>OX030950.1:169411473-169886473 GCA_943735915.1 Pherbina coryleti | reverse complement strand
CACAATTGATCGAGAACTGGACCTACTAGTTTTATGCCGACTCCGAACGGCTAATGAGCATGTTTTCAAAAAGCTTTACATGACATAATTTACTCTCTGAGATTTGCCATTGTCTGCAGAGAGGTGACGACCGAACAGAAAAATTAATTCAATTGAAAAAACTTTCTTTGTCAGATGGAATTGAACCAGGGTTCTCCGGCGTATGGGTCACTATGCCACGGCCGCCATACATTGTTTAACAAAACGGAAAAAAATCAAACGTGGCTAGTTGACATTGTAGGCATGGTAAATCATTTTACGAGGATTGCTATTTATATTTCTGGACTCATAATGAAAAAATTTATATTTATTATCGTTATTGGTTTTATTGTTTTCAAAATATTCTCCAATAAGATCAAAATACTTTTCCTTCAAACCAATTTTTGAAGCACTCCGATTAAGGTAACTCCAAAAGAAACGTTTTGAAAGAAGCAATCACTTCTTCAGGGTAGCGAACATCGTAATAACACGTAATTTTTTTACCTCCGGAAATAAAAAAGTCATTTGGTGCCAAATCAGGGCTGTACTACTCATGACCCTCAATTCATTCAATTTTTTGCCTGATTAAAAAGGTCTTTGTTTGAGCAGATGTTTAAGAGGTCGCATTGTCGTAATATAGAATAATTTGCCTCATCCTCGACTTTTTCCAAATTTATCCGATGACTTGTGGCAAGCAAATGGTCGTGTACTGTTCCGAATTGAATATCCTACGTTGATCTAACGTCACTAACGCCATATCACCGGTAATGCCGAAGAAACAGGCGACCATTTGCTAATCCGTACAGTCGATTGCTGTTTTGTTTCGGGCTCATATGCATCTACCCATGATTCGTCACCCGTGTAGA
The DNA here is from genome assembly GCA_943735915.1 of Pherbina coryleti. Taxonomy (NCBI): domain Eukaryota; kingdom Metazoa; phylum Arthropoda; class Insecta; order Diptera; family Sciomyzidae; genus Pherbina; species Pherbina coryleti. Next base: position 169,885,589 of record OX030950.1, on the reverse strand, counting down.
TGTTATACCTTCTGATCAAAAAAATATCCAATTCTTCAATAATCCAAAAATGGTTTAACCCATTTTGGCCCGCTACCTGATCCCATTGCAAATTTTTTCTGAATTTCGGAAGTCTGGCTATTTTGAACCTAATCAAGAAAAAACAATCAACATTTTTTCGCTATATTTAATCGTTTTCGAGTAACAGTTGGGATAGTTTTCTAATCATTGCATTGTTTCTGAATATAAAAATGATATTTTTTGCTCATATCCGTTTTACTATCCAATAGTAATTCGATAGTATCCATTCGCAACATAAAACGAATGTATCATAAATTTATCGTATTGAATATTAAAAAAACAATTGGTTTTTTTAAGACTCTCAGTTATTGGGAGAGGATGGTAGTGGACGCGGTTTACCCAAGATTATCGTTATATATAGATGATAGCAAACATACTAAATGTTAATAATAAATCAACATATAATATGGATAAATTTTAGTTTCATAGAAAACCCAATTTTAGTACAGGGGTAGAAAAGTACCCCTCTATGCCAAAATGGGTTAATTATTCATTGATATTCGTTTTATTTTCTTCAGAGTAATTTTCATTGCAAGCAATATACATATTCCACCGTTTCCTCTTATTTTGAAAGCCCATTTTTGGAAAGGCTGATTTGGGAATCTCCTTTAACTACCTCTTTCTTTTTTTTTTTTTTTTTTTTTTTTTTGACTGAATCATCTCAAAACGCTTTCCGCGAAGAGGTCATCTTAAGTCGTGGGTATAGAAAAAAGTCACAAGAAGCCATGCCGGGTGAATACGAAAATTGCAGAACGTTATTTTTTGGTAAAAGAGTCGCATACAAGATAAAATGTGTGAGCCGGTACATTGTCATGATGAAGAAACAACGAGTTGTTTCCACATTTTCAACGCTTCCACACATGATATTTTTTTAGAACCACAAAATTTCAGACAAACTCTCTGCTCATCTAAATTCGACATCACGACATTTGCAGAACACAACAAACACCTCTTTGTTAACAAAGCTATCATGCACAAACTTCCGACAGATGTCACTCAAACAGATATTTGAGCACCAGATGACAAATGTACCAACCCAGAAAAAAAAATTGTTTTGACAATATCTCAAGTGCGGTTTGCTTACATGGGAAATTCAAGATACTTTTTGATCAAAGAGTATATCTAAAAATTCCGCGAAAATTAATCTTAATACTTGAAGTTTTCCGCATAACATTTGATGTCAAGCACGCACTCTTATGTTATTTTGAAAATTTTTACAATCTAATGAGAACTCCGTCTTATACCCATACAAAGTGACGTCATCAAAATAGCAAAACAAAATAGCAATTCCACTTAATTCTCATCAATACAATGTATTGAATTGATATTTTACACATAAGCTTTGTTATTCAATAGGTACATATAGTGAGGTTGATACTTGGATAAGTTGTTAAAAACCTCGCCTATCCCGATACAGAATGACGTCACTAAAATAGCAAAACCTTCAGAAATTATAAAAAAATTAATATATTGACTTGATATCTTACAAATAAGCTTTGTTATTTAATAGGTGCATATAGTGAGGGTAATACGTGGATAAGTTGTATGAAAACCACGCATATCCCCATACAGAGTGACGTCACTAAAATAGCAAAACCTTCATAAATTACATTTATACATAAGCTTTGCTATTTAATAGGTACATATAGTAAAGTTGATACGTGGCTAAGTTGTAGGTAAACCACGTCTATCCCCATATAAAGTGACGTCATCAAAATAGCAAAAACTTTATAAATTATATAAAAATTTATATATTGACTTGATATTTTATACATTAGCTTTGTTATTTAATAGGTACATATAGCAAGGTTGATACTTGGATAAGTTGATTAAAAACCACGCCTATTCCTTTACAGAGTGACGTCATCAAAATAGTAAAATCTTCCTAAATTCTGCAAAAATTAATATATTGACTTGATACTTCAAACATAAACTTTGATAAATAAAACATACAATGATTTTGAAATTCTGATAAATTTAACGAAAACCACGCCTTTTCCACATACAAGCTGACGTCATCAAAATCAAAATATTAAAAATTCCTGTGCGTGCCTTAGGCCATGCCGATGATAATAAATTATTTACTTACTTTGAGAGGATATTTGAAATACTAGGGAAATACGAGTGTATTTACTAAGTCAGTGGCTTTTTTAATAAAATGTGTTTTTTTCGGCCAAAAAATGTTTTATTTCTCAACATAGGCTATGTTCCTTTTAGGTCGAAATATTTAGTCCGGGGTTTTTCTATTGTTTTTTTTTTTTTGTTTTTTTTTTATTCCTTCCAAACAAAAGGTTAGTGATGACCTCTTCATTCTACGCAAATCTGCATAAACATGTCAAATATAAGTTATATTTTCATTTCAATTTTAACTTTTTCTTTGGTTTTTTTTTTTTGTTTTGTTTTAATCGTACCTAAACCTGTTGGTGCACTTGTCGGCAATCGCAGTATTTCATTTACATGCCTCCAGCATTTTACGAAAGGTCACATTATCCACGAATAACTGAGCAGATTTTGCTTGTAACTGTTCAGCTGTCACCAACTAAAATTTACTGTTAATGCACGCTCTGCGAACTTGGTACTTAATTAAGAGCAAACATGTATTATTCCAGGCATGATTTCTATTTCATTTATACTCCATTTAAATCTCGCTATAAAAAAGTACTGGCACATAAAATTTCGCCAGCACTCAGTCTTATTTTCACACACACATTAAAAAACTTTAACATGTTTGGTTATTTGTGGTCACTTTTACACACTTGTGAATTAGCCCTTGTGAATCATCAGCTTGGTAAAGATTTCTATATAAAAACCAGGCGAAAAATTAATCTCTTGAGAGCAATTGTATTTCTGCTTAAAATGTGTGCCTACTTATGTTGTTGCAGTTGTAGTTGTTGTTGTTATTGTTGTTGCTATAATTGTTGTTTTTGATATGAGTTCGATAACGCTCCACATTTGTTTTCATTTGCGAAATATTTTTGGCCATAAACATTTAGCAGACATTTTATTACTTTTTATTGATTGACATTTGGCTCGTACGTTAGTGCAGTCATCATCTCTCTCTTTCCAACCTCAATTCAGCAACAAACGCGTTCCTACTCATACAATTATTAAGATTTCTATTAATCGAAGCAAGCACTTTGCTTTGTGTGTTAAAGTTGTCATCGTCGTATAACCGTTAATAACACACTCAAATGAATTAATGACGATTTTTACAACTTTCAAAATAATAAGCTTTTTATTGCTTCAATCTAATAGTGATAACTTGAGCTGATAAGATTGACTGACGTGACAGATTCGGCGAGAATCATAAACTTTATCAATTCAAAAAAGTTTTCAACAAAATCAAACACTTTAACGTTGTGACTTCAAAAGCCTGCTTTATTACAACAAAAAATATGCAATTTTAACCCTTAAATGCATAGTGTGGCATATATGGTACAACCAAAGAATTTATCCCCATGTCCGAACAAGAGTAATTTTGGGAAAAATAATAAACCTTTTGGGTCACACCGATTTAAAGCTTTCGTTCTCTTCAAACGGTCATACTTACAGAATTCAGCTGACTGAATTATTTGGAGCAAAAGTGAATAAATGTTGAATGCAAAAGAAAAGGCCATGTCTTTAAGAGTTTAATATATTCACTTTAAAGTCTTCTTTGCTGTTAACACAGTGTTTTTTATTAGCTTAATCAAAGTTAGTGTGGAGTACTGGCAATCAAGCTGTAGATGCACAACTTTGATCGTTTGATAAAAATTCTATTTTTTCTCTTGTTTTTTTTTTATTTTTTTGCCATTTTCATTATGTTCAGCTGCTTGCTTATTAAACATTATTAATGGCTTACAGTGCACGTAACAGAGGCCAAGAGAATCACTTTACAAGAAGGTCAAAGTAATCCTGCAGAGGTTCTTATGACTTATAATTTTCTTTATTAGACCTTTTTTCATTTTTAATTTTCGTTTGTTTATCACCAGACTTTAACGTTAAAATTGAGGCCTCAGCCTTTTTATTGCAGTTCTGCTTTACTTAATGTTTTTTCCAGATCTAACCTGTATAAAAGGGTTATTTGCTTGCAATGATGTTTGTACGAAAAGTTAATTATTTCAAACAAATAAAGAAAAAAAGCTTAATTTAACTTTTAATGTGTTTCTTAAATCAAATGGTGCCGCATTTTTAAATCAAAAAGAAATTCCCAAGAAAGGACTGTATGTAATGAAGTTAGTGTAAGTAGAATAATAACTTCCACTAGTAGAGTTAATTCATTAATGCCTTAAAGTAAAATTTCCTTTTGCTTAAGCTATGAAAACTGATTAAAACCTTTTTTTTCTAAATCAAAATCAAAATCAAAATCAAAATCAAAATCAAAATCAAAATCAAAATCAAAATCAAAATCAAAATCAAAATCAAAATCAAAATCAAAATCACAATCAAACTCAAACTTAAACGCAAACTCAAACTCAAAATCAAAATCAAAATCAAAATCAAAATCAAAATCAAAATCAAAATCAAAATAAAAATCAAAATCAAAATCAAAATAAGAATCAAAATATATCAAAATCAAAATCAAAATCAAAATAAAAATCAAAATCAAAATCAAAATAAGAATCAAAATATATCAAAATCAAAATCAAAATCAAAATCAAAATCAAAATCAAAATCAAAATCAAAATCAAAATCAAAATCAAAATCAAAATCAAAATCAAAATCAAAATCAAAATCAAAATCAAAATCAAATCAGAATCAAAATCAAAATCAAAATCAAAATCAAAATCAAAATCAAAATCAAAATCAAAATCAAAATCAAAATCAAAATCAAAATCAAATCAGAATCAGAATCAAAATCAAAATCAAAATCAAAATCAAAATCAAAATCAAAATCAAAATCAAAATCAAAATCAAAATCAAAATCAAAATCGAAATTGAAATCGAAATCGAAATCAAATTCAAAATCAAAATCAAAATCAGAATCAAAATCAAAATCAAAATAATCAAAATCAAAATCAAAATCAAAATCAAAATCAAAATCAAAATCAAAATCAAAATCAAAATCAAAATCAAAATCAAAATCAAAATCAAAATCAAAATCAAAATCAAAATCAAAATCAAAATCAAAATCAAAATCAAAATCAAAATCAAAATCAAAATCAAAATCAAAATCAAAATCAAAATCAAAATCAAAATCAAAATCAAAATCAAAATAAAAATAAAAATCAAAATCAAAATCAAAATCAAAATCAAAATCACAGTCAAAATCAAAATCAAAATCAGACTCAAACTCAAACTTAAACTCAAAATCAATATCAATATCAATATCAATATCAATATCAAATCAAAATCACAATCAAAATCAAAATCAAAATCAAAATCAAAATCAAAATCAAAATCAAAATCAAAATCAAAATCAAAATCAAAATCAAAATCAAAATCAAAATCAAAATCAAAATCAAAATCAAAATCAAAATCAAAATCAAAATCAAAATCAAAATCAAAATCAAAATCAAAATCAAAATCAAAATCAAAATCAAAATCAATATCAATATCAATATCAATATCAAAATCAAAATCAAAATCAAAATCAAAATCAAAATCAAAATCAAAATCAAAATCAAAATCAAAATCAAAATCAAAATCAAAATCAAAATCAAAATCAAAATCAAAATCAAAATCAAAATCAAAATCAATATCAAAATCAAAATCAAAATCAAAATCAAAACCAGAAATAAAATCAAAATCAAAATCAAAAGTAAAAGCAATAGCTTTACAAATATATGCCAAAAATATACGAATTGAATGAGGACTGAAAAGACGCTCATATAGAGCTTTGTAATGATATCATTTCAACAGCTGAAAACGATTCAGATTTTCTTGTTCGATCATAACTGGTAATGACACGTGGTGCTTTAAATATGACCCTGAAACAAAGCTTCAAACTGCACAATGGAAGCCGAAAAGCGAACCATTGCTTTTTATGTCCCGAAACTGAAAACTGTCATGAAAGGAGCATTTTACGATGATATTCCGACCATTCAAGCAGCCGTGACGCAGATACTAGAGAACATCCTGGAACTCAATATACAAAAATCGATACATACATTAATTGATCGTGACAAACTAATGGAATCTACTTTGAATAAATACTCATTGTTAACTTCCAAATATAATTCAATGTGTATTTTACTCTATAACTACAAGCTCTGTAAGCAGTAAAAGTTGTGATCTTCGATCATATAGTGATGCATATAGTTAAGTGGTTAGTTATTTTCTTCATAAACATACTTGGCCTTGAGCTCAACAGTTGGTCTCAATATAATTGAATGAAAAGGGTTACAATTTTACCTAAAAAAAAATTTTTTTTTGCATGTCTTTGAATAGCAAAACTTGACAAAATTTGTTTTCATTAAAAGGAATCTCCTACGAATGTCACTTTTTTTAAATTTTTGAAAGAAACTCCAAAATTAACGCGATATTTTTACTCTTCATCAAATATTCGCTCATGGTTCAGCGAAAAAGCTTTTAGACGCAGAAAATGAAAAATTTTAAATTTTGAAATTTTGTAAGAAGCCTTTCAAGGATGTACTCAATATAAAAACTCTCATAAAGAACAGCAAGTTAATGAAAAGTGCATTGATATGATTTCTTACGACCAAGTTCAAATAGAAACTTAATAATAAAGGGTGATTTTTAAGAACTTTCGGATTTGATTTAAAAAAAAACAGATAAAATTTAGAGAAATATGTGAAATCATTGAATTATATAGAACGATCTATATAATTCAATGTTTATTCGTCGTAGATGATTTCATGTAAATGTTGACCGCACCTCAAATGGTTCATACGCTGGGTCCAATTTTGGCATACTCTCTCCAACATATCGGCCGGTATCTCACGGATAAATTCTTCAATATTGGCTTCCAGTGCGTCAACCGTTGCGGGCTTGTCCCTATAGACATGAGCCTTTACATGGCCCCACATAGAATAGTCTAAAGGCGTTAAATCGTTCGATCTAGGCAGCCTATTGACCGGTCCCGAACGTGAAATAAACTGTATACACCGAACTCGCCTCTCAATTGAGCCATTGTTTCGCGTGCTGTCTGACATGTGGCACCGTCTTGTTGAAACCATATGCCAGGCAAGTTCAGCTCTTCTATTTTGGGCAAAAAAAATTTGTAATCATCGCACGGTAGCGGTCGCCTTCGTCGTCTTTGAAAAAGTACGGTCCAATGGCACCACCTGCCCATAATCCACAGAAAACAGTGCATTTTTCGGGATGCATTGGCAGTTCTTGCTGGCTGCTCTTCACACCAAATACGGCAATTTTGCTTGTTCACGTATCCATTCAATCAGAAATGAGCTTCATCGCTAAACACAATTTTTCGATAAAAAAGTGGATCTTCATCCAACCTTGCCAGCGCCCATTCACCAAAATTTACCCGTTGTGGTAGGTCGTGTGGCTTCAATTCTTACACCAGCTGTATTTTAAAAGGTTTTACACCCAAATCCTTCCGCAAAATTTTCCAGGTAGTGGAGTAACAGAGGCCCAATTGCTGCGAACGGCGCCGAATCGATAATTTATGGCCAGCAACAACACTGGCGGATACAGCTACGATATTTCCCTCTTTCCGCACTGTACGTATTCGAGTTGGTGGTTTAATGTCCAGCAATGTAAATTTGGTTCGAAATTTAGTCACAAGATTCCGAATAGCTGACCATAAAATGGAAGAAGTGCACGATGCGCTTTCTTAACCGAGCGTTGTTCGTTTGTAAGTCCATCCATGGTTAAATTATAGACCAAACTGAACATGTTTAATAGTAACATGTTACACAACAACAGCTGTGCTGCCAAAAACAGTGTTGCCAAAACGAAAGTTGCTAAAAAACCACCCTTTATTTTCAATGCTAAGGATGGAGGTCTCAAATAAAGAGAATATCAGACGATTTTCTTGTGGCTGATGACGTAAAACAACAAAATAAAATTGACAACTTTATAAATTAAAATTCAATAGCATCATACAAAAAAATTGTTGTTTGCTGAAGGATGTCTACTTTTTCAAAGAATTTGAAGAGTCATCATAAGGAGTTGACTAAGAGGTAAACATTTTTAAATAATAATTACCTGAACTTCATTAATTGAAAATTCTGATTCAAATTTGAATACAAAACAAGTTTGGAATGGAGAGACTACAAACTAGAATGTCTCCTTCATGCTTTGAATAAGCTTATTAGCATCATTTACAAATAATTACTAAACATTTTTTATCGATTCAATAAAACGTTTAATTTATGCAACAAAAACTTAATCAACAATAACATTTTCAGATCTCGCTAATGAAAATAGCTCCTTTTCAGCAAACTCATTGCTGGAAGTAAACACACAATCAATTATAAATAGATTAAAAAGGTACTGTTAGAAACATTTTTTCTTAGCAAAAGTAATTTAAATTTTTGGAATTTTTTAATTTTTCATTTGGCAAAAAAAAAAACAAAAAACACATCATCACCTCATCACGAGACCAAAAACAAAACAATTAACATTGTAACAACAACAGAAAAAGCTATAATAGCATTAATTTAATTAGGTGTAAAAATAATTAAAAGCAAAGCACCGCCATGTCTAGGGCTCAGCTGACCCGTAGCGCGCTTTTTATTTGTTTTTTCAATTAAACGTTACGCTCAAATTTAATCGAATTGAATTGAATTGGCTTGTCTGCTAATTTGAGCTGGTAATTTTTGTTTTTCTTTTTTTTCAACATTTTAAATTGAATAACAAGCAATTTGCTTAAAATCACTTCTCTTTATTTACATTTCACTTCATTCTTGTAGGCAATAAAACACTTTTGCTGTTGTTTGTTGGTAATATGATAGGAATAATAAAATGATTTTCCATTTTTCAAATTTTCATCAAGATAAATTATACCAACAGGTTGATAAATTGCACACACAACCAAGAAGACTGAGTCATTGGAGCATTTTACATAACATAAAATTTCCATAAATAATAAATAAGAGTTTCATATGAAATAATAGGAATAGGATATATTCATGAGCAAGGTTTGCAAATTTATGGTTGTTGTTCTTTTTAAAAAAATAAATAAAAAAAAATTATGTTCTAAGAACTCACAATAAAGCTTAAGATGATTAAGATTTGTGGCATTATTAAAATTATAAGTTGATTGTTGGTTTTTTGATCCAACTGCTTTCTGGAAAGTCATAATTTATTTTTTTTTTTTCGTTCATAGTTTGAAATTTAATTTATTTGTTTCTTCGATTATTTCCATTACACTGTGACACAAAGTGCGGGTCATTGTCTCGAAAATAAACCAACTCGAAAGCAATCTTAAACGATTGTATTTGACATCAGTAACAATAGAAGTACATTCTCTGTACGATCTTGGTCCGTCCGATGTTATTTCACCAGTAGGGTAGTCTGGTTACGGTTGAAACATTTTAGCGTTTATTCTCCATTGCATAGTGAAGCGAACGATGACGGAAATATATTTAATAAAAGACCATATATTAGTCTACTAATGGGCAATGCTACTTGAGATTTATGTGTAAAATCAAATTTTTTTAAGAAAATTTAATTTGTTTCAACCGTCCCCATGCCATGGTCGGTTGAAACAGTCATCGTCTAATAATATTTTACGACTCGTAATGACACAGTAAAGCATCACAAATATTTTTTATTAATATTCAAGTCGTTCACGATACTTATAATCTTACATTATTTGGAATTAGGCATCAAAGGTTAATATTAAATGTGACTTAAATGATATAATAATCGGATAATGGCGACGATTATTTTTTTTTTTAGTATTTGTTATCTTCTTGCTGTTATATTTCTCAAAATTCAACAGCATTAATTATAAACTCAATTTTTTTCAACTGTTTCAATTTTCCCCAACCACCAACCAGATATAAAACGATTCACAGTAAGAATAATAATAAATTTGAATAAAAAATAATCATACAGCCATATTCTAGAAACTTCGTTTAAGACGATTTAAAGCTCTCAGTACTCTAATTTTAATAAAACCATAAAAATTGCAAAAATTTACGAAAAACAATACTTACTTTTCCGTTAAAAAACACAATGGGGCATCCTATACACAAGCACAGCGAGCGGAAAGCGACGCAACACGAAAATTCGTGATTCCACTTGTACCCCGCTTCGTTCTCCCCTTGTACCCCTCAACCTCGTCAAGCATGGTGGCAAGATATCCGCTTTGTTTCAACCGTCCACCGTTTCAACCATACCTAGTCTACCCTCTGATTTCAGTTACTTAGCTAAACCATCTTAAAATAAATAAATAAAAAGTTAAAGTAAATATCTGTTCATTTAATTTCGTTTTTAACATAGGTTATAGGTTATAGGTTATAGGTTATAGGTTAAAGGTTAAACGTTATAGGTTATAGGTTATATAACTCGTACAGATAACTTGTCACTTTGGTGACTTTAATGAAATTTTCTGGAAAATATTTTTGTGGAAAGTTTTAAGCCGCGACCTCCCTCTAAAGTTGACTTTTAGGGAGTTTTTAAAAAAAAGCACCAACATGACACATACGGGTAAGAGCTAGAGGGTTAAAATGATTGGAGAAAATATTTCTCGAAAAATTTTAGTATAAGTTTTCAAAGAGAAGAACTACCCTGAATTAAGTTTTACACATGATTTTTCATATTGTAAAAGGTACTAGTACACTTTAAAAAAGACAAAAAGAAAATTGATTCTTGACGTGACGAAGTAACATTGTACAGGACAGGTTTCCAAAAAAGTTGAAAAATGCATTTTTTCAAAATTCATCGGCGTTGCATTAAATTGTTTCTCCCTGAGTATAAATGCTATGATTAAAATAATGGTACGACCATAAAGATTAATTCTTTCACTGCAATATAAAAACAAAACAATAATTCAAAATGTCATCGGGACACGGTGGGAGCTACTTAAGCAACGCAACTGAAAATTCGTTGCATGGAATTATTACTCGCTAAGTATTAGTGGTAGGATTAAAAATATGATACGCCAATAAAAGCCTGTTGTAAGTACACCCAACAGAATTAGACAAAAAACTTCTGATGTCATGGGGAAGCAGAGAGCCTCTCAAAGATCGTCAATGCAACATTTATGTCACAGCGTTGCATTGAATTTTTACTCAGTGGGTATATAAGGTACGATAAATGTTAACAAAGAAAAATGAAGGATTAATACTTGGCCTTATGACAAAAATAAAAAAAAATTCTTTTCATCATGATTTCAGGGTGCCAACCACATAATGCAAAATGCTACAAAAAGGACAAAACGTTGCATGAAATTTGAACTCTGTGACTACTGGCATAACGGTAAATTTTATGAAACGAAGGTGAGGTCTCCGTTCACATGATAAAAAAACTAGTAAGAAATGATCTTCGACTGGGCCGAAGTTAAAATACCCCCACGTCCGAACCGAAGTATATTCAAAGCCTTAAGCAGTCAATAAAATGTTTATTTGTAAAAACATTTTCGTCATATTTTTAACAGAAAATATTCGCTTTTGTTTTTTGACATATCACTTTGTATGGGAGGTGGGTGTGGTTTTCACTCGATTTGGTTGAATTTTATACACAGATTACATGTTATATATCAAAGTTCATATGCAAAATTTCAAGTCCATATATTATTTTTTGTGGGATTTAAAGAGATTTTACCTTTTTGATAAAGTCTCTTTGTATGGGAAGTAGGCGTGTTTTTCATCCGATTTGGTTGAATTTCAAACTCAGAGTGCATTTTAAATATCAAAACTTCATATGCAAAGTTTCAATACCATATATTAATTTTTGTGGAATTCTAAGATATTTTACCGTTTTGATAAAGGCACTTTGTATGGGAGGTAGGCGTGGTTTTCATCCGATTTGGCTCATTTTCGAACTTGACCTTTATGTTTTAGATAAAAGCTTAAATCGTGATGATAGCTTATTTCGTGATGATAGCTTTAAAATTACGGCTGTAATCGTGATCACAGACGAACAGACAGACGGACATGGCTAAATCGACTCGGGTGGTGATGCTGATCAATAATATATATTCTTTTATATACCTGCCACGCCTCCTTATGGGCGTTACAAACGGAGTGACAAAATTAATATACCCCCATTTACGTTTTTCAAACGTGGGGGCCCCTCAGGGAATCGCCTTATGTATCGTATATCCATCATTTTAACTGGACTATTTGCATGCAGCAAAGGCAAAGTCAATGCACTAAGAAAAGCACAACAAATGGAGAAGCAAATAAAAAAAAAGCCAAAAATAACAGCAAAAGCACCAACAGCAACAACAACAACAACAACAACAACAACAACAACAACAACAACAACAACAACAACAACAACAACAATAACAATAACAACAACAACAACAAAAACAACAACAACAACAACATCAACATCAACATCAACATCAACATCAACATCAACATCAACATCAACATCAACGTCAACATCAACATCAACATCAATATCTACATCAACAACAACAACAACAACAACAACAACAACAACAACAACAACAACAACAACAACAACAACAACAACAACAACAACAACAACAACGACAACATCAACATCAACATCAACATCAACATCAACATAAACATAAACATAAACATCAACATCAACATTAACATTAACATTAACATCAACATCAACATTAACATAAACATCAACATCAACATCAACATCAACATCAACATCAACATCAATATTAACATTAACATCAACATCAACATCAACATCAACATCAACATCAACATCAACATCAACATCAACATCAACATCAACATCAACATCAACATCAACATCAACATCAACATCAACATCAACATCAACATCAACATCAACATCAACATCAACATCAACATCAACATCAACATCAACATCAACATCAACATCAACATCAACATCAACATCAACATCAACATCAACATCAACATCAACATCAACATCAACATCAACATCAACATCAACATCAACATCAACATCAACATCAACTTCAACATCAACAGCAAAAACAACATCAACAGCAAAACCAACATCAACATCAACATCAATATCAATATCAACATCAACATCAACATCAACATCGACATCAACATCAACATCAACATCAACATCAACATCAACATCAACATCAACATCAAAATCAACATCAACTTCAACATCAACAGCAAAAACAACATCAACAGCAAAACCAACATCAACAACAACAACAACAACAACAACAACAACAACAACAACAACAACAACAACAACAACAACAACAACAACAACAACAACAACAACAACAACAACAACAACAACATCAACATCTACATCAACAACAACAACAACAACAACAACAACAACAACAACAACAACAACAACAACAACAACAACAACAACAACAACAACAACAACAACAACAACAACAACAACAACAACATCAACATCAACATCTACATCAACAACAACAACAACAACAACAACAACAACAACAACAACAAAAACAACATCAACATCAACATCAACATAAACATAAACATCAACATCAACATTAACATTAACATTAACATCAACATTAACATTAACATCAACATCAACATCAACATCAACATCAACATCAACATCAACATCAACATCAATATTAACATTAACATCAACATCAACATCAACATCAACATCAACATCAACATCAACATCAACATCAACATCAACATCAACATCAACATCAACATCAACATCAACATCAACATCAACATCAACATCAACATCAACATCAACATCAACATCAACATCAACATCAACATCAACATCAACATCAACATCAACATCAACATCAACATCAACATCAACATCAACATTAACATCAACATCAACATCAACATCAACATCAACATCAACATCAACATCAACATCAACATCAACATCAACATCAACATCAACATCAACATCAACATCAACATCAACATCAACATCAACTTCAACATCAACAGCAAAAACAACATCAACAGCAAAACCAACATCAACATCAACATCAATATCAATATCAACATCAACATCAACATCAACATCGACATCAACATCAACATCAACATCAACATCAACATCAACATCAACATCAACATCAACATCAAAATCAACATCAACTTCAACATCAACAGCAAAAACAACATCAACAGCAAAACCAACATCAACAACAACAACAACAACAACAACAACAACAACAACAACAACAACAACAACAACAACAACAACAACAACAACAACAACAACAACAACAACAACAACAACAACAACAACAACGACAAAATCTATTGAAGTTCCGACAAGCTGAAAACAAAAGTGGTCACAGATTAAAACAAGAGTTTGGTCATGAAGTAGGAAAAATTTTTGGACGAATAAAAAAATAACGAAAGAATGGATTAAGTTTCGGAACAAAAGGATAGAGACGAAAATCAGGACAAGGATAAAGAAACACTGTTACGTCAAAACCTACGGGTGTGTCCACGACACAGCCAAATCTTTTTAATGTAGAAAAGACACTTCCTTAAGTTATGTAGGTCCTTGCAAATAGCACAACTGGACAGTAACTTATTTAGGATTAATTTATAATTTTTTACACACCGAATGCAGTTTTTTACAGTTTTACATAAGTTTTTATTTAAAGGCTTTTGAATTTATGGATGCCTCCTCAGAACTTTCAAATTTAGCAAAGCGTTTAATTCGACTCAGGTAAATAAAATTTTGAGACTACAATGCTTGTTAGGGTTAACTCTTGTTTGTCAGATTAAGTAGAACAAAAAAACAAAAAATTATTCAAAGTTTTTGTTCAACCGAAAGTTTAAAATTAACTTTTCGTTTTTGCAAAATACTTTTCTAACATGGTATGAACAACCTCTGCAGACTCTTTTCCAACCCACTTACTGGATTGGAACTACATATTTGCCACAAACAATGATAAAGTTTATTTGAAATTTGTGTTCACAAAAAAACTTGATATAGTTCGCTAGTTCATTGTTTTTAATTTATGCAATTGACAGTAAAAATCAAACGCTCTATGCCTTTTCACACTCATTAAGGAGGGCAAAGTTTGTTGAAAATTTATATTCATCAAAATGTTGATTAAATTGTGCCATTTATTTTTTGTTTCTTAAATTAAATTTCTAGTTTCAAAACTAAAGTTCAATAAGGTTGTTAGTACATGTTCTGGATGTGGGCCCTGTTGGGTTGGTTGATTATTTTACTCAATTTCAACTATAAAGCAAACAATTTGCCTCTTTATTCTTTTCAGTAGAGATACTGAGAGAAGTCTTACAAATATGCATCTGAGTTGCTAAGTAGCTAAAACATCTTTGATGAGTTCAACGAACTTTACTTTATTGTTTGTTTCTTTTCACATGCAAGAATATTCAGGTTTTGATAAGGTTTCATCGGGTTTTTGTTTAATAACAAAACCAAATATAATGTAAACAAATATGAACAAAAGTATGCAATCAATTGCGCGATCTTAACTGTTGAACCTAATACAAGCAAGTATCTTTAAATACCCAGCAATGACGGAATCTTAACTCAGACAATGTCCTAAATAGTTCACAAATTCAACTGCAAAGCCTGCCGCCCTGGTACAAATAACGAGTATCTTCTAATATTTTGGCGGCTCATCAAATTCAAATAACTGCCTTGTATATTATTGCATTTAAATTAATTTTAGTCTGCATTTAATTCACTTTACAACAGGAAAGCAACACCAATGCCAGCATGGCATAAAAATTTAATAGGCAAAAAATCACTCATACGCCCCGTGGTCTTTATGTGACGTCTGGCTATGCGTGGCTGGCTTATTTAAATGTTTTGTGTTTTTGTTTTTTTTTTATTTTTTTTTTTTTTGTTTTTTTGTATTTTTTCTAAATATAGCCTAGCAGTTATCATTTCTCAGCGCTGCAGGACATCACTTAATGTGTGTTTGGTGAACATGCTTATAGTATATCAACAAACGTAAACAAACAAACACACGCCGGCATAATTCAATCACACGAACCGTTTAATCACACGAACACGAGCAAATGCTTATAGCAAATGCAAAAAATAAAATAATATGTAAATTGCCAAATGATGAGCGCTCGAAGAAAAATAAAATTGGCGGCCGTTGTTTTCATGCTTGTTGTTGCCAGGCGCGCACAATATTAAATATGCCTATACAGCAGAAATTTCTTCGGTTTTTTTTGTATAGAAATCCTTTTTTTTTTTTTTTTTTTTGAGTAAACTTCGTTAAATTTCTTGAAGCAATTCTAGTGGAACAAGCACAACGGATGGCAGCCCAATTGAATTAGCTCTGAGGCTGTTAGGTAGTAAATCAGTAAATGTTGCCGGTGGCAGGATGCACTTAAAAATGCGTTCAAGCTTAAATTTATACAAAGTATAAAAATGAAAGCAAGCAAGCAAGCTATTGGCTTTAAGTGTTCACAAGAGTCTAGTCAAATTATGCTGAGGATTGAAGTGGGTTTGTCGAGACTATTTTAATTTTGATGGAATCAATTTGAATGTAATTTAATTTATTTTGAATTTCATAACCTAATGCTTCGGAAGAGAAGCCTAATGTATCAAAATATTTCAAGCTGGCAAAATGCTTGACTTTTTCACGAAAAGTTGCTTTCCGAAGTTTATTATAAGTTCAAAAAGTTTGTCTAAAACAATAAAAAGTTCGCTTCTTTAGTATTCGCTATATTTATAGAAGCTGTGCACTAGTTGTGTTGTAAGGCTTCGTTACCGAGAAGCTCTTGCAAAGTAATTTGTCGTGGGATTCGGAATACAACATCGTTTAAGCCCTGCAAATGTTTCTGTGACAAAACTGAGACTAGAAGCCTCTCTAAACTTGTGAATACTTAGATTGCTACATATATTCTAGGAATAAATATAAATATTGTTATTTTGGAAAAAAGACAGAAAAAATAAAATATTTTCTCAATTCTTGCCACGTTACCATTTGATACACGTACAAAAATAAGAAATATTCCGTGAAATAAGGAAAACAAACAAGTGCCGAAAAATTATTCTTCGTCAAGACAATGCGAGAGAATAAACTGCGTGGACAACGAAAAACTATGTTTTGAAGGTGTCTCAAAGGGAAAGGGATAAATGTTGTGACAAATTGTTTAAACGCATGTAAAAATGTAAATATAAATCATAAGGGTGAATATTTCGAAGAATAATAATAAAAAAATTGGCCTTCAAAAATTTATTCCCGAAATATATGTAACATCCCTCGTAGAAGTATTTTTTCTCCCTTGCTGCATTTTCTCTACTTTTTTTTACTTCTTTGAGTATTTCATAGGGTGATTTTTAAGAGCTTGAGAACTTTAAATAATAATACAAGACAGAAATATTGTTGGAATGAATTTTTTATTATTATAATCGGGTAGATAATTTTTACCCGATTAAATAGATAATTTTTTTTAATTTTTATTAATTTAATTTTAATTAAATATGTTTTCCAGTATGTGTCTGCCGCGGCTACGAGTAACATAGTCTATTCGTTCAGTCCAATTTTTAACTACTTTTTCCAATAAATCTGACCGTATGGCGTCAATGGTGGCTTCAATATTGGCTTCCAATGCTTTAAGAGATGCTGGTTTGTCGTCATAAGCCAATGACTTAACATAGCCCCATAAATTGTAATCGAGAGGCGTTAAGTCGCACAAACGAGAGGGCCAGTTAACAGGACCACTTCTGGAATAAAGTTGTCACCAAATTGATTTTGCAATAAATTGATTGTTAAGCGCGCTGTATGGCAAGTTGCGCCGTCTTGTTGGAACGAAATGTCGTCGATGTTTAGCTGAGTGATTTTTGGAAACAAAACAACTATCGAAACTTTTCATGCAGCTAAAAAAACAGCCTGTTTGTATCATACTGAGAATAATTTATTGAGTACTTTATCATGAGAGCAATTTTTGTTCTATTTTGCCGAGAGGCCCTCATCAAGGCTTAGTGAGCTTCTGAGTGAGCTTCAGTAGCCAGAGCTGCCAGATATTCTGAACCCCCCGTCCTCATTTGACAAGTCTAAAATCCCCAAAATCCCCAAACTTTTTCGAAAATCCCCAAATTTCTTCGAAAATCCCCAAATTTGAATAATAAAAATTACAACTAGAAAGCACTGGTCCAAAACCTCCTAAAACAATAAAATAAACATTAAAATTTACCCAAAATAAACCACATATGCAACTGTTTTCTTTGCCTCTTTTAATTATTTTTAATTTTCAATCATAAATGAGATTCTGTGAACAAAATCAATAAAATATTTATTCAACTTTTCAAATGATCAACATTAGAAAAAACAAAATGTAAAGAACTACCAAGGAATGAAGGATTCTATTAAAAAAGCTGTATGTATATGAAAAATACAGTAATTTTTCACAACTTTTATATTTTTAGATACATCGCACCCTTACTACAAAGCAGACACAAAATTCTTAAATTTGCAGGAGAAGCAAAAAATAATCTTGTTTTTCAAGTCCTTACAAAACAAAGAGACAACTCGATTTGTTTTAATTAAAGAGAAAGAAGATAAGTAAAAAAATTTAATTTGCTGATGAAGATGATCACTAGGAATAATTTTGCTTTAATTATTAAAAATTTGTAAATTTTGAGTTGTAACTGTTATGTAGTTAGGGTGCGATATCACCACTTGAAATTGATAAGTAGTAATTTCCCTCACAAACTTTTTATATAAAATTTTGGTTTTTTTAATAAAAACCAATTAAAAAAATTCAAAATAGATTTTTCTTGAAAATCCGACGTTACAAAAAGATATTCAATAACTACACATATATAATTTTGCGGTATGTTGTCAACTGTCTGAGAGACGTCAATTTCATTTTGCTCAGTCAAGTCCTGTAGTGGGATTCTGTAACACATTTCGGCCGATATTCGGTGTCGCAAAGTTCTGTTTGCGATAATTTTCGGAAAGTGGTATTCAGTAAATACTTTTTCCGATTTTGTCGGTGAAAGTATCGGAAGTTTGTCGCAAACGAATTGCACAACTTGCGACGAATATTTTCTTGTAGAAAAGTGAATCGAAAATATCTGTAATTTTTTAAATTAATATTATTTATAATAAATTAATTTGAAAGGAACAAATTTAAATTTTTAGTAATTTTTGTAGCTTTAAATGGTTTTTAGTTATTTGGCAATGGATGCTGCGCTCATGTTCGTGAAATGAATTTAGAACTATCATTTCTTCGAAGAGTTGATTCTCCTTTGATTTGCAGTTGAACAAATTCAAAAATTTGTATCGCATCACGACAAATATAACTCATGAGCTCATTGACTTATTAGACGACCGTCTACAACGAAATAGAATCACTGGTCTATTAGCTGAAAATCAAGTAAATATTGTTTTATGATTCATAGACATATTGGAACTTTTCTATTTTTTTGTAGGTTTTGCAGCATTGCGCTTTTATGCCACTGGCATTTTGCACAAAATTAAATTTTTTTTTTTTTGCTCTTACAGAATTCCACTTCTGTTCTTAATTTTGTGTGTACATATTTGTTGATTTAAAAGGAGCTAGCATGTCTTTAGTTGGAAGGAAATTCCGACAGCATATAGAAAATACATTTAAAAAAACAATTATGCGCAAAAGTGCCTCTAAAAGTTCATATTGCATTGAGTTTTTTAGCTTTTAGCGGCTTCCATGTTATTTTTTTCATTTCTTTGAAAATTGACAATGTACGTTTTTTGATTTACTCGTTTTTTTCCATAATATGGCCAGATATTAAAATTTTGACAGTGTGAAAATGTAAATCTACTCGAGGCAAACATATTATCTGTTCTGATCCTCTCTCAGCAATACAAGCTGTGGAAAACATTGTACATCGCAACGAAGCCATCATCAAAATTAGAAACACACTTATCCAACACCCCAACAAATTGAAAATTATGTGGATTCCTGGACATGTCGGCATCGAAGGCAATCTTATTGCAGACGAAGCAGCCAAATTTGCAGCAACAGCACCAATATACAAACAGAACACCTTCAACAAAAACGACATGCTGAGAAAAATTCAAAAATTCTACTCTGACCGTAACAACCTCAGCTATGCCCAATACGTGCATCACTACAAACAGACAAACCCAACTGGAAAGCCCCCGAGATACCCTTTAAACATATCCATATTACACTTACAAAAATATATTCGACTACGAATGTGACACACAATGCTAACAAAACAGCACATCATTGAAAATCGACCTCCTCCAACCTGCCACCTCTGCCACACGGACACTCTCACAATAGAACACATTATCCATAGCTGCATCTTCATCAATAGTATCCAAATCAATTTATACAACAATATTATACTTCCAGAACTAATATCAAATGTTAATTCTGATAACATTAAAAAAACAATTAATATACTAAAAAGCTCCGGTATCTACCATCTCATTTAATTCAATTTAACTACTATTTGTAAAACTCTTTTGTTTGAAATTTGCTCTTTCTCCCCTGAAATCCCCAAAAAATCCCCAATATAGGCATGGATATCCCCACTAAATCCTTCATCCCCAAACTAAAAAATTCGTCCCCAAAACTGATTTGAAATCCCCAAAATGGGGACAAATCCCCATATCTGGCAGCCCTGACAGTAACAAGTATTTGTGAGAGCGAGGCTATTTATGTGAAAATAAGTCCTCGCTAGGATGTTACTTAAAGCTTTTAAGCGAAACATCTGATTGAAGCTCAGACAGCTTCTATTTATAGTATGAGAGCGTGTCATTTCATGTAAGAGCGGATCCTCGTGGGCATGAGCACCTTTTCGAAGCTAAGTTAGCTTCAAAGCAGCTTCTATGCCTCTAAGCCTCTTAAATGCTCCCTATAATTATGACAGTTTGGTGATATGCAAGAACAAGCCTCTTAAATGCTCCCAATATTCTTCGAAAAACGCAAGTTTTAACGAGGCAGGTAAACTTTAAAATAAAATTTTTATTTTGCGTCCCAAAACTAGTAAACAAAAAATTATTACCACACTTTACTGCCAATGGACAAATTTAAGAATTTCAGTATTTTTTGCGACAAAGAAACACCTTAGCTATTAAGCTCCTAGCTCTTAACTATCGTTCAACAAGAATTTATAAAAAGCTTTTATCAATCACAGCGCATTTTTTTGCGTATTTTTGAAGTGAAAAGGTAAGTGTTAGAATTTGGCACAAACACAAAAGTGTTATCGTCACGCACGCACCGTTACCAAAACGCATATCTTAAAGAAATGCTTGAAGAAGCCAAAGTTTAACACAAAAGAAAACAAAAAAAAAATATCTAAAAGTGTGTGTGTGTTTATTTTTATTTTTAATGCTTGCTACCCGCTGATAAAATTGTTGTTTCTATTGTAGGTGTGTTTATAGAGTAGAAAATAGAAATGTGCTCTCAGCTGACAGCAAGACGACAGCCGGGTTTGAGCTAAAAAAATCTGCTTCTCCTGCCTATTCGTCAACTTGTCTCTTTCTATCAGCGCATAAGAAATCCTCTGTGGCTTAGAAACTGTCTTCAGTTTGTTGTGGTGCATGTTGTTGTCATTCAGCACGCATGCTTTTTTTACTACGGGTTATACATTATTTATTATTTTGTTAGGTAGAGCTGTGATGAGTTCCAGCTGTCAAATTTTCATTTGACGGATTTAATTTTTTTTCTCAAAAATTACATGAAACTTATTGCTTATCATTTATGTTGAACTTATACGAATAATTTCTGTCGCTCTCATTGTTGCTTTTGTCGGGAGTGCAGGATAAGTAGGTACATAAATCAATCAGTTGAAGTTATTGTACCACATGGCGTATGAGTGATTTATAAGTAAGACTTGTTTGTGTGACAGTTTCCAGAGACAATGACAGATGAACTAAATTTAGTCTTGCAACTTATCCGAGCTCACCGAATGTGCGCCATTCCGTCAGTCACTGTCTCGTCTCAGTTTATGGGCGAGACTGTCACCATAAGTTCTTCAAAAAGAATGCTTCAATGATTCATGACAATTTAACGCAACCATCTGAAAAATAAATATAAATTTAAGAATTTCGATAATTTTTGTTGGTCTTGCTTTTAAATTAAGGGTAAATTAAAGGAAATTGAAAAGATTTTGCTGAATTGTTAAAATATCTTCATCGAAATACACAAATATTTTCTTTATTTATTTCGTGCAATTCACGAGGCTTCGACAATTAAGGCTTGTCTTAGACTTTATTTAAGTTCTCATCGTTTTTTTTTTTCGATCATAACTATAAGAAATCGTTCAAGGTTCCAATTATTATAAAGTTTTTGTAAACAAGTAAGAAATTATCTTCGACTGGGCCGAAGTCAAATACCCCCACGGCCGAACAAAAGAATATTCAAAGTCTTACGCCAATAAAATGTTTATCTTTAAAAATATTTTTATCATAGTTTTAACGGAAAATATTCGCTTTTGTTTTTTGATAAAGTCACTTTGTACGGCAGTTAAGCGTGGTTATCACTCGATTCCCTTGCTTTATATACTCAGAGTGCATATTAAAGGTTATTTGCAAAATTTTTAGTCCATATAATAATTTTTTTGGGATTAAGAGATTTTACCCTCTTATTAAAGTGACTTTGTATGGAAGGAAGGCGAATCATTCGATTCGGGTCATTTTCGAACTTGATCTTTATTTTTCAGATACAAGCTTAAATATCGCTCTTTTAAAGGGTGACCAAATCTTCACTGACTCGGTTGATAAAGCGAACCTATTGGCTGGAATGTTTGCACAAAATTCAACAATTCCGGCTAGCAATCATGCAGGAGATCTATTTTTGAACGAGAACAGTTAGAAGAGTCCTTGCAAACCTCAACATAAACAAATCTTTTGGCCCCGATGGTATACCACCAATTGTGCTTAAAATATGTGCTTCTTTACTGGCTCAACCTTTGCGTAACCTTTTCAACATCTTATTCAGGACAGGAGTATTTCCATCTTGTTGGAAGATTGCGAATGTTCAGCCGGTACCTAAGAAGGGTGATGCTTCCAAAGGGCTCGCTTTACTGGTAACCTAATGGCGTTCCTCACGGAGAAACGGAACCAATGTGTTCACTTCTTTGGTAAGGCAGGGTTGTTGCTCTGGATATTTCTAAGGCGTTTGACCGAGTGTGGTATAAAGCACCAGTGTCAAAACTATTGCATATGGTGTTGGAGGTAACTTTGCTCGATGGATCACATTTTTCCTTAAGGACAGGTCAATTCGTGTCGTGGTCGACGTCAATTCGTCCAGTAAACATGCCACCGTTGCTGGAGTGTCACAGGGTTCAGTCCTATCGTTAACTTTGTTTCTGGTTTTTATCAACGACTTTCTGTCGTTGACTCATAACCCAATTCATTCGTTTGCGGATGACAGCAGCATTTATCATTCATTTTCTTTCAAAAAACGCCCGAGCTCTTTGGAGATTGAGAGAACGAGGCTTAATATGAATGACACACTGCTTAATGACTTGGAAAAAATCTCCGAGTAGATACTTGCTAATAAAGTTGAGTTTAATACTAGCAAGACTCAGTGCTGTCTGTTAACCCACAAAAGATTGAATTGCCCCTTAGCACCCCTAAATATGAACAGTGTGGATCTCGCGGTGTCAGATGTTCTTGACGTTCTGGGCATATTAATCAGAGCTGATCTTCGCTGGAACGATCACATTTTCGATGTGTCGAAAGAAGCGGCCAAGTGTCTAGGTTTTTTAAAATGGTGTAAGATATACTTCACTGCAACTGACCTACGTGTGATCTACGCCTCATATATTAGGCCGAAAAATAGAGTACAATTCGCACATTTGGGCAGTAGCTTCAAGATCTTATTTGGATGACCTGTTGCCACCAGCTAGTGAGTTTCCCAGGTCCACTCGGGCAGCGCATCAAGTCCATACCTACACCATTGCCTTGATGCCCAATAGAACCTCGCATTATCGAGATTCGTGCGGTACAATAAAATTTTGGAACAATCTCCCTGCGAACGTTTTCCCCGGCAGTTTTGAGCTATTTAAATTTGAAACTAATATTCACCAACACTATCAATCTTTCCAACCTCCAACTAACTATCACTCTTCTTCCGAATCAGCACAATGCTTTCGAATTTATAGGGAAACCTACGCATCCCCTGAGCGTAGGTTTAGTCTAAAAAAAACAAATGTCATGAAGATTTCGATTTCACTACAAAACTTACGTAGTGCCTCAAGGTTCTATTCTTTTTTCCAATTTCACACTTAATTTTAATGGTCGACTTTCTTTTTTGTAACTTTTTATTTATTTACTCACTTTCGAATGTCCTGAAGAAATCGCAGATTAAAGACTTTCTTCTCAAATCAATCTGTTGTTAAGGTAAAGGTCAAGTTGTCCAGTCGTATCATTATTACAGTGATCAGTTGTTCTATATGTTAAAATAAATCGGCAAGTGCTAAAAATTTTTGAAAAACAAAAGTAACAAAACTCACAGGAATAAAGATAAAATCAGATCCACAAATTTTATTACGACTACCGCAAACAAAAAACTGAAAATGATTTAGGGATATACACTTAGAACGTGCGAACTTTAAATTGGGATGGTGCCTCTATCCAACTGTCAGATAATTTGAAAAGGTACACAGCTGATATCACTGCAATTCAAGAAAAACGGCGGAAGGTAGAGGATAACAGAAATGGCTGACACAAATTCTTGGACTAGGCCAAAACCGATCAACGGTTGTGAGTGCCAGATAAGTAGGCAAGCAATTGAAACAGTTATAGGTCATATCCAATAATTTTCCATGATATCTTGCTTGCATCAGGCGCGTATATCAACTGTTTATATTCAGCCCTATCATGAAAATTTTTTTCCCTGGAATTGTAAAAGGAAGTTTCCACTCTTAAGATAGGAGATAAAGACATTCGATTTATTATTTTACACTCATGAATATTAAAGGTTGATAAATAAATTAAATTTGTTTAAGAAGTTTTCGTTCCAAATTTCCAAAAAGTTTTCGAGCTTCATCTTAAAAACGGAAACTTCCTTTTACAATTCCCGGAAGAAAATTTTTCATTATAGGGCTGATTAGCTTTGTAACACAGCGTATGAGTGATATTTAACAAAGCAAAAACCAATACAATGAAAACAATACCGCACAACTGAACACTTTGATAACTTTTTGACAATTTTAATCGCTACATCTCTTAACACTTCCATTACAATGCAATTGTCGATCACATTTGGCACACATTTTGAAGATATACCAGGGATTGAACATATCGTTGTATCATTTTGATTGCCTCTTTCGTTGTTACTAACTACAGCTCAAATTGTAACTCTAATTGTTGTTGTTGTTGTTGTTGTTGTTGTTGTTTTTGCTGATATTAAAAATTGTCATATCGTATAATTTCTCATGTTTTATAGCTTGGGTGTGGCTCGCATATAAACTGTTGAAATAAGCAGTGCTACATGGCGTATGAGTGATATTTTTAACAAAGCAAAAACCAATACAATGGAAATATTAACGCACAACTGAACACTTTGATAACTTTTTGACTATTTTAATCGTTACAAATTCTAAGTTAACACTTCTTTTCTACTATTTTTGGTCAAATTTGGCACACATTTTGAAAATATGCGCTGTGTGCAAGGTATCATTGATTGCATTTTATTGCTCACTGCAACTGAAATTGCAATTTCAATAGAATTTGTTGTTGTTGTTGTTGTTGTTTTTGTTGTTGTTGTTGTTGTTGTTGTTGTTGTTGTTGTTGTTGTTGTTGTTGTTGTTGTTGTTGTTGTTGTTGTTGTTGTTGTTGTTGTTGTTGTTGTTGTTGTTGTTGTTGTTGTTGTTGTTGTTGTTGTTGTGTTTGTTGCTGTTGTTGTTGTTGTTGTTGTTGTTGTTGTTGTTGTTGTTGTTGTTGTTGGTGTTGTTGTTGTTTTTGTTGCTATGGTTTTGTAATTATAGCCATATATGTATATGCTGAACCTTTCTACACAACACACACCTCCCGCTATATGGCAGCCATAATGTTTGCTCACTTGTTTAATTCAACGCATTCCGAAATAAATCTGATTTCAACATCAAACAAACAAAGCATTTGTTTGCAAACAGTGAAAAGTGGTGCATAACCACTTTTACTATGTTTCGTTGTGTGCTGCGTGATGTGGGTTTGGGTGTAAGTGGTTCACAGTGTTTTGGTGCATGCTACAAGTACCGTACCGATATCGTGCTGTAGCAGTAAATATTAAAAAATTGCATCGTAAATAAAGAATATGAAGCAGCAATTTTGCTGAAGCCACATAATCTTATTTATAGCCAGGCATGAACTGACTATTGTAAGTGTGTTGGATGAGCGTATCTGATGCTTTTCTCTTTTCATAAAGATGCACAGCCGCAAAATAGTTGCTTGTATGTTTCAAAAAGTTGAAGCGATTTTTGCTTTATTGTTTTCAAAGAAACTGAAACTGATTACAGGCCATAAAAAGCAATACACAACATTGAGATACAAACATGTTAATTACTTCTTCTCTCTCTCTCTCTCTCTCCCTTTGAAAATCATCTTAATTTTTTCTAGCAACTTAATGAACATTGCATTATCTTAACCACAGATAACTTCAAGCTATTAGTTCCCATTTTTCACTCTCTCTCTATCTCATCCTCTCTTGTGTCACAATATTTCATCAGCCAATATTTTTGACATTTTTCAATGTTTGAAATTATTTCCATAACAAGCTTTTACTTTGCGCCAAAGAAACAAAAACAATGTTTTAAAGTTATTATTCAATGACAGTCTCTTGCGCCTGCCATGACTACATCTAAAGTGCAGATTTTCGTTTATTTTGAGATAACATCCGTTGTGTTGTTATTTTTTTTTTTTTTTTTTTTTTAGTGTTGCTTACGAGCCTTTCATGGCGGTTTCTATGCGTGCCATTTTTTTTACATTTAATTTAAAATACAAAACGAACGAATGTCGTTTGTTTACTTGCAAGTTTTGCGCACCAGGTGGGGCGTATGAGTGACATTTAATTAATATACCTTCAGAGCTTTTTGTACAACTCAGAGCTTTTATTTAAAACATGTTATGTTAATCAATGTGATGTGTTGGGTTTTTCCTCCTTTGGTATGCTTTTGCATTGAAATATTTTTTGCATTGATTGATGAGTTTTTGAAACAGTAGATTTTGAAAGTGTGCTAAGCTTAGCGAATGCTTTGGGTGTATTTTGCATGCAATTCATCATGTTGTAGCATGATAAATAATGATAAGAATATAAGTAGAAGTTGTACTTCTTTTCTTTTCTTTGGAAACGCGGCTTAATTGCGTGTGAAATGTGTTAAATGTCTTTTGATTTATTCTTCACAAAAAAGATAAAACTGCTTAGCACAGCTTGATTTAGGCTTTTTATATTCTAAGGCATAAATTTTAAAATACAAAAAATACTAACAAAGAGCAAACATTATAAATAGGTAAAACGTTATAAGGCGCAAAAAATTTATTAACAACAATATGTTAGTTTTTATCTGTTGCAGGCAATTTATATTGCAATAAGAGGATGTGTTGCTTGAGCGTAAGTTACTTTAGCAAACATAGCCATTTATATTCTCACTGAAGGGTAATATTTCATTCGCTTAATATGACCTAGCCAGCGGAGTCGCTCAATTTTTGTGCGCTTAACTATGAGAATGTCAACGCATAGCTCGTGGTTACATCGACTTAGGCACTCGCCATTGAAGCAGATTGGACCGCATGTATCACAAAATATCTTTCTCTCGAAGGCTCCTTCCATCATAACTGCTTGAGTTAGTGATTATGATAGAGCTATGATAGTGACTGATAGATAAGTGACTGACAGAGCCTGAATTTAACGAAAATTATTTGAAAAAAGAGGTGCATACCAACAAATGCTTTCTCCTTCTGTTATCTTCGATTATTCAAATGACTTTTTTTTAGCTTTGAAGGATTTCAGGTGTTAGAGCTATTCAGTCAAGTCTGCCTTGATTCGATAATGGGGTGACAGATTAGTGGGAAGAAAGAGGCAATCAAATGAAACATGTGTAGAATGTTCTTAACCTGTTGGAAAGCCGTAGAAACGTGTGAAAATGCCCATTTAAAGATGTGATTTGGGCACATCTTCCTATTTAACTACTTTAATTTTGACATCCTTCCAGGACTTGCAAATCTGCACTATTGTCATGAACCACTCTGCTGTATATTTAATTTTGCAGGTAAATACAAGGTAGGGCTAAAGTAATCACACTATTGGAACACCCTATAACTTTTGCAAATGGCGTCAAATGTCAATTCGGTTTTGACATTTGTGAAGTAAACAAACGCAGAATACAAATCGACAAACCATGAAACGGTTTACTCCGGTTTCCATTTTATTGCGCAATTTTATTTTTGTCGCTTGTGTTGGCGCAGCGTGAGTTTCGTCGCAGATTTCCTGGCCGTCCTACACCAACTGGACAAACACTGCGGCATTTGGTCCCTCGCCTTGAAGAGACTGTGACAACACGAGATCTTACCAAGGCTGGCCGGCCTCAGAGAAGCCGTACTTCTGAAAATATCGCTGCTGTTACCCAAGATGTCGACGAAGAGCCCGCAACATCGACCAGACGACGTGCCACGCAATTGGGCATTAGCCGACGGTCCCTACGCAGAATTTTGGTGAAATATTTGAAGATGTTCCCTTGCAAAGTTCAGACAGTCCATCAGCTGTTAGCTGTTGACCGCCAACAGCGTGTAACCTACGCTCAAGCCATCAACGAGAAGGTAGAAGATCGAAAATTATCATGAGCGATGAGGCTCATTTCCATCTTTGCGGTTACGTGAATAAACAAAATAATCATTTCTGGGGCATCGAAAACCCGTGTGTCACCCACGAAGAACCATTACGCCAGCTCAAAGTTACTGCGTGATGTGCTGTTTACGCTGAAGGAGTCATCGGGCCATTTTTATTTCTATTTTTTTTTTAACCGTTCAACAAGCTTCAGACTCTTTAAGCTCTAAAGGAGAATATTCGCCAAGAATGCGAGAATCTGTCACCCGAAGTTCTGGCAAAAGTGATGGAAAATGCCATAAAACGAGCCCGTATCAGTGTTGCCAGAACTTTTTTGAGAAAAGCGCGAAATTTTAAAAAAATATCGCCCAAAATCGCCCAATGAAAAAAAAAATCGCCATTTTTTCTAAGAAATTTATTATATTAGAAAAAACAAAACAAATATTATACATTTTTTTTTCAAATAATATTGAGATCTGTTAATAGAATTAGATATTTTTATTTTCATATTTTTGAGATCTATAAAAAGTAATAAAAAAGCTACATCATTTTATACGAGAATTTTGATCGTTAAAGAACATTATTAGACTATAACTTTTTAGAATTTATCAATATGCAACTTTAAAAAAAAAACACTTTGCAAAAAACGTAGTTCCTTCAGCCATATTAGACTCTTCCTCCGTTTCGTCAATTCTCGAAGTATTGTTTAGTTCATACATTGATTTAGTTTATACAAGATGAATGCCAACTTACAATATTGTCAAACATTTTTCCGCCTACGGCTGTCTTAATTTTGTATGCCGATTACCAAAATTCTTCACTTTCAGATGGCACTTTGTTTTTGAAAACATTGCTCCATGGAAATTTCAACAAAGATTCGTATTTGATTTCTTCTGCACGTCGCTCTTCAAGAGATAGATAATGAAGAGGGAATTCACGGAAAGAAGGTCTTATATAGTTTAAACATCTTTCAGGACATAAAATAAAAGCATTTTCAAAAATTTCTAACAGACTAGGTAATCGTTTTAACATTTCCTTGATTAAAACTATAATGAAATTCTGGCATTTTGATAGTATGTCTATCATAACAATATCATCACTTAATTTGTGAATTTCTTCATGGAACTGATAATGAAATGTAAGGTCATTAATTCTTTTATAATTGCTTTTATCCGCTAAAATTTTATTTAAGCTGAATGTAGCTAAATCATTCAAATTGAAATTTTTGACAATGTCTTCTTTGTTAATTTTTGAAACAAGTCTTTGAATAAATGTTGTGATTTCAACCAAGGTATATAAAGGAAGGTAGAGTGGGTACAGCACCTGTCAAAATCGGCTATTGAACGAAAAAAAGGAAAACAAATAAAATTTTCCAATTAGACTTGTGTTGTTGATGAAAATTATTTAAGCGATTTAATGCCCAGAAGTTGTGCAATTTGTAAGAAGCCTTTTCAAAAAGAAAATAGCTCGTCTTTTAGTGTGCCCCTTAATGAAGCAAGACGCAATCGCTGCAACGTTGCTTGTTCCACAACATTTTCCCAATCAGCGCGGGTCTACGAAAAAGCATTTTTATAAAACGGATTTTATAAATCTTCCGGGGAATAATTGCGGTCCACTCCGGTTGCAGCCAGGAGCAGTGCCTTCCTTAGTGTTATTTTACCTTCACGATAAATACTAAAAAAAAACATTCAGCACGCACAAAAATTAAAACTATGAATTTTAACACATTTGACAGTTTTCTATTCACTGTTTTTTTGTTTTTTTTTACGTTCTTCTTATGTTTGACAGCTACTGTACCCACCACTCCGAGACGAGACTACCTTGTTGAATATACCTTGATTTCAACGTAAGCTTGAAAAAAGTCAACTTTTTCTCATTGAAAATATAAATTAAGTGAATTGATGTTTTGAAGAAACGGTCTCAAAAAATAAGCATTTCGATATAAATAAATTATCGGTAAGCTGTTTTCAGTCGCATTGTTAACAGAGTGTTCCAAACACTTAAAACAATTGTTATTTTCTTGAATTGAAATTTTAAACACATTAGATGAGTTTATGAAAAAAGATTGTTTTTACAAAAATCGCCCAAAAAATCGCTAGGCGATTTCCTAAAAATGTAAGCGCAAAAACAAGAAAAAAAGCGCCCAATTGGCGATAAATCGCTCAATCTGGCAACGGTGGCCCGTATGGTCATCAACTCTGGCGGCGCCCACTTGGCTGATATTATCTTAAGCATATCCATTGTCCACACTATATTGGGGTTGTCATGTGAGATGACTCCCAATTTATGATTATCCACGATATATATCTCTTTTGTTGGGTACTTTGACATCTGTGGCTGTTTTTTAAGCAGGCTCCTTAAAAAACACTACCTTAAGGTTAGGCTTAGTTGACGCAGCTATCTCTTATGAGACACATTTAGGCCAATTAGGCCCGTTGTGGTACCAGGGTCTCGTCTAGATCACTGTGGAACCAGCCACCTAGGAAAAGGTGGCCCGCGCTGGGCATGTGCAGAGGAGATGTATTGTGGATTCTACCGCCTCCTCGTCTCTGCAGCTTCTGCAGAAGTAATTATGCAGGATTTTTAGTCTTCGGACATGGTTTCGAATTAAGCAGTGTGTCCCCCCCCCTCCCCCCATACAACGCCTATGACAATATTTGTTTGGGCCCTTCTAAGGGAAATTAGTTCCTTTCAGCGTTTTAAGTTCAGGGTTGGCCAAAGTTGACGCGCCGTATGACATGTGCTACCCGGAGATCACCTACTGTTGGTACTTTCAAGGGAAAGTTCATTTGTGCGTTATTTACATGTGGTGAGAGTTATTCCAATTTGTTCCTTATCTGTCGATAGGGGTTTGGTAGTACCGTTACGAGCGAGTGCGTCTGCTTTGCAGTTTCCTGGGAAGTCTCTGTGTCTGGGGATCCAACATAGAAATATATTGAGCTGCCCTGCCATCTCCTTTAGAGTTTTAGATGTCGTGACAACAGATTCCAGGGCTGTCAAAGCGGCTTGACTATCAGATAGAATACAAATACCTCTAGCTGATATATCATTCATCTGAAGTCAAGTAACGGCTTCGTGTATCCCAGTAACTTCCGCTAATAAAACACTGCAGTGGTCGGGGAGTCTAAAGGCGAGGTTGATGTTAAGTTATTCAGAGTAGACTCTTCTCCCTACTTTGCCATCCAATTTTGATCCATCAGTGTAGATTTCAGTGGCATTGTTTGGTGGAGGACTTCCAAGATTCCATTCATTTCTGGAGGGAATTGATACATCAAAGGTTTTGTAGAATAGAAGTTTTTGCGTGATGTAGTCTACGATCTTAGGTATTGGAGAAAGAAGTTTCCTAATTTTAGAGTGTCCTTTTGTAACTCCTTTCCATTGGGAAGTGGCTTCTAAACGGATTGCTGTGTTTGCAGTCATCTGTTTAGTTAGTGTCATATCTAGTGGTGTCAGGTGGAGCATAATGTCGAATGCGTCCATTCGAGTACTCATGCACAGCTCAGCTGACCGTTGAAATTTGCGAAGTATATTGAGGTGTGTTTATTTGTTTAGTGCGAGCCACCAAACTATAGCACCGCATAACAATATTGGCCTTATAACAGCTGTATAGAGCCAGTGAGTAACCCTAGGTTGTAATCCCCATTTGCTAGCTACTGCTTTCTTGCATGAATATAGGGCTATATTGGCTTTTTTGGCTCTCTCTCGAGCAGATTGGGTTTACAATTTGGTTTCTATCTTAGATGAGACCCAGGTATTTTGCTTGTTCCGAGAAATTTAGTTTTGTATTTCCCCGTTTTGGAGGACTAACTGTGGGTAAGTTGTGTTGTCTAGTAAAGACCACTAACTCAGTTTTATCAGGATTAACGCTGAGTCCACAGCTGGTAACTCAGTTTACGAGAGTGCTTAGACAATTTTGCATAATATCTCGAAAAGAAGATACATGTTTTCCTGAGATGACAATAGTAACGTCGTCAACGTAGCCTATCGCCCTGCACCCCTCTCGTTCTTGTTTACCCAGTAGTTCATTCACCGCTAGGTTTCAAAGTAGAGGTGTGAGAACTCCTCCCTAAGCAGTTCCCCTTGGTACAGATCTTTGCTTCTTAATAAATTACTGCATTATTTGTAGAGTTCTTTTGTGATAATGAGCTGTCAAATAACACGCTTTGACGTACTGGTAGATGCACGCGTACTTCTAAGAGAAGCTTAAAGCGGTGCTATACGAGCCTTTTTGCTTTTGATGCATCCATAGCTTCGCTCACTGACATTTTGAGTTACTTGTGACTGGCTCCTGAAGCCTAACTCTTGCTCCAGCCCCGGGGTTTCCTCCATCTGAAGGAGACTGTGAAGTTACCAAAACCTCCTCTTCACCAGTATCAATGTCAGCAGCAATAGAAGACTTCAGATTTTCATTTAACTTCTTCATTATTCATAAGTTTGCTTTCTATATCGCTATTTTTACGTTCATCAGGTCTGGCTGGACCATGGCTCACTGTCCAATAGAACTGCAACGTGATTGTGGCATTTTCGGAACCGCGTTTTCGGTATTTTTTTATTTTATTTTACGATTTTTTATGTAGTTTTCCAAGTTAAGAGGAAGAAAGATCGACCGAGACATAGTCTCCCATCAGCCCGGAAAGACTGATTTAAGCCAGAGGTCACTAGAGATCACCAGGGTTCTAAAGACTTACGCTAATTTATCTATTGACATCCGCTATTCCAGATCTAAAGTTTGCTGGATTATCGAGTTTACCTCTTTAAAACCTCCTTTTTCGGTTAAATTCAGGGCAACTCTGTAAGAATGTGACTCGTCGCCACGTATGATCGGTTTTAATCACAGTTATGCTTCAGTACAACAGCTACCACTTACCTTAGCCCCAATATCATACAATCCCATACAATCAAAAAACGACTTCAACTTTTGAATATGAAAAGATTGGAATTTCTTTCCGATTTGAAAATTCCCTTTTTGGGTAAAAACTATTTTATGAGGATCAATCTGCACATTGAAAACTTTATAAATAAAAAATAAATAAATAACTGGCCATTTCAGCCCTTGAAAGGACTTTGACCTAGCTTCTTATGATCAATTGTGTTGTGCGTGTTATTAAGTTTGTACACAATTGGCCGAGAACCGGACCTACATGCTTAACGCCGACTCCGAACGGCGATGAACGGAATGTTCTCGTTCTCAAGAAGCTTTACATGGCATTTTGATTACTTTCTGAGGTTTGCCATTGTCTGCAGAGAGGTGGCGGCCGTACAGAAAAATTATTTTAATTCAAATAATTTTCTGTCGCTGCTGGGATTCGAACCTGGGTTTCCAAAGTTCGTTGACATAGCGGCCACACACTTTAACCAACTACGCCACGGACGCCTACGCTACGCCACATTGAAAACTTTACCCGTTCTTTATTTCAATTCAAAAGTCACTACGTGGAACCTTGTAAATCACCTTCATAAATATCAGCCTAAGTTACTCATCAACATATCTTCAATTAGTTCCTCATAAAATCAGTTTTAGTGCGTCTCTTAAAAGATCTCATAAATTCTCAGAAGCAAATCAAAGTCACGTATACGACCTGTAACACCAAGTCAAACACCTTTAATGACACCTTTATGAGCTGACAAACATGAAAGTTTTGGCTATGAAACTTTTAATTGATAAAGTTCACAGCACAAATAACCGCGTGTAACACACTCACACTATTCCACCGTCTTTGAAGTGAAAATTCTCAGAAAATCACACTTAAAAATTTAAGCGTAAATATGCTCAAGATGTCGTAAAATATTCTTTAAAAAAAAAACCAAAATGCAAAGCTCGCTTATCATTCAGTGTGGTTGCTCTTTTATGCAAATAAATTCATTAATTAAACAGGGTGTCACAACACCACCCCACAAAAAAATGCTCAAAACCAACTTACATCAGCTTTGAGTGAGTTTGTCATTTAGTTGAGTGAGCTCGTCAACAGCTAAGCATTCAACTTGAATGTTGACTGTTGGTTACGGAAGCATTAATTTAAAGTTTCTTAGAAATTTTAACTATTTTGCATATTTCGCCGCTATCGGTACCTGTGGGATTAGATGATGGCCCAGCCAACCCACTCCAAATTCTGTTCAAAATACTATCGCTTGCCTGCACACAACCAAGCGCCACAATATTTCATATTCCAACTATTGACAAGCTGCCGGCTATACTTTGACAAAGTTAAACTTCAAGCTTAACCCTTAAGCTACAAACAGTTAAAGAATTTTCTACACTTTTCATCAGGCCATAGAAAATAATAAAAAACAAAATAAATAAATTCAAAATTTTGTGAAACTTGTGCAAAATAATTGTTAGCTGGAAAGTTTAAACAACTTCCTTTAAAAATGGCTGTCCTTGTTTAGCCATATGTGACCCAAACGCACACAGACACAATAAACAGCATTGACGCAGCTGTTTAAAAGAAATTGTTGTGGAAAGTTGAGTGGGTGATGCTTGCAGACTAATTCTACACACTATATATTTTCATTATTTTGCTGAAATTGTTCTTGTTGTTGTGGTTTTTGTTGTTGTTGTTGTTGTTGTTGTTGTTGTTGTTGTTGTTGTTGTTGTTGTTGTTGTTGTTGTTGTCTGAAATGGCATTTCCTGTCATAAAAAATTTGACCACAGACAATTTAATGGCAACATGCTACACAGTGGAATACTTGAACCCAGTTTGGTTGACTCAGTGTTTGTTTTGAGGCCAAAGGCTACAAGAAGAATCTCAGCTACGACAACGAAGCAGTCGATGCATCCAAACAGTTGATGACAACGACATTTATAGATGCAGCAAAATGTAGCTTCTTAAAATGAAAGTGCTCGAAGTTAATTTAATTTTTATGACAATGACGCTATCTGTTGGCTGTAAGATGAGAAAATAGTTGCATCAGCTGCTGTGCACAAAATGCTGCCAAGCTCTTTGATCGCTGCACAAGCTCAGAGTCCGTGGTAATGTCGCAGCATTCAATAAAGCAGAAAGGTCGCAAACGCCCTAATTCAATTTGTAGTAATGAGTTAAAAGTTATTGACGATTGCAGTAAAATTCAAACGCAGCATCGTCGTCAAGGACGATGTTACAACATCTCGATTGCTACAAATCGGCAGTTAATCCCAGACCAACATGTCTTTTAAGTTATTTTGATTAAAGTGTTATGCACGAGAGACTAAAAGATTGATGCATAACATCTTGTGTTGCATCAACGGGTGCATGGACTCTGAATTTTCAATTTTGGATTTTGAATTTTGGTTAGTGGATATTAGACATTGGATGTTGGATGTTGGATATTGGATATTGGATATGGTATATGGGATATGGGATATTGGATTTTAGATATTGCATATTGAATATTGGATATTCGGTATTGGATATTGGATATTTGATACTGGATATAGGATATTGAATATTGGATATTGGATATTGGATATTGGATATTGGATATTGGATATCGGATATTGGATATTGGATATTGGATACTGGATATTGGATATTTGATATTGGATATTGGATATTGGATATTGGATATTGGATATTGGATATCGGATATTGGATATTGGATATTGGATATTGGATATTGGATATTGGATATTGGATATTGGATATTGGATATTGGATATGGGATATTGGATATGGTATATTGGATATTGGATATTTGATTTTGGATATTGGATATTGCATATTGGATATTGGATATTGGATATTGGATATGGGATATTGGATATTGTATATTGGATATTGGATATTTGATTTTGGATATTGGATATTGGATATTGCATATTGGATATTGGATATTGGTTATTGCATATTGGATATTGGATATTGGATATTGGATATTGGATATAAGATATTGGATATTGCATATTGGATATTTGATTTTAGATATTGGATATTGCATATTGGATATTGGATATTGGATATTGGATATCGGATATTGGATGTTGGATATTGGATACTGGATATTGGAATGGATATTGGATATTGGCTATTGACTATTGAATATTGGATATCGGATATTTTATATTGGATATTGGTTATTTTATATTGGATATTGAATATTGGATATTGGATATTGGATGTTGGATATTGGATATTGGATATTGGATATTGTATAATGGATCTTGGATATTGAATATTGGATACTGGATAATGGATTTCGATATTGGATATTGAGTATTGGATATTTGATACTGGATATAAGATATTAAATATCGGATATTGGATATTGGATATTGGTTATTGGATATTGGATATTTGATTTGAATTTTGAATTTTGAGTTTTGAATTTTGAATTTTGAGTTTTGAGTTTTGAATTTTGAATTTTGAATTTTGAATTTTGTATTTTGAATTTTGAATTTTGTATTTTGAATTTTGAATTTTGAATTTTGAAGTTTGAATTTTGAATTTTGAATTTTGAATTTTGAATTTTGAATTTTGAATTTTGTATTTTGAATTTTGAATTATGAATAGTGAATTTTGAATTGTGAATTTTGAATTTTGAATTTTGAATTTTGAATTTTGAATTTTGAATTTTGAATTTTGAATTTTGAATTTTAATTTTGAATTTTGAATTTTTAATTTTTAATTTCGAATTTTGAATTTTGAAATTTGAAATCTGAAATTGAAAATTTGAAATTTGAATTTCAAAATAAATTTCAAATTTCAAATATCACTTTCGTTTGCAATTTGAAATGTTAAATTCGAATTGGATTTTTGTTCTATTATTTAAGTCCGAAGTGAAGACTTAAGATTAAGTTTGAAATCAAGTTGAGAGAAATCAAAACGGAATGAAATTTCTTAGAGCGTGACCGACGAAAATCAGGAATTTATTTATTTTTAATTTCATTGCAATACATTACTTGTCGTTTTAACGCACTGTTGCACAAAAAACTTATTAACTTGTAAATTTGTGTTTACAACACTTGTGAGACAACTGTCCATTGGCGAACAGAAACTTTTGTGCCTTCAGGTCACGCTTTTCTATTTACAAAAATCAATTTCCATTTAAAAAATTAAAAATCTAATCTAAGTTATGTTCAAGCGTTAAGAAAAATGAACTTAGAAACAAACAATAGCTTAACTTATGGCATTGAAATTGTTGTATTTTTTCATCTTCTCAT
This sequence comes from Pherbina coryleti, assembly GCA_943735915.1. Taxonomy (NCBI): domain Eukaryota; kingdom Metazoa; phylum Arthropoda; class Insecta; order Diptera; family Sciomyzidae; genus Pherbina; species Pherbina coryleti. Next base: position 169,847,627 of record OX030950.1, on the reverse strand, counting down.
TTTATATATTTTTGTCATGTTTCATTGCAGATATCGTCGCAGCCAACAGTGCAAGAAAGACCATTAAGATGGACAACATCAAAAATTTAAAAGTTTTTTCTTGAGCTCAGCGCTATTTTTAATGCAAACGGAAGCGGAAACGGAAGAACTTACTTAACTTGTAAAAGCTCACGTACAATAAAGGAAATTATATAGGAAAATACAGATAAATATAGATAATCACAGCTGCTGCTGCTGCTGTGAACCTACTTCATATACACTCCAGAGCAAAGAACAGTGGACATAAGCACACGTTCAAAAAAAAGGCAGCATGTTTTTCTCATTTGTGGATGTAGGTTATACGCTGAATAACGCAGCCGCTTCTCTGGCAGCAAAAATGGCCGTCGCATCTACGGTGCTGGCAACAACGGGGACCGTTAATGACAGCTTGCATAGCGGCGACAACGATGGCAACGGCGTATCCAACATCATCTTACAGAGTGACAACGAGTACGAACCAATAACAGATTATGTACCACCGCTGCAGAGGCCAGAAACATACATTGTAACAATACTATTTACGCTCATCTTTATTGTGGGTGTGCTGGGCAATGGTACTTTGGTTATAATATTCTTCCGCCATCGATCGATGCGAAACATTCCAAATACGTAAGTTGAAATTTTAATTTTTTTTTTTTGCTTATGAAATTAAAAACTAACTTTTTTGGCTCGATAAGTATAACGAATGCAAATATATGAATTTTTCAATTTTGAATTATTTATTGGTTAGGCATTTAGTCAAAAAAAAATAATATAATTTGGGGATGATGGCTTGTGTCATGAAAAGTATGCTGCATAAGCATAATAAAATCTGCTACTCATTGAATGAAACTATGTTTAAATAAAAAAACTAAAAAAAAACAAAACAAAAACATCCCTCACTCAATGCAAATTCAAAGCTTTATCGGAAGCTTCATCATAAAATTCAAAGCGCAAAGATACGCATCAATTCAAGCTTTTAAGCCGCAACATAAAATTCAAAATTGAAATATTTTACAGTGCTCTTAGTTCGAAAGCTTCCGAGACATGACTATATGAGAAGATACTTGTATAACTTCATAAACTTTATCTTAGTGCATAAAACTTGAACTTTATCTTAGTTCATAAACACATATCTTAGTGCTGGCTAAGCTTTTGTTGGATATTGGCAAAATTTCATTCAAATTTTCAATAAAAAAATCAAAATTTTTTTTAAATTTTCATTCAAAATATGTGCTTAACAGTTGTTTTTGCAAACCATTAAACTCAACAAATACTCATGAAAGCTCCAAATAAACTCAGAGGCTTAAAAGCTTATGAGCAATATTCAAATGTCACGAAAAAAGTTTTGAGTAGCGACAAATCTGTATGGTGAAATCATCGACAAACTGCTTTGAGCTTTGATATTAATCACAATAAAAGCACATAAAATAAACAGAGTGCATATATACACACATTCATACACACATATGCAAATATACACACACCATCTCACAGCTTTGTAGCACATCGAATGCAAAGAAAATCAAATATGTTGTGTGCAAAAGCTCGTAAAATCCTCAGCACGAAGTTTACACTAGAGCACAGACTTCGCAGAGAAGGAGCACATTTTAACTACTCTCTAACGTTTTCCATCATCAATCTGTAAAACGACAGAAAATTCGAATGTGTTTAACGTAGACAGCTGCATTGATTGTTTAATTCTACGGTGCTCCAACTCGGGACGGAATTGCGTTGGCTTGTGTCTCTTTGATTATTCAATGGTACCGAATTAGCTCTATGTTGTGATGATGTGTCGCAACGCTTTGATTTTGGTGAAGGCCTATCTAACAGCTTTTCCGTACTTTGGTGTACAGCAACCAGTTTAAAAATGCATTGAGCTCTTGATAGCTCTGTCCGCGATATGGATCGTAAATCACAACCAGCACCATACTTCCCAAACTCTCATGCCAAACAGTCAACCTGACCTATAGCAGGGGCCGCCAACTGCCCATGGTACCAATTTTTAAGTCGTTGGTTAGACTTCGTGGCAAGCTACTACCAGTTGAGCCTCATCACAGCTCTAGACCGGTGGCGAGTCTAAAAATGATCCTCAAGAACTGCTCCTTAAATTGGATCAAATTGGATTAACTGACTGTAGGAGAATGATGACAACAGGTATAGGCGTCCCCAAGAATTTTTCAAGGGGAGAGGGAGGTATACACTGGTGTGCACGAATATGAAAATGATGATATGAAAATGTAACATATACACAAAGATAATAAAAATATATAAAATTTTTCCAGTCGAGGGGGCAAGTGCCCCCTCTGCTCCCCCCTGTGGACACCCTTGACTACAGGAATCATTCACCTGTTACGGATTCTAGTAAACACCTGACATGCGAACTCGTTAAACCTAGAAATTTTATCACTAGATAAAGGCGCATTACTCATGATGAACTCTTCATTTGCTACAGTTATGCCCGTGGCTCTCAAATCTCGAAAGTTTTCATAAAAAGGACATTCGCACAAGACATGAAGATATGTAACCAATCTTCAAAGACTGCTCCGGAATGACATCCTTCGAACGTGCTGAGAATTTTTTTGTGAAAAATACATTACATCATCATGGCGAGTTAAAATAAAAGCAAACCCAAACTAAGAGAGAACCCAAATTCTAGACGACCTTCAACGAACGACACTTCATGTATTAACTAATGGGTGACTTAATTTTGATTTCTTTCAGATTGCTATCTAGATTTTACGCGTTCTTTTAGCATAGCCTTCCACTCGGTGATGCTCATGTCCCTAATTAATACATCCGAAGTCCATCCATTCGCTTACAGGGGAAGACATCTCCAATTTTGAGATGCAATGCTGGTGGATGACCACCTGACCCAGTAGAGGCGCTCACATCAGCACCTGGAAGGCATTCGTAGAGAATGTACTGCACACCGGCATACACCCAATAAAAATTACTCTCTGGCAAGAGAGAATCTTCTGGTAACCTACAGCAGAACTGACCTCGTCAACTCACACAGGTGAACCATAAGTCACACATGAAGGAAATAACCCATCATATATGAGATGCACAGCCCGCCTACTAGGTCCCCAGTCACTTATAAATACGCCCTACCACTTACGTGCTCGCCCTACCACTATCAACAGGTGCTCTCTCAATTTTTCTAAGTACACTAAAAAGTTCATGCATTCCTTCATCCAGATCCCTTAAATATTTGATTTCAGTGACATACCAGAGACTTACTTCTTCCAAGCTGACAAAAGGAGGTTGACTACGAGACTGCCTCTAAACATCATTATCATGGACTTGTTCCTTGCCACGCTAACAGCTACAAGTGAAGCCCATGCACACACTGCAGCCATAACTTCATTTGCCCTGAATGAAAGTTTAGCACTACACTGTCCCTCTGTCAGAACAAGTAGATCATCAGCGTACGCACAGCACTTAGACAGTCGTTCTAGCTGCTCCAAGAGAGTATCCATCATGATTTTTCAAATTAATGGTCCACAGATATAGTTAACTCCTGTGGATAGCCACGATTAACATTTATCCTTACTGTTTGATTTACACCTAACCACCACGCTTCTGCTTGATTTCCCTACAATCCACATCCCTTAGCCTATCAATTTCCTTATCCCAGCATAACCATTAAAAAACATCATATAACCAATGAATAAGAGGATTGCTACATATATTTCGGGAATAAATGTAAAGACATTTTTTTTACTTTGCAAAAAAAAAATTCAACAAATATTTTCAATTTTTGCCAAGGTATCCCTTGCTACACTTAGAAAAATAAGAAATATCCGTGAAATAAGGAAAACAAACAAGCGCCAAGAATTGATCTTCATCAAGACAATGAGAGCTCCCACACATCAAACAAAGACGTTTTTAAGCACCAAAAACATCAATTAATGGGCCATCCGCCGTATAGTCCTGATTTAGCACCCAATGACTTCTTATTGTTCCCGCTTATCAAGGAAAAACTCCTTGCAGTTTTCATGCATGGTTTTCAATGCCAAGAGAAGCCGTTGATGCGTTCAAAAATTATGTTTTGGAGGTGTCTCGAGTGAAAGTGGAAATAAATTGTAAGACAAATGGTTCGAACGTATGCAAAAATGTATTAATCAAAAAGGAGAATATTCCGAAAAGCAATGAAGAAAAAAATTCGTTCTTTATATATGTATATTCCCAAAATATATGTTGTGGTGACTACGTTCAAAACATATATGGAACTACTTTGGAGTCCTTGAAGTACAGCCAAGTAGCCTCAACGCTCTTACCCTTGCGGAAACCAAATTGCCTGGCGTAAATCTGCAGATTTTTGCACTCTTGGAGCCATTCCACCATAACCGTTTTCAGCACTTTGCCAAGTCCATCATTGAACAACATGAATAAAGAAAATCGTTTTTGGCTTGTTTATTTAGACAGCACCTGCATTGAACTTCCGCTTCCGCTAACCTCTAAACCAATTCAGCAACATTCAAAACCGACTTTTATTCATAAAACTATTGTTATTTTAAGGTAGTTTACTTCTATTTCTTTCTTTTTTTTTTATTGCCCTTTTAAATCCTTTTCGTTGTGTTGTTAAATTATTACAAACCCATCTAAGAGCTATTTTGTATAAATGTTCTAAGTGCTCCTTTTTGCTGCTATTTTTAAATACAAGCTCAATACTTTTAGCACATAAATTTATGAAACCATTAAATACCCCTTTTATGGCAGCTGTAAAGTAAGTTTTTATGATTTTATTTGGCCCATTTTTTATTTCAACAGAGCACAACAGCGGCGTCTTTGTGTCGGTTTGGCTGATTTATAAATTTGGAGCACGTTGCAGTGTGCTGCCTTTATATGGAATCAATAAATGCAAATTTCTCTTGCAAGCCATGTTTTTTTTTCCTTCAGCATGCAAACAAGCAAGCAGCTTATTTGTGTGCTTTTTAACCACATTTTGCAGTGCAAACGCCAACAACCTATGCGGTAACTTTGAGTTTTCTTGTTACAGTTAATTGGCGCTGGTTAAATGTTGTAGAGTGCCATGTTCTTAATTTGTGTTACCTTAAAAGAATTGTGCTGATTGTGATTACATCTTGACAGCAGTAAAAAACGGTTATAAGCCTCGTTTGAATTACTGTTGACTTAAAAGTGTTGCATATTTTTAGGTTAACAGAAAAAGCACTTTGCTCTGTAATCAGCTAGGCATATAAATGGGAACATTAGATGTTAGATTAGATGTTAGATGTTAGATACCGTCAGGGACCAAAAAAGTGTGTTAACGAAGAAACAATTTACGTTTAAAGTTATATCAATTTTATTTCAAAAAAACCTACTTTCTATTTTAAACTTTGAAACCAGAATTAGTCTTTACGATTTCAATTTGTATTATGTTAGAATTGTGAAACCCGTTTTCACATAACGTTTTATTCGAGAAAACAGTTTTTTATAAATTTTTTTCGTTTTCCGAATGCCAGTTTTCTTAATATCGAAGATTTTGTGTTATTTAAAGCAAGTAAAAATATATCCCTTTCGAATATTTTGACTAACTCAAATTTTCCTAAATTTTTTCTTCACATGGCAACGTGTCTAGTGCTATATTCACAGAAAGAGTTTAATTTGAGTTTTCAGTACAAAGTGAAGTTTTGGCATTGAACTCGAAATAAACTTTTAAGTTTTCAGTACAATTATGCAGAATGAAACTCATCTTAACTGAATTTGCTTTCTGAGTTTATCAAAACTCAATTTGAGAAATGCCTAAAAGTATGTTAATGTTCCTATTAAGAAGATACGTTCAGATGCAACTTTTTAGATGATAAGGTACGTTCAGAGTATTGAACGGTTTTGTGCTGAGAAATGTCAAAAACAGCTGTTTCTAAGATTGTGCAATTTACTATTTTGCAAAAAATTTTAAAAAAGTGAAGAAAATAACTTTGGCAAGTGTAGAGGATAAGGTTTTCATACTAGTATTGACCGATAAAAATTCCAATTTGCGCGGCGCCAGGAAGAACCCGCGTGTGTACGCAGAGATTGCTGCAGCCATTTCCTCAAGAGGAATTGATGTCACGGTCGTAGAGGTGCAGAAGAGAACACATAAGTAAACAAAGAAATGTCACATTAAACTCAATTCTGCCTCCGCATCTCTGTGTGAATAGGCTTGGTTGAACTCAAACTAAACTCAAACTAAACTCCAACTAAACTCCAACTAAACTCTCTGTGTGAACATAGCATAACGCAACGTGTCATGAGCATTATCCACGACGGAATCGTTTGAAGTCGACTCGCCATGGTGTCCTCTAGAAATGGCGAACTGGCAACTATTAATTTAACGGCTAACCTGAATGCCGAGCTCACAGCCTTTAAACGGCTGCATGGCGGGTGTGAAGTCCACCACGTAAAAAAAAACTCAATCAAACAATAAAGAAAGAAGATTAAAATTATCCCCAATTCTGATGACGACTACCGTTAACGAAAAACTGACAATGATTAACGAATATGCACTTGGAACGTCCGAACCCTTAAATGGGATAGTGCCTCTTTACAACTGATAGGTATCTTAGAAAGATACATGGCTGATATCACTGCAATGCAAGAAATGCAAGGGTTACCATGGTAACCATTCTGTGATATCAACTACAGCGGTCATGCGGAAAAGCACGAGTTTGAATGCGGACTTGTCCTGCGATTACCATCTGTGAAGAAACAGAACAACTTGTCATAATCCGTTTCAACGCAAAATTCTTTAATATAAGCCTTAAGGGGCTTCGACACAATAAAACAGCTGTACCAATATCAATTGCTATTTGATGATTGTTTGCGATTATTTTGGAGGCAAACATCCGACGAGTTGGTTGCAATATTTCACGGTCGAATAGTTGAAACTGTCAACTGCTGTACGATGAGCCCGTTTAAACAAATATGTGCGTCCGCTCTGATAGCAGACAAAGATAATGAGACCGAAGAAAGCTTCTATAAGCGTCTTAAGCACGCCTATATACGCAGACTTGCCACGACATAAGAATTGTCACATCCACACCAAGGTGGAAATGGAAAATATCTTTGGTCCTACAGTTGGAAAGTTCAGTCTCCATAACAATAACTCCGATAACGGAATGAGGCTGATTGATTTTGCCGCAGAACGAAACATGGCTGTTAGTAGCACTACATTTAAGCATCTCAACATTCATAAGACTAACGGAATGAATGATTGATTGACGGAAGGCATTCTTCCAGTATGTAAGATGTACGCACGATCTGTTGTGCCAACATAGACTCGGATCATTATCTTGTTGCAGCCAATATCTTAACCTTCTGTGCGCAGCCAAGAATACGCGTAATTCACCACAAAGAAAGCTAGGCGTTGAAAAGCTGCACTAAATTCGGACAGCCGAAGACTTCGCTACTAGACTCTCACTCTTGGCGGCCTCGGTAGTCGAAATGGTAGCGTGCTCAACTGCCACCCCATAGGTTCCGGGTTCGAATCCCAGCCAGGCCATGGTCCTACGCTTTAACCTTTTGCATTTCCAATTTTCTATCCTCATTTCTTATGAACTGAAATTGAAAACTCATCAATATTTATGACTTGAAGTCGTAGTTGGTGGTAGAGAAGTTTGTGGATGAGGTTGCCTTATAAATTCAATTGACTGAGGTAAAGGCATAACACTTGCCACAGATTCAAATTCACATGTTTCTACGGCTTTCCACCACGCTTAGAAAATCCTACACATGATGCACTTGATTGCCTCTTCTCTCCCACTAATATATCTCCCCATTTCAAACCAAGGCAGACTTGACTGAATAGGTATTACACCTGAAATTCTATATTATTCTAAATATTTTTCTATTCTAAATATTATTAGAAATTCTAAATATTAGCGCAGTTGACACACATTTCAAACTCTATGCACATGGCTGCCGAAGAGTTGATGGGCTACCACCACTCTCACCAAAACCAGTGGCACGACCAGGAGTAGCGCGACTGCAGTCGGCTGTAACGTTCCCTGTTAAGGAGCGATACAAAGAGAAGAGAAGTGAAGAGAGACACATTTTAAGGCGAAAGACACAAGAGGCAGAAAAGCGTGAGTCCGAAAAAATTTAGATGCATAGTGATAGTAATGAGATCCGAAAATTTTTCGAAAAAATAATATGACTGGCCGATGGTTTTAAGCTCGAGGCCTCTTCCTGCTATCAGCACTAAAACGGGAATCTTGTGACAGATATCCAGAGTACACTGATGATGTGAAAGGAGCACTTATCTAGGCTTCTGAATGGCAACAATGACAAAAATCCTGCCAAAAGCGATAATAACCCCAATTTGGGACGACAGCATCGGACAGCGACGAACTTCCGCTGCTTGACTATAATGCAGTCTTAATAGTTATAACTGGACTTAAAAACATCATAGCTGTAGGAGCCGATGGTCTACCTGCTGAGCTCTTCAAGAATGGAGGCGAAGTTCTAGTAAAGTACTTTGACAAGGATTAGGACAAAGATGTGGGCACACCTAAAACAATATTTAGGAGAACATTGGGAAAAAGATAGGAACCAGAAATGGGACAAGAACTATAACATGCATTTTGACACAAGGTTTCAATTTAACAAAGATAAGTTCAGGAATTTGGACAATGATTAAAACAAGAGTTTTGACAAGAAATAGGATAGATATTAAAGTACGGAAAAAGATGAGGACAAATCCGGGAATAAATGAAAGGATAGGTACTGGAATAAGAACAAGGATGTAGGCAATCATATGATTGGGCCTCGATAGTCGAGAAGGTAGCGTGCTTGACTGCAATTCCAGAGGTCCCGAGTTCAAATACCGGCCAGGCCATGGTCTTACGCTTTAACCTTTCACATTTACAATTTTCTATCCTAATTTCTAATCTGTTGAAATTGAAGACTCATAAATATTATTACTTTAAGTTGTAGTTCGTGGTAGAGAAGTTTGGCATCGGATAGCCTTATGACTTGAATTGACTGAGGTAAAGGGAGGTAAAGCCATAACACATGCCTCAGATTCAAATTCACATGTTTCTACAGCTTTCCGTCAAGCTTAGAACAAGCTTAGAAAAAAATATCAAATTATTTTTAAGGCAATTTTAAGTGAAGTTAAAAAAGCAAACGTAAAAATAAGGGGAATACATTAAGAAGCCCTGAACTAAAGACAGCTTAAACGATACCGAAAATATTTATTTTAAATCCTTTCTCTCCCGAATATGGCAGAACTTTAAATAATTCAATTTCAATGCTGAAATTGATATTTGAAAGGACATTTTAATTTTATCAAACTTAAATAGTACACAAATAAGGTATGTTGAGGTTCCTTGGAGATACTGTTGATTCAAAATATACCAATATTCAACCTGTTTTAACTACAACTCTCTAGGCATCAATGCAATGCCGGGTGATTTAGTCTTTCACATATGGGATTCCATTAGAATTTTCTAAAAATACGCAATCTGACACCATCCGTGCCACCAGCGTCAATAGCCAATATTTCTCAGGTTCACATAGCTTGCTAACCAATCCCATCATCACTACGATATTTTCTGTCTTGGTACCCAACAGAGTCAATTGCAAAGAAACCACTCCTAGTCGCCGTACAAAAAGAAATCATTTGTTCTAAACTCGTATTAGCACCAAATGGCTGATTTTCTGCAATTGATAGCGTTCTAACCGCACCAGCCATGTTCAGACATTTGCGCCATTATCTGTTTTATTTTATTTCATAAAATACTTCTTAAACATATGAATACCTCTTAAACATACGCCCACCGCAAAATGGCTAACATTAAGCTATTTAAATGTAAATCGAGAAAGTTCACTAGATCTGGCATGCAATGGCGTACCTACCACATGCAAACAAGTGTGCCAAATGTGTCGGTGGTGCTTACGTGCCACACACGTTAATATTATCAGAGAATTGCAGGTTGCTGCCGCTGGAAAACTGGTGTGCGCTAAATTGCTAAATATCACTGATATGCATATTAAACTAAATGCTGTTCAGTGACTGTTCCACTTGAAAGTTCATTCGTATTAAATATTTATATGATATCGATATTAATTAGTGGAAACTAAATAAACTTTGGCATAGCAGTCAGTTAAGTGACATATTTGTGCATATATGTATGTAGCTTTAAATAAACTTACAGACGGCTATGTGCCACTTTTGACTTCCGGCGTTTATTTTTGCTGGCACGCGTGCAATGGTGCAAATTGATTAACTTTTTTTTTGCGATGTGGATAATTTATTGAAACTGAGTGTAATTTTAAACTCATAAATTAAGGATTTTTTTATCGAGTGTTAGAGTGTTATTTATGTATTTTTCAAGGTATGGTTTTTATAATTTATGCCTTCATAGTTGCAAGACTTATTCAATTTAATTTACAGGCATTTTTTAACATTTTTTGCAATTAAAAATTTTTTGGATGTTTATAAAAATTCCGAAAAATAACCAAAAATATTTTGAAAATATTCAAGAAAAATTTTTGGAACCTGCAAATTTTTTTCAATACCATGCATTTTTTTTTTTTTTTTTTTTTTTTTACGTGACGAAGTTGCGTTGTACCGAAAGTTTCCAAAAAAGTTGAAAAAGTAATTTTTTCAAAATTCATCGGTGTCGCATTGAATTTTTACTCGATGAGTATAGGTGCTATGATTAAAATAATAGTACGACCGTAAAGTTTAATTTTTTGACTTTATTAGAAAAACAAAAACACAAATTCAAATCGTCATCTGCACGCAGTGGGTAACGCTTAAGCAACGCGACTGAAAATTTGTTACATGGAATTATTACTCGCTGAGTATTAGTGCTAGGATTAAAAATATAATACGCCAATAAACCCCTGCTTTAAGCCCTCACAACAAAATTAGACAAAAAATGTTTGACGTCATGGGGACACAGAGAGAGCCTCCATAATACAAGATTCATGCAACGGCGTTGCATTGAATTTTCACTCAGTGAGTATATAGTTCCGATAAGGAACATTAACATTAACATTAACATTAACATTAACATTAACATTAACATTAACATTAACATTAACATTAACATTAACATTAACATTAACATTAACATTAACATTAACATTAACATTAACATTAACATTAACATTAACATTAACATTAACATTAACATTAACATTAACATTAACATTAACATTAACATTAACATTAACATTAACATTAACATTAACATTAACATTAACATTAACATTAACATTAACATTAACATTAACATTAACATTAACATTAACATTAACATTAACATTAACATTAACATTAACATTAACATTAACATTAACATTAACATTAACATTAACATTAACATTAACATTAACATTAACATTAACATTAACATTAACATTAACATTAACATTAACATTAACATTAACATTAACATTAACATTAACATTAACATTAACATTAACATTAACATTAACATTAACATTAACATTAACATTAACATTAACATTAACATTAACATTAACATTAACATTAACATTAACATTAACATTAACATTAACATTAACATTAACATTAACATTAACATTAACATTAACATTAACATTAACATTAACATTAACATTAACATTAACATTAACATTAACATTAACATTAACATTAACATTAACATTAACATTAACATTAACATTAACATTAACATTAACATTAACATTAACATTAACATTAACATTAACATTAACATTAACATTAACATTAACATTAACATTAACATTAACATTAACATTAACATTAACATTAACATTAACATTAACATTAACATTAACATTAACATTAACATTAACATTAACATTAACATTAACATTAACATTAACATTAACATTACCATTAACATTAAAATTAACATTAAAATTACCATTAACATTAACATTAACATTAACATTAACATCAGCATTAACATTAACATTAGCATTAACTTTAACATTAACTTTAACATTAACATTAACATTAACATTAACATTAACATTAACATTAACATTAACATTAACATAAACATAAACATAAACATAAACATTAACATTAACATTAACATTAACATTAACATTAACATTAACATTAACATTAACATTAACATTAACATTAACATTAACATTAACATTAACATTAACATTAACATTAACATTAACATTAACATTAACATTAACATTAACATCAGCATTAACATTAACATTAGCATTAACTTTAACATTAACTTTAACATTAACATTAACATTAACATTAACATTAACATCAACATTAACATTAACATTAACATTAACATAAACATAAACATTAACATTAACATTAACATTAACATTAACATTAACATTAACAGTAACATTAACATTAACATTAACATTAACATTAACATTAACATTAACATTAACATTAACATTAACATTAACATTAACATTAACATTAACATTAACATTAACATTAACATTAACATTAACATTAACATTAACATTAACATTAACATTAACATTAACATTAACATTAACATTAACATTAACATTAACATTAACATTAACATTAACATTTACATTTACATTAACATTAACATTAACATTACCATTAACATTAAAATTAACATTAACATTAACATTAACATTAACATCAGCATTAACATTAACATTAGCATTAACTTTAACATTAACTTTAACATTAACATTAACATTAACATTAACATTAACATTAACATTAACATTAACATTAACATTAACATTAACATAAACATTAACATTAACATTAACATTAACATTAACATTAACATTAACATTAACATTAACATTAACATTAACATTAACATTAACATTAACATTAACATTAACATTAACATTAACATTAACATTAACATTAACATTAACATTAACATTAACATTAATGTGAATCCATCATGGCAAACCAAATATCATCTTTTCTGAGAGAAAATCATCTGTTATCTCCATTCCAATCTGGTTTTCGGGCAGGCCACAGCTGTTCGACTGCTACTCTTAAAGTGATGGATGACATAAGGACTTACTATGATAACGGCCGCCTTACTCTCCTGTGTCTCCTTGACTTTTCTAAAGCTTTCGATACAGTTAATCATGAACTGCTTTGTCAAAAATTAAAAAAAATGTATGGTTTCTGTAATAATGCCACTAATTTATTAAGCAGCTATTTGACAAATAGAGTGCAAACTGTAAAAGTCGGAACTAATTTATCTCAAAAAAAGGCTGTCTCTTGTGGTGTACCACAAGGGTCTGTTCTTGGACCGTTGCTCTTCTCCATGTTTGTAAATGACATTTTTCGTTGCTGCACTTATTCGTCAATGCATGCTTATGCTGATGATGTTCAGATTTACTTGTCTGGCAGAACAAATCTCTTGGAAGATTTAGTATATAAACTTAATGAAGACCTTCACAATATAAATCAATGGGCTCTGAAAAATAGTCTTCATCTTAATGCGCTAAAATCGTATGTTTTGCCCGTCTCTAAAGAAAAAATAAGCCTGGACTCAATTCTTGACGTTTTATTGGGGAGTAAAGCCATAAAAATTGTTAATAGTGTTGTAAGTCTTGGATTTCATATTAATACTTCTCTTACGTGCGCCGACCATATCAATAGTGTTATTAGCAAAATCTACTTCATATTGCGTAACCTTAGGAACTCGTCTGTGTATACCCCCATCGATATAAGACGTAAACTTGTAATTCAGCTTGTTGTTCCTGTCATAACCTATTCTGAACTTGTATACAGTAAGTTAGACTCGCGGTCTCAACTTAAATTGCAAATCGCATTTAATCATGCTACTCGTTATGTCCATGGTCTACGTAAATTTGACCATCTAGCCCAATTAAGGAACTCTTTACTTGGATGCGATATAACAAGCTATTGTAATGCCAGAAACTGCATATTTCTACATAAACTTATATACCACAGAACTCCTTATTATTTATTTGAAAAATTGCAATTTGCTCGATCTAGTAGAAGTCAAATGCTAATTATTCCTAGCTTTAACTACATAAACTCCACAAGATTATTTTTTATTAATGCTGTTAGATTGTGGAACTCTTTGCCCAGCCACTTAAGGTCCATTCCATCACTAGCACAATTCAAACATGCAATCTTGAGGCATTTTTCTTCACATAATGGTTAAAAATATCAGTTCCATAGATCTATACTATTTTTTCTCTATTTCTCTTATAGCTATTTTCCTCTGTAATCTTCCTCTGCCTTATCTTCTTTAAACAAATATATTTTAAGTCTTAGTCATTAAGAATTTTTTGTTATAATATAATTAACTTATTTTATGTTAGCTTTAAGTTGAAATGTCTTACTTTTCGTTGTGTATATTATGTGTCATATCTTTGTACTATAAAAGAACCGAGTTCTTACTGTACTTATGTAGTGAATATTCAATTAAATTATTATTAACATTAACATTAACATTAACATTAACATTAACATTAACATTAACATTAACATTAACATTAACATTAACATTAACATTAACATTAACATTAACATTAACATTAACATTAACATTAACATTAACATTAACATTAACATTAACAGTAACAGTAACATCAACATCAACATCAACATCAACGTAAACGTCAACATCAACATCAACATCAACATCAAAATCAACATCAACATCAATATCAGCATCAATATCAGCATCAACATCAACATCAACATCAACATCAACACCAACACCAACAACAACACCAACACCGAAAACAACAACTAACAACAACAGAAATCTAATTATTCATGGTTTTAACAGTTTATTTTCGTGGAGACCAACAATACTCACAAACAATTAAATAACACAATGAAACCGGACTTTGAAATCGGAGAAGGACTATGACAAGAATTAGGATATGGATTAGGACAAAAATTAAGACACACCTATCCAAGCTAGGAAAGGGATCCGGAATCCTTGATTAAGTCAAGAATTTAGTTATAGATTAAAACAAGAGTTTGGACATGAAGAAGGAAAATTATTTGGAGAAATAAAAAATAACAAGAATGAGGATAAGTTTCGGAACAAAAGAAAGGATAGTAACAAAAATAAGGACAAGGATACAGAAACAGTGTCACGTCAAACCTACGAGTGTGTCCACGACACAGGCAACTCTTTTGTGTTTTTTATTTTTTTTTTTTTTTTGTTTTTTTTTTTGTTTTTTTTTTTTTAATATTGACAAGAATTCTAAGAAAATAAGAAGTATTCGAAAAGACCGCCCAGAATTTTTCAAATTTCCTTCAGCTCAATTTCAAATTTTTGTATGAAAAGTAATAAAAAATCTGAAATGAAAATTATAATAACCCGACATTTGTTAAGAAAATAAGAATAATTGGCTTATTTAGAATAAAATTGCAACAAAAACTCAGTACGACTCCTTGTTAGCAAAAAGTCTTTGAATGGCAGAATTCAAAATATTTGATACTTTTGTCGCTCTAAAAAGCTCAATTAAATTTTTGAATAAAAACTAATAAAAAAGATGAAATCAAAATTATAATAACCTGACATCTGTTAAGGCAATAATAATAATCTGCTTATTTTGAATAAAATTGCAACACAAAATTGCAAATAAGAAAAAATCATAAACCAAAAATCTTTAATTGACAGAATAAGTGTTTAAAATATTTAATAGCATCCACAGCAGTTAAGTCGTATGTCCTTGAAACTGAGAGAGCACTAAAACAAAGTAGTTAAACATGGATTAATTCGAATAGAGTAAACCACGCATAAATCCTTTTTATATACCTTGTATCCTGTCTTTTTATGGAGCTCTGCTAGTGTCGCTATTTTTAGTTTTTTTATCTTTACTCTTCTTCAACTAGTTGTTATAAGCTTAATACCAAAATAAATCCTTGTTTTATCCCTCTTTAATAGCCAACATTTTCTTTGGTCTACTTATTACTGTTCTCTACTTTGGTCGAGTATTTTTATGTAATTAGCAGGTTTCATGATTTTGTATGTGCACAAGTATGTCAGACTATCATGTATGTAAGTGTGCTACTATGTCACACATGAGCATATTTATTGACAGACATTGATGCAACATGATATCCAACCAACATTCAACCAACATCAACTGACGTCATGTCATCTCATTTTATTGGCACTACCAACTGCTACTTAATGACAGCATTTACTGCCATTCCCAAACAACATTTGCACACACTCGCACCGCAACATACGCACACACATACACTCTAAAACTTTTATTATTACTAAATACTGAACTACAAGCACACAGTAAAAATATTTTTACGACCTTCAAAGTGACTTCGGCAAAGTTAAGACTATATTGAAGACACGTTTTTCAATGTTGTGTCATAAACATGCTCTGAGCAGGTTGCGGGATCACGATTTTTCAAGGATTATTAGCAAAGTTATCTTGAAAAAGATTGTGGAAGTCAAACAAATTCTTAAGATCTAGAATCATGTCAGTGTAAAATTTGGTAAAAAATAGTTTAGTTGTCTCCGAATAAAATAAAATAAATTACGAAATGTGTTATAATTGATTACATGAACCCATGATGAACCAACAGTAATTTTATGGAATTTATTTTTAAAGTAATTTCTTTTCAGGAATAAATTTTCGTTTAAATCACTTACAATGAATCATTTTTGAAGCAATCGTCACACTAAAACACCTCTCAAAAACGAACAACTTTTGTTTATAAATGAATGCGTAAAGCAATCAAAACAGATACTTTTTATTTACACTAGTATCGCCTGTGGCCAAAATTCGGCCATCTGTTTCTGTAAGGTAACGAAACTCAAGTTGTTTTTCACATAATGAATGGTTATTAATTTGCATGGAAATTCTTAATGCTTTCCTTGACGCTATGAGGAAAATTGTGGTAAAGGACAAAAAAGGAAGCATATATCAATCAATAACAAAAATTTATTCAACATATAATATTCATTTAAAGTAAATAAATAAATTAAAAGTAAAGTAAATAAAGTTACTTATAAACGGTAGAAAAGTATAACAAATAAATCAAGATAAATGATAATTCTCAAGATAATAGAAGCTAGCAGCAATTTTTTTGTTTTTTTAACGCTGAGAGATATTAAGAGAAATCAACAACCACAACAAAAACAACAATAATGCTACTCAGCTCTTTTTAAGTGTTTGCGTCACTCCCGCATTCTACTCTTGCTTTTGTAAGCTACAGCAGCGATGTTCAACAGAGCTTTGTCGCTTTGCAGTTTCTCATTGTCCCATTGGTAAAAAAGCGTTTTACATTTGTTCAGTTTTACTTATCTTAATGACAACATATTCGAATAAAAATTATATTGTGCAAATCTACTCGAAAATACATATCCATCGATATAAGTATTATGTAAATATGTTGAAGGTAACACAGTAAAAATGGGAACACAAACTTTTTGTTTGCCTATTAATATATAGATTAGTTGGTAAAAGAAAAGCTTTTTTGCTTCCTTTTTTATTCGCAAACGAGGTATTAATGAAAGTTTTATCGTTTATACTTCGTTGAATATGGGTTTTTAAGATATTTTTTTTTGCGTTAGGTCAACCTAGCAGCCATCAGATTGCACGCAGTGAAATAAAAGGCCTTTTATGCCTATTGTGGTAATCAGCACCGTTTTTGTTTTTGAAAAAAAAAATGCGAAATTAATGTGTTTTTAATAAACTTGACAATTTCAAACCTCTAAGTTAATTTTTTCTGTTTAAAACCGTCACCTTAACATCACTCCACTTTACCCACCTCTAAATGTATCGCCGGCCTTAATTACAATCTCATTAACTTAATAAAAAAGTATCATTTGCGAACCTTTAGGGAGCTTGTTTACGATCGTTACAATTAGATTCTTTTTTTAAGTTCCCAACGTTTTAGTTGAGTCTACATTTAAGGGACCCACTCTTAACTACACTTGCTCTTAACCTTTTTCTTAATAGGGTCAATCAAATGCCGTTAGGTTGGACCTTTGATCAAAGGCCGTTAAATCCTTATCCTTATCCTTATCCTTATCCTTATCCTTATCCTTATCCTTATCCTTATCCTTATCCTTATCCTTATCCTTATCCTTATCCTTATCCTTATCCTTATCCTTATCTTTATCCTTATCCTTATCCTTATCCTTATCCTTATCCTTATCCTTATCCTTATCCTTATCCTTATCCTTATCCTTATCCTTATCCTTATCCTTATCCTTATCCTTATCCTTATCCTTATCCTTATCCTTATCCTTATCCTTATCCTTATCCTTATCCTTATCCTTATCCTTATCCTTATCCTTATCCTTATCCTTATCCTTATCCTTATCCTTATCCTTATCCTTATCCTTATCCTTATCCTTATCCTTATCCTTATCCTTATCCTTATCCTTATCCTTATCCTTATCCTTATCCTTATCCTTATCCTTATCCTTATCCTTATCCTTATCCTTATCCTTATCCTTATCCTTATCCTTATCCTTATCCTTATCCTTATCCTTATCCTTATCCTTATCCTTATCCTTATCCTTATCCTTATCCTTATCCTTATCCTTATCCTTATCCTTATCCTTATCCTTATCCTTATCCTTATCCTTATCCTTATCCTTATCCTTATCCTTATCCTTATCCTTATCCTTATCCTTATCCTTATCCTTATCCTTATCCTTATCCTTATCCTTATCCTTATCCTTATCCTTATCCTTATCCTTATCCTTATCCTTATCCTTATCCTTATCCTTATCCTTATCCTTATCCTTATCCTTATCCTTATCCTTATCCTTATCCTTATCCTTATCCTTATCCTTATCCTTATCCTTATCCTTATCCTTATCCTTATCCTTATCCTTATCCTTATCCTTATCCTTATCCTTATCCTTATCCTTATCCTTATCCTTATCCTTATCCTTATCCTTATCCTTATCCTTATCCTTATCCTTATCCTTATCCTTATCCTTATCCTTATCCTTATCCTTATCCTTATCCTTATCCTTATCCTTATCCTTATCCTTATCCTTATCCTTATCCTTATCCTTATCCTTATCCTTATCCTTATCCTTATCCTTATCCTTATCCTTATCCTTATCCTTATCCTTATCGTTATCCTTATCCTTATCCTTAACCTTATCCTTATCCTTATCCTTATCCTTATCCTTATCCTTATCCTTATCCTTATCCTTATCCTTATCCTTATCCTTATCCTTATCCTTATCCTTATCCTTATCCTTATCCTTATCCTTATCCTTATCCTTATCCTTATCCTTATCCTTATCCTTATCCTTATCCTTATCCTTATCCTTATCCTTATCCTTATCCTTATCCTTATCCTTATCCTTATCCTTATCCTTATCCTTATCCTTATCCTTATCCTTATCCTTATCCTTATCCCTATCCTTATCCTTATCTTTATTCTTATCCTTATCCTCATATTGTCTTTGTATTTTCTGTTTTATTTCTTATGGTTTGTATTTTGTGTTTTGTGTTTTATGTTTTGTGTTGTATTTTGTGTTTTGTATTTTGTGTTTTGTGTTTTTTTGTGTATTTTTTTGTGGTTTGTGTTTCGTTTTTTGTGTTTTGTGTTTCGCGTTTTGTGTTTGTGTTTTGCTGTAACTTTTGTTTTTGCTTTTGCTTTTGCTTTTGCTTTTGCTTTTGCTTTTGCTTTTGCTTTTGCCTCTGCCTTTGGTTTTGCTTTTGCTTTTGCTTTTGCTTTTGCTTTTGCTTTTTCTTTTGATTTTGCTTTTGCTTTTGCTTTTGCTTTTGCTTTTGCTTTTGCTTTTGCTTTTGCTTTTGCCTTTGCTTTTGCTTTTGCTTTTGCTTTTGCTTTTGCTTTTGCTTTTGCTTTTGCTTTTGCTTTTGCTTTTGCTTTTGCTTTTGCTTTTGCTTTTGCTTTTTCTTTTGCTTTTGCTTTTGCTTTTGCTTTTGCTTTTGCTTTTGCCTTTGCCTTTGCCTTTGCTTTTGCTTTTGCTTTTGCTTTTGCTTTTGCTTTTGCTTTTGCTTTTGCTTTTGCTTTTGCTTTTGCTTTTGCTTTTGCTTTTGCTTTTGCTTTTGCTTTTGCTTTTGCTTTTGCTTTTGCTTTTGCTTTTGCTTTTGCTTTTGCTTTGGCTTTTGCTTTTGCTTTTGCTTTTGCTTTTGCCTTTGCTTTTGCTTTTGCTTTTGCTTTTGCTTTTGCTTTTGCTTTTGCTTTTGCTTTTGCTTTTGCTTTTGCTTTTGCTTTTGCTTTTGCTTTTGCTTTTGCTTTTGCTTTTGCTTTTGCTTTTGCTTTTGCTTTTGCTTTTGCTTTTGCTTTTGCTTTTGCTTTTGCTTTTGCTTTTGCTTTTGCTTTTGCTTTTGCTTTTGCTTTTGCTTTTGCTTTTGCTTTTGCTTTTGCTTTTGCTTTTGCTTTTGCTTTTGCTTTTGCTTTTTCTTTTGCTTATGCTTTTGCTTTTGCTTCCGTTTTGTTGGTTCGACATGAAGTTACCCATCTTTACTGTAATAAATTCACATTTCACATAGAACCATGCAATAATTTCATGCAACGATGGTGTAATTACGTTGCCTTAAAGTCATCATGTATTTCTATCATTAGGCCAAGAACTCACCTTTCTGTCGTTCTTTAAGATTTGTCGTGGCTCCTACAAATTTTATGGAACATAATTGAATTATATTCACAAAGTTATAATTACATGCAACGCTTTTTTGTATATGTTGCACTTTATATATTGCTACTGATCGCACGTGGCGTTGTGCTGCCATTTTTTATTTATTTTTCTCATGATCTCAAAGAATGAACCTTTATTGTCATTCCATATTTTCATCGTAGAGTATATATTAAGCGAGTAAAAATTCCATGCAATGCCATTGCACTTCTTTCATCCCTTGGAAAGCATGCGTTATAAATGAAACGTTTTTACGTCGAAACATTAAAGTTGAATTTTAAGTAATTTTTACTTTTAATTGCAGATTTTTGCTTAAAATTGCCCATAATGAAATCCCAAACATAGTTAAAGCCCATATTAACTAGTAAGAAATGATCTTCGACTGGGCCAAAGTTAAAATACCCCCACGGCCGAAGCAATTTATATTAAAAGCCTTTAGCGGTCAATAAAATGTTTATTTGTAAAAAAATTTTCGTCATAGTTTTAACAGAAAATATTAGCTTTTGTTTTTGATAAAGTCACTTTGTGTGGGAGGTAGACGTGGTTTCAATCCGATTTGGCTCATTTTCGAATTGGATGTTTTGTTTTTTGCTCACGTTGAAAGTCCTTTAATATTTATATTTATTATGGTCCTTCATTATGGTCCAATTTGAACCATCAAGTTCATCATAAATAAAATGAAATATTTTAAAAAACCAGTTCAAATTGGTTTTGTAAGTGACCAAGTATTTTTCACTCATGCCATCGGTATAATAATCTGGATGAATTTTTAATACACTTTATCTTCCTAAAAAGCTACTTAAATCCAACTTCAGTTTATTGACAAATAAGCCATACTTACTGAAATCCAACAGCTTTTTGTTATGCGAATAGGTTCTTTAGATGTATTATTATTTCTTAAATTTTATTTTATTTTCGTTCGCAAATCTCAATTGTTAATTTTTATTTAGAGCCAATTTCTTCCAGTGTAGTCATAAATAGCATTTATGAAACATTAAACTGAGTTATTGACACTGCAGCAGCATGTCCCTCAGGCAAGAATCCAAACAAGCAAAGGAATGAATTACTTTAAATACATCCACAGTTATTTATGCCTTATTTTTACATAAAGTAGACTTAAAACAAAGCCAGGCAATGTATTTTCTTATATAAAGAAGCTTTTATATTTATAAATATGCTTTTCAGTTATACATTTCGACCGTTTCATTTCCTTAGGCAATCATTTTTCTTTATTATTGTTTTTACTCGGTGGTCTAATAAATTGCACAGCTTTGACAGTGATGTGCGGCAACGGAAATGCATGACAGGCATGTTGTTGTGCATAGAATTGATGTTCGCTGAATACATTTATATGTAAATAATAAAATAATAAATAATTCGCAATAGACTTTTTATACAAACTTCGACCGTAAAATCGTTTAACTTGAATATTCTTGGTAACTGTGCATCATGGCGTATGAGTGATATAAATTGCGCTGTTTTGCTCATATTTCATATAGGTATGCAGGCAGGAACACACACATCTGCGAGGGAACTTTTCAGGCATGCAACCGCACATGATTTGATTTCGATATCGCTCAATCAACTTGTTATTGGAAATTGTTTTATAAATAGTTCATATGAAGAAGCGAAGGTTGGTATTTGTGGGCATGACTGCTACTTGCTATATAGGTTTTATTCTTTTTTTTTTTTGCTGAAACCGCGTTACGAACGTTGATTGTGTTAGTAATTAAATCTCACAGCTGTGCTATCAACTGTAAATAAGACTTGCTTCAACATCAAAGATTGAAAGAAGCTTCTCCCAGAGTTCAACTATATTATTGGTTGGAAGGAATTTATAACATTAATTAAAATTCATAGGAATTTACAGCACACACATCATTGGTATCAATTTTTTTAAACTTCTATAAATAACAAAACAGTTAAATATATTTTCTATCGGTTCTTTGATATATTAGATCAAAGAACCTATTGAATACAAGGACGAATTGCTCATCATCATGTTTTGGTTTTTATTTATAGGAATTTCATTTATATGATAATTTAAATGATTTTTGTATCTCAAGCACAAAAGATGTAAGCAGCTGCCATCAATTTAAACCACAATTATTTGAACATATTATTTGTGAAAATCCACAACGTGTGTAACACAATTTTATTTTTATTTTCAAACAATTATTTTTTAGTTATTTTATTAATGAATTCTTGGTATTTGAGTGTAAAAGAGCCTTTTGTGCTTGGAGAACTTGATTAAATCAATACATAATTTAAAAATGTTTGACCTCAGGTATGAATAGGGTTCAAAGCAATAACTTAAGCAATGAATTATTCAAGATAGAGTTTTATGTAGTCACAAGAAGATGTTATCTCAAAACTTAAGAAATAAGGAGTTTATTGGAAACATGAAAGTCCGAAAATTGTATTCTTGTATATTTTGTTTTTTTCTTCTTTCAAAATCCTTTTTTTAGCTTAATTTCTCGCATTTCAATCATTTAATTCATTTCATTTATTTCATTCATTTCATTCATTTCATTCATTTCATTCATTTCATTCATTTCATTCATTTCATTCATTTCATTCATTTCATTCATTTCATTCATTTCATTCATTTCATTAATTTCATTCATTTCATTCATTTCATTCATTTCATTCATTTCATTCATTTCATTCATTTCATTCATTTCATTCATTTCATTCATTTCATTCATTTCATTCATTTCATTCATTTCATTCATTTCATTAATTTCATTCATTTCATTCATTTCATTCATTTCATTCATTTCATTCATTTCATTCATTTCATTCATTTCATTCATTTCATTCATTTCATTCATTTCATTCATTTCATTCATTTCATTCATTTCATTCATTTCATTCATTTCATTCATTTCATTCATTTCATTCATTTCATTCATTTCATTCATTTCATTCATTTCATTCATTTCATTCATTTCATTCATTTCATTCATTTCATTCATTTCATTCATTTCATTCATTTCATTCATTTCATTCATTTCATTCATTTCATTCATTTCATTCATTTCATTCATTTCATTCATTTCATTCATTTCATTCATTTCATTCATTTCAATCATTTCTGTAGTTCCTTAAAAGTTCTGAACCTAATCTCTTTATAATTCAAGCTTGTGTTTTTGTGCTTTTTTTATTAGAAAATATCTACTGTAGTTTTCTTCAATCATGTTCAAAGACCGTAAATGATCGTCAATCCACGCTATTGAATTCATTAAGTTTCAAGACTCAAAAATGCGCATAGTTTAAAAAAAAAACTCAAGAATTCAGTTTGAAGAAATCATCTTTTAAATCACATTAAATTAACTGAAAGCAGCAAAAATAACAAAAAACATAAATAAAAAAAGAAAAAAAACAAGAAACACTTTGTGACCACCCCATAACTCCACATGAATGCACCATTATTGGCCACCAACGCTTTTTCTTAGATCTTTTAGCCACAGATACAACGATAAATTTAACTTAACCACATCCTTTGGAAATGCCAAAAGATGCCTTCACTTTATTCCCATTTTGTGTCATGCTTTCTCTTTCTCTCTTATTTTTACAGTTACATACTTTCCCTGGCCTTAGCTGATCTGCTGGTCATCATTATATGTGTGCCATTAGCTTCCATTGTGTACACGCAGGAAAGCTGGACATTCGGAACGAATATGTGTCGTGTCAGTGAGTTTTTTAAGGATATCTCGATTGGGGTGTCGGTGTTTACGTTAACGGCGCTCTCCGGCGAACGCTATTGTGCAATTGTGAATCCGCTGCGTAAACTACAGGTGAGTTTTGGTGTTGGTGTGTGTGTGTGTGTGTGTGTGTTTGTGTATTGCCAAAGCATAGCTTAAAGCTCTTGTAGTTGTTTTGCTTAGTTTATGTGCGATGTTTTTGGTTTTTATTTTGCTGCTTTATGTGTCGCTAGAGCAACTAATCGAATTGAAACAGTTTAGTTAGAATTGGTTTTTTGTGCTGCTCTGTTCTTCCATTATTGCTGACTTAACCAACTGTCTTAATTTATCTGCTCTCTCTATTCACTCACAGACAAAGCCACTAACTGTATTTACCGCAGCAATGATTTGGATTTTCGCCATTCTCTTAGCGACACCATCTTTCGTTGTATCGGATATACAGGACATTAAATTGAATAATAGTCAAAATCTAACGATATATTATTGCACACCGTTTGGACGGAATCGCACAAATCTGGAAATTTATACCAGGTTAGTAGACAAAACAAGCTTACACACTTTATGAAGAAAAAAGAAAATGTAGACATGTAATTGCTTTTAAACATGAAATGTTAAACTGCAACTGATGTGAAATGTATGGTTTGCACACATGTGAACTCAAATATTTTTCAATTGAAATTAGTTTCTGTCCTCATGCCAACAGCAAAGTCCAACTCATAGCTTTTCATTTTTAAAGCACTTTTTGCTCATAATCAACATTCTGAAACCGTTTTATAACAAATTCTATCGAAAACACATAATTTTTGGCAGAATTTTTGTATTTTTTGTTTTTTTTTTTTATATCTTGCAAAATTTTTTAACCCAAAAAAATTACAAAATAACTACATTTAAGTTATTTTATAATAAATTTTAGTTTTGTTTTGAACCAACACAGTCGACTTTTTTGTAATGTTTTGTGAATTTCATGAAGAGTTGCTGCTTGTTTGCAACCGCAAACAATTTGAGGTGTTCATCAAAGTAGTTGGTATGCGTTAAATCTAAATTGAAAATTGTGGCTTAAAGTGGCTTTACACTGCAGCAAACACAACGACTAAATGTTATTTTCAGAAATGGAAATTTTTTAAAAGAGTAGCGGATTTCGCTTAGTGCAACGTTTCATACTGAATTAAGCCAATTGCTTTTAAACAGGTTAGATTAAAAAATGCGTAAAATAAATATACCACCTTATAAATAAAGTTCCCGGAATTTAGTCAGGAAATTAAAAATACAAGATTATACATCAAAATCGATATTGTGCCCTTCAAAGTACTCCCCATCGACTGCAATGCACTTATGCCAGCGCTTGATCCAATCTTCGAAATATATTATTTTCAGTTTGCGGTATCGCCATCAAAGCCGTCTTCGATTTTTCCGTGATCTCATCTTGGGTACTGAAACGCGTTCCGCGGAGCGGCTTCTTGTGTTGACCGAATAGGAAAAAGTCGCAGGGAGTCAAATCAGGTGAATTCGGTGGTTGTTGAATGGTATTCGTTTCTGTTTTAGCCAAATGTTTACGGATAACGATGGCTTTGTGCAATGGTGCGTTATAGTGGTGCAAGATCCACGAGTTGTTTGCCCACAAATCCGGTCTTTTTTGGCGAATAGTTTCACGCAAACGTCTCATAACGCCCAAATAATACTCCTTGTTGAATGTTTGGCCTTGGGGGGAAGGAATTCATGATACACACCACCCTTACAATCCATGAAAACTGTGAGCATCACCTTCTTTTTGAACTGAAAACGACGTAGTTTTTTTGGTCGCGACTTATTCGGGGCACGCCATTCACTCGCTTGATGTCTGGATTGCGTATCATACTCATAAATCCACGTCTTGCCGCCAGTAATGATCCGTTTGATGAATGTTCGGTTAGATTCGGCCTTGGAAATCAGGTCTTTTATGACGTCAACGCGGTCCCTTTTTTGCATTAAATTCAGGTCTTTCGGCACCAACTTTGAAGCGACACGTCTGAAGCCCAAATCATTAACAAAAATGTCCCGAACGGATCCAAAAGCAATGCCCAATTCCTCTGCCATCCCTTTAATGGCCAATTTGTGGTCTTCGGTCAAGCATTCTTCAATTTTGTTGTCGGGTTTCGATGTCGATAGCCTGCCACTGCGTAAACGGAAAAAACTTTATTTATACCATTTTGTATTGCATTTCTTTTCAGATACTTCCTCTCTCTATTTTACACTAAAAACTCTCTTATTCTTTACTTTTTAAGAAGTTTCACTTTTGTCACGTGTACGTTGCTACACGCGAGTTTTTTTTTTTTTTTTTCTTTTAAATATTTGAAGTTTCGCTAAAGCATTTATTGATAATTTTAGAGCATTGAGAGAGAGAGCATGACGTCATCCAGCACTATTGTCAGACTTTGGAATAATTTCACTTTGGGGCCCATGCCTAAATATGTTTTTCTTGTTTTTATAATATGTATATGGACCTCTTAAGCCTATTGGTGCAATAAAATTTTGTTGGTCCTAAATACTTTAGGAGATATAAATCATGAAAGTTTAAAAAACACGAATTTTTTTTTATACGAAAATATCCATATTTTTATGGAGAAGAGTAGTTGTTTTAACATTACTTTTTCGCAAGAATTTATTATCAATTTCGTCAATTTGCTTAAGCGATCGCACATTTGCATTCGTTTTTCTTAAGCAAAAGTGCTGCGTGACTTCATGCACTCAACTGAGAAAGAGAGCATTAAATAACGGAACTGCGCAAAGCATATTTTGTTTCTATCATTTTTGGATAAGCTTTTGTACTTTGACACATATATAAAGCAATTTAAACATCGAAGAACTATGCAACAGAAAGCTTACACAACAGATTTCTCTCAGTGAAGAAGCTCAAAGCTCTCTAACACAGATGCAGTAATGTCTGTGTTGTAGAATGAGCACCAACACAAGTTGCTTTTACAAAGTTTAATATAAATCCAAAGAACTTCTATAAGCAAAACAAAGTTTACCTTTTGGCTCTTATAAAAGTTATATGGAGCATTTATAGAACTTATATATTTTGTGCGACTTATGTAAAGCTTTCCGCATGCTTTGTTTTTATAAGCTTTAATTTAATTGGCTTCTTTCCAAAGAAAATTTCAGGAATTCACCGCATTTAAAGAGCTTAACTGATTCTTTCTTTTTTTCGCAACACTTTTGCAAATAAATGCAAAACTAAAATCTCGTTCATTTAAATCACATTAAAAATAAACTCATGTCATTATAACCAGCACAATATCACCATAAATACGCTTTAATAACCATTAAATAAAAGACAACAGATGCAAATGATGTTTTTGTGCTCAAGGGGTTTTTGTGCTTGAGGTCCACCCAAAAACGTGGTGAGTTAAGCTTTAACCAACGAGGGGTTAAATGCTAAATGAATGCTTTTTTCAAGACAAGCGTCGCAAACGCACCTGAAGCAAGAATATTATAACCTTTTGTGATGTAAAGCTTTGAGTTGGGTGTAGAAAAGAAAATAATGAATAAAACTTAAGCTCGCTATAAACATCAATGCAATACAGCAAAAATTAAAAAAAAGAATAAAAAACAAATGGAATGATTTATTTTTAGAAGGGTGAACATTTCATGCAAACTGGTAAGGAAATAAAAATTCTTGACCAATGATTTAACGACTGCACAAAAACTTAGAGGCACTCAGAAGAGAAGTTTTTAAATTTTGTCTTAAACTTAAGTATGTGAAAATAATTCTTTCAACATTTACAACATGAGCTATACCTATTGCTGTTATTTTTCTATATTTCATTCTGTTATCAATGCAATTTATATCTAATGACATTTCTTTCGAAATCATGTTGCAATCTTTTCATTTGATCAAGGCTAAAACATAAAAGCCCCCCACTTGAACTCATAAATCTTTGCATTTCAATTAAAAATAAGCCCCGAAAATTAGGCAATAAAAATTTTTCCAAAGGCAATAAAAATAATTTCGCCAAATAATGGACACACGTGTTCCGGATATAAACTTATTTAAGCACTCTTGATTTATATCAATCTCTTACTAAATATTACAAACAACACATTTTCCCTAGCTACGAGTAAACAAATTTTATTATCAAAACAATTAATTTAATTCAATTACTTTTGTTAGAAAGTTTGAATTCATTTTTGTGTTCAAAACTTTAAAGTAAACACAACTTGGAAGCAAAAAGCTCTGGCTTGAGTTAATTTAATAAAAATATTACACACAATTGTATGTTTTTGTCTCTCTCTCCCTGTGTGTTTGAAGACTGCTGTTAACACGTAGACAACAGCACATTTA
Organism: Pherbina coryleti; assembly: GCA_943735915.1. Lineage (NCBI taxonomy): Eukaryota > Metazoa > Arthropoda > Insecta > Diptera > Sciomyzidae > Pherbina > Pherbina coryleti. The sequence goes on along the minus strand of OX030950.1, from coordinate 169,818,984 downwards.
AAAGCTATAAACAACACACACTAACACAAGAGTGCGTAATTGTGCTTTATTAAATTAAAATTGATGCACAGCATTGTTGAAAGTGTGTGTGTGTGTGCATGAGATAATGAAAATTCCCAGCGCAGTAACATATTTCTAAAGCTTTTTCAAGAGTTGTGTATTAAGCAAGGGCTGCAGCAGTGCAACTTTGGCAGCTTAACAGAAGCACTCACTCAAGTTTTGCTAGCATTAATTTCCACTTTTCTTTGGAATTGTGTCATGAGCTCAAGTTTTATGTAAAACACTTGTATCACACTTAAATTAGTAATTTTTTAATATTGTGGGTATTGCAGGGCACTTTCAGGGAGTGACATTCGGACTCTTCAAACAAGAAAAAGATCAGACTAATGTTTTTTTGGTTTGGTTTGGTTTATGTAGTTGGTTTAGGCAAATGGGCCTGTCGCTGAACAAAATTAGAATCACCACTGGATCATCTTCAAGCAATAGCTAAAGCAAAAGTAAAAGCAAAAGTAAAATTTAAAGGTAAAAGCAAAAGCAAAAACAAAAGCAAATGCAAAATTAAAAGCAAAATCAAAGCAAAAGCAAACACGAAAGCAAAAACAAATGTAAAAGCAAAAAAAAGCAAAGGAAAAATCAAAGGTAAAAGCAAAAGTAAAAGCAAAAAGTAAAAGCCAAAACCAAAAGCAAAAGCAAAAGTAAAAATAAAAGAAAAGAAAAGCAAAAACAAAAGTAAAAGTAAAAGAAAAAAATTAAAACCAAAAGCACAAACACAATCAAAAGCAAAAGCAAATGCAAAAACAAAAGCAAGAACAAAATCATATGCGAGACCAAAAGCAAAAGTAAAAATAAAAGAAAAGCAAAAGCAAAAGCAAAAGTGAAGTTAAAGAAAAGCAAAAGCAAGAACAAAATCAAATGCCAACCAAAAGCGCAAACACAATAAAAAGCAAAAGCAAATGCAAAATTAAGAACAATATCAAATGTAAGACTAAATCAAAAGCGAAAGCAAAAGTAAAAATAAAATAAAATAAAAGAAAAGCAAAAGTAAAGTTAAAGAAAATCAAAAGCAAGAACAAAACCAAATGCAAACCACAAGCAAAAGCAAAAGCAAAATCAAAGGCAAAAGTAAATGCAAGACCAAAAGCAAAATCAAAGACCATAGCAAAGGCAGAATTAAAATCAAAAGGAACAACAAGAACAAAATCAAATGCAAATCAAAAGCGAAAGCAAAAGCAAAAGCACAATCAAAGCAAAAGCTAATTCTAAAGCAAAAGTAAAGGCAAAGGCAAGGACAAAGGCAAAAGCAAAAGCAAAAGCAAAAGCAAAAGTAAAAGCAAAATAAAAAGCAAAATAAAAGCAAGCTCAAACACGAAAGCAAAAACAAAAGTAAAAGCAAAAAGGCAAAGGCAAAGGTAAAAGCAAAAGTAAAAGCCAAAACCAAAAGCAAAAGTAAAAATAAAAGAAAAGAAAAAAAGTAAAAGAAAAAAAATAAAACCAAAAGCACAAACACAATCAAAAGCAAAATTAAATGCAAAAACAAAAGCAAGAACAAAATCATATGCAAGACCAAAAGCAAAAGTAAAAATAAAAGAAAAGCAAAACCAAAAGCAAAAGTGAAGTAAAAGAAAAGCAAAAGCAAGAACAAAATCAAATGCCAACCAAAAGCACAAACACAATAAAAAGCAAAAGCAAATGCAAAAGCAAAGGCCGTTTCACTGACAAACCCTTAGATTTTCTCCCTATTATTGTCCTTATTTTTTCCTTTTTTCCCACAAAATTGTCCTTAACCATGTCCTTTTTCTTACATTTGTCGTAATGATTGTCCTTCTACTTGTCCAAAATTCTTGTTGTAATACATGTCAAAATTCCTGAACCTATCCTTATTCGAAATCCTTTCCTAATATTTATATCAAAGATTTTCCAATCTTTGTTCGTAATCTTGTCCTAAGTTTGTTAAAATCCTTGTTTTATTCTTTGTCCCATTTCTTGTTCTTTTACTTTTCCAAATTTTGTCCTAAATATTTTTTTAGGTGTATCTTAATCCTCATCCTTACCCCTATCCCAATCCATAGACAGTTATTAGGACAATGATAAGTGTAAGGATGTGTACAAGGACTAAATAAGGATAAGAAAAAGATTTGGACGAGGATAGTGAAAGAGTTTGGGACAAGGATTAGGTGAAGAATTTCAAACACGATAACAACAAGGATTAGGACAAGGATTAAGACAATGCTTAGAAAAAAGATAAGGACAAAGTTTTGGACTAGGACTAGAACAAGGATTGTGACAAAGATTCAGACAAAGAAAGGTTAGGTAAAGGATTTGAACGACGATAAATGTAAGGATTAGGACAAAAATTAAAACAAATGTGTAGGGCAAGGACAAGGACATAGATCTTAACAACGATCTGGACAAGGAGTTGGAAAAGGTTTAGAACAAGGATTTAGAAAAATATTGGAACAAAAGTTTGGTCAAGGATTGAGGCAAGGATAATCGAAATTTGATTCAATATACAAACAAAAAGCAATTTTCTTGTTCTTAGAAAACACGTCACTAAAGAAAGAAAGAAACAACATTTTCAAGTTAAACCCATAAAGACATACCCAACAAAAGACTAGTTCCATAAATTTTTAGTTACACTTCGAAGTAAGTTCTTTAAATTTCAGGTATTAAAGATCAAAATGCTTATTTGTTCTTTCAACAATTATAAGAAATTAAATGAGATTTTTAAATAATTATAATTAAAACATGAAGTAAAGTAAAAATACTAGTGGAACAAGATATGTTGATTTTGGAATAAATGTTGGCGCATAAGGATTTTATGATTCTTTGTAACTTATTCTTATAATAAGTGCGTAGGTAACTACATATATTCCGAGAATAAATATAAATACCGAATTTGTTTTATTTATTTATTGTTTTTCAAAATATTCTCCTAAATAATTAATACATTTTTGCATGTATTCGAACCATTTGTCATAACATTCATCCCATTCCGCTGGAGATAGCAGAATGTTCAAAAACTTAGTTTTTAACGCACCAACGGCTTCTTTTTGCGTGGAAAATCGTTGTCCACGCAGTTTGTCCTTGATATGCGAGAACAATAAAGAAGTCATTTGGTGCCAAATCACAAATATACGGCGAATGACCCTTAAATTTATGTTTTGAGTGCTTAAAAACGCCTTTGTTTGAGCTGATGTGTGGGAGTTTTGTTTGAGCTCGCATTGTCTTGATGACGAATAATGCTTTGGCGCTTGTGCGTTTTCCTTATTCCACAGAAAATTTCTTTTTTTTCTACGTGTCTCGAATGCTACCGTGGCAAAAATTGAAAAAAAATTTGGTGCCTTTTGTTTTTGTAAACAGAAAAAACTCGGTCTTTATATTTATTGCCAAAATATTTATATGTATTAACCCTCGTATAACCAGAAGGGTTTCGGCAAATTACGACTTTTTTAACATGTATATTATACATATTTTTTATTAAAATTTTCAATTAATTTACAATTAATCATCATCTTTATTATTCCCAATTCACCCTTAAAATATATGTAAATATCTAAGACAACAACAACAAATTTTGCTCATATAAGTTGAAAATAAATTAAAGTTGATTCCTTTTTTTAATGTCTTTACCAATCATAATAATAATACGACGTATTGCATGCTTCTTCGCATGAGCAATAAATCAAAAATTTGATGAAAATTTGTGAGCGACTTCAAGAACAATAAAAAATAGAAGAAAACAAATTCATTTTCAACACCAAAGGAATTTTTGTAGCTTCAATAAGAATAAATTGTGAATGGCTGCCAAGAGACTAAAAATCTAACAACCATGAGAGCGAGCATAGGAGGAGTAGAGAAGAATGTTACTGAGCATTTACATAAGAACAAATGGCGAAACATTTATTCCACATACGCACTCCCGTATTTTGAATGGAATGCATAAAACACATAACGCAATTTTTAAAGTCATTAGCAATGCTTCAATGGAGGGGGGGGGGGGGGGGGGTATTTGTTTTTCCCTAGACTTTAAAGCTAAGCTTTTGAAGCTGATTTCATGGTATTTTGGTTTCTTTTTTTATTTCTATTGTACTCTCCTACGAGCACTAACAAAGTGCTTTAAGCTATTACGTTAAAGCTCTTACACACAACCTGCACACGAAAATATTTTCTTGTGACATAGCAGACCACATATTGTGCTTCACATATTGTGCTATAATTTCCCAAATTTATTTTGGTTAATTTATCTTCTATGTTGTCTCTTCACTGCTTCTGCTAATACAAATTATTTAACCACATTTCTTTCCGTTTCCATCTGTTTTTTCTCAGATACACTGTCATCGGCAAGGCTTTCATCTACTACCTGCTGCCACTCTCCATAATTGGTGCACTCTACATTCTCATGGCAAAACGTTTACACATCAGCGCTCGTGATATGCCCGGAGAGACGCTGGGTATGCAGAGTCGCTCTCAGGCTAGAGCTCGACGACATGTGGCACGTATGGTTGTTGCATTTGTTGTTGGTAAGTAAGTGACTGTCAAACTATGCTAAGTTATTCAATGCTTTTGTCAGTTGGTATAACTTTGATAAACATGGCTTAACGTATTTATATTCAACCAGAAGTAGGTGTACCAGAAAATTTGGCGATTATTGCCTGAGTTCAAACAGCTGAAGAGATTGCGGAAATCTCTTCACTTGAATGGTTTTGATGGTATTAAGAAAGTGCTCATTATGGCTCGGAATTAAACATGTATAAATAAGCTTATAAGGAAAAATTGTTGATTAAAGCACAACTTAATTCTAAAAATTTTGTATTAAACGAAAAATTAATGTTTTAAAAAAATAAAAATTTTTTTCAAAATTCATTGGTTCTGAATAAAAATTAACTAGTAGTAAAAAACTTTCAAAGAGAATAAGTTTTAAAAAAATCTCTATAGTTATCATCAAAATTTTGATTTCAAAGCGTTATAAATTAAATCCAGTTCAACTGGCTGTATATGCCTTTTATAAGGACAAGGAAAAGTGTTAGTGTTATACAAGCCTCTTCGAAGTCGTACTTCTATAATTTAATTAGATATTTTCAACAGAGTAATAAAAGGTGTTTTTTTAAGAGATGGATAACTATAAAATTAAATAAAACTTAGGAAAATGTTTTTAAAATCCATGAAAACTTATTTTCAATATAATTTTCCAATATGGCTTCCGTAGGGCTTTCACTACTGTTGACCTGACTGAGAAACGCCATCTCACTAAAAAATGGAACCATCGTGTTCACTTGTGAACTTCAAAAACTTAATTTTGATTTTTAGTGAAAAAAATGGAGAGGATCATTTATGACCCAAGACTGATAGAGGGTTAAAAAAAGTAAAAATTCAGAAAACAGACATTATTTAATGCTATTTTTCAACAAAATCAGTTATAGATTAACTAGAGGTAAAGTAGAGATGGGTCATATAGGACCCATTGATTACACAGGGTTAAGGATTAAAAAATCAGTAAACAGACAGTATTTAATACTATTTTTTCAACAAAACAATTTCAATATTTGCCTCAAAAAAAAAATTGAGATGAGTCACTTATTACACAATGGTCGTGCAGGGTTAAGGGTATCAAAAACATACATGATTAGAAACTGTTTACCCAATAATATAATTTTGGCCGCTTAAATCGATCAAATACCCCATAGTGTGTTGGTTAAATCTAAAAAAATAAAGAACAACTTGGGTCTACAACATCTTTGTAGTAGGTATTCCTGGGCCAAGAATGTTTGCTCTTAAAAATTTTCACAGAGTTATGTCTGAAAATAGAAAAAATATTGTCATTAAATTCGAGGTATATTGAGCCAAGTAGAACATGATCTGAGTGAACATAGTGGGTTGGAAAAGTTAGTTAGGCTGTTTTTGAAATTGATGGTATTCTTAGCTCAAATTCGTGAAAGATATTCTTAGTGAAGTATCTACGCATCTGAAGAAGTACACAAATTAAATCCTCCGTTATAGAAGGGACAGATATTGCTATAGTGTTGCTTTTAGGAGAAGTACTAGGAGGCCACTATATTTTAAATGTCTAATTTCTTCTTTCAAAAGCTCAAAACTACTCACTCATATGTTGCTATGGTATTGTCTATGACCAACTAACAATAAAACGACTTAATAGTTGTTTTCGATGTGATCCGCATTAACTTAAATTAACTTGACTTCTTTTGAATTTCAAATATTCATCGAGAGTTTAGTTTTTTTTAGAAAATACTATCTGTCCGGTTTGAAATAATGTCTACAATGAGTCAGTTATAGCTTCGCTGTATAAATTCATACTTCACTTTTTTGATTTCTGCATCACACATTGTTACTCCTCGTAATTAAGCATTTTCGCGGTACAATTTTAAATGTCATCCCGATTCATCATTACAAGAAATCATTAGGTTCTAAAAAAGACGAAAATGATTGAAATATCTAAGCCATTTATTTTAAGGCACAGCTGCCATAGATAGTTAGCTGTAACTAAACGATTTGCAATACCATGCAGTTGTTTATGCAACACATGATGTTGAGTTATATTTATATGTATCTTTTATTCTTTTTTCCTCTTTTTGCAGTTTTCTTTGCCTGCTTCTTTCCATACCATCTCTTCGAATTGTGGTTCCATTTAAATCCAACAGCTTCAGAAGACTTCGATGAATTCTGGCACGCAATCAGGATAATCGGATTCTGTACGAGGTATGTATAAATATATTTATCAGTACGAGTAAGTATATGTGTGTGAGCGACTGTGTGCGCGTGAAGTTTTATATGGATGTGCATTCGAGCGTATGTCAGTCGTTTGCTTATTCTCAGTTACTGTTAAGCAGCAGCAGCAGCTACTGCAAAGCATCGAACAACAAATGCAACAAGATATGAATCTATTCTAACTGCCTTTCTTACTTACTTACTTCCTTCCTCCTGCTGTCTGTCAACTGTCAGTATTTTTTTTCTTAATTTGCTACTGCCCTAATGACATCCTGATATTTTGCCACACTGACGTTTATTGTCTGACGTTTAAATGATGCATTTCTCTCACAATGCGCACAAATGCAACAAGATAAACTTTGGGACTGACATGTATTGTAATGAGATGTTAGCACTTTGTGCTGGGTTGGTTCAAATATGAGTAGTGTTACGAGTATATGTAAAAGAGCCCGAGAAGGGGCTAATGCCCGCCCACCACACATATCTAAGTGCATTTTAGCATTAGATAAACATATTCAGAACATCGCAACATATTGTACAGAAAGAGTTTTCTTGCATTTCCATCTAAATATTGTTGTACTTTAGCTAAAATGTGCAAATAAACTCAGTTCGTTTCAAGTTATTTACTTTTCCGATTTGAAAAGATTTAATGCAAAAGCATTACTTTGAGTTTTCTCTGAAATTGAAATGTTTTTTCTTTGACGCATTTTAACGAAACAAAATCTTTACGTATTTAGATTTGTAGTAAAGTTGGTGGATCTCTTCTAAATAACATGAATTTAGTAATAAGATTAAACAAGTTCATGGGAAAAAATACTATTAAATACTTTGGGTAGAAATTGAAAATGCTTCAAATGAGTTTTTTTCAACTTTAGATTCATTATTTGCAAGTTTCGGACATAAGCTCATCACAGCTGGATCTAATGAATGTCATCCGAGAGACTTTACGGTTTACCGTAGACCGTAACACGCTGATAAGCTTAATTTATTTAAAAATATGGTCAAACGACTCCAACTCCTCCTAACGATGAACTTTGTCAGCCTGCCCAAGCCAGGAAAAAGAAGGATGGTCTCAGGCTACGGGTTCACCCTATGCTGAGTAAATGTAGAGGGACTACCCAGATCTTGGAGTTGTCGCCCAATCTGGGAAGCAGGCGGGACTGTTGATGTTTCATATAAATAAATTTGTTAGCACGGGAATAGGTTTTGCCTTGGTTGCTTGACATAATACCACCGGCACATTAGCATTGTCTAGCATACTGCAAAGATGGAGTATTTCTGGGTGCATCGTATGAATAGCCACCGAAAGTTGCTCGACGGCCTAGTGAGGATCGATGCGAAACCATGAAATAGCGTTCTAAAGTACTTTCGGAACGTTGAGGCCACAACACGATGGAATGAAATAGCTCGCTATAGTACTTTTGGAGTGTCGAGTAGAGAAGATGTGGAGAGACGAAATAGCTTGCCTCAGTAGTTTCAGAGTATACAAGGGTACAATGGGACGAAAAGCTTGCTAAAGTACTTTCCGAGCGTCAAGGGAATGCGAAGAAATGAAAAGTTAAGTCTTAGTAATTACGAAGTGTCAGCGGGGATACGAAGAGTTGAAAAGTTAAGTCTGAGTAATTTCAGAGTGTCAGAGTTGTCAGAGAGGATACAAAGAAATTAAAAGTTATTTCTTTGTTATTTCAAAGTATCAGAGAGATGCAGTCTTCTGTTAGTGTTGAAGCAGGGACTGCATGATGAAAAATGGAAGGGCTCTTGAATGTTGACTGGTGGCTCAAAATTGATCTTGGTGTAAATAATGGCGACTTAAAAATGGCCATTCGCGCAGAAAAAACGATGAGATGGTTGGCATCATTTATAAGCATCATTTATTGATTTGTCCGCGAAAATTGGTTGCACGATAAGGGAAGAAATACTTCAAATAAAATATTCAATCCAAAAGACGAACGCTATATTGTCCGGAAAATCCAGGAAAACCCAAAACTATTGGCTCAGTAAAGTAGAGCCAGAGTTGGGAATCATGAATATGACTTTAGTGGAAAGATAGCGTGCAAGATAGCACCTTTTTTAAGCACCAAAAATCCGAAGTTTCAATTAAAATTTGCTAAAGAGCACTTGGAAGAGGATTCTAGTTTTTCGAATACCGTCATATTTACTGATGATTCCAAATTTAGAATATTTAGCTCAAATGAAGCCTAATAAGTGTGGCGCAAGCAAAAAATTTTAAGGCTAAAGTTAAACTCGGCGTTGGTAGCGTTATGATGTTGGCCTGTATGAGACAACAGTGGACAAGTGTCATTATCTTGAAAGGACCCCTCACGTTTCTTATGGGAAGTGGCCCTTGGTGAAATTTTCTGAAATTGATATATGTTATTCTAGTCGAGCTCCTGATCAAAAGTCTCTATGGGCACAAATTCGAATAATGGACAGATTTCGAGATATCGAAGGTGGAAAGTGAGGTATGACGGACCTCCACTGTAGAAATCGCTAGCTCTAGAATGACTCCTGGCTTTATGTTTTTGACTGACAGGGGATTTTCATGATTTCCAAATTCTAACCCAATGTCGGAAATAAGAATTGTCACTTCATAAGTGACATCCGACCTTTTAAATGCATAAGAATCACTTGAAAATACTGATAATTTTTGGATTCGTAAAGGAATGCTGTCCTTCTCTTGTTGTGTGTGTGTGTGTCAAATGGTGCTGCCAAAAATTGACTACAGAGGTGGTTGGGAGAAATGTAAATGAGTAAGGAAGGGAAGACAGTAGAAAATCTGAATTTTAAACACTTAACTTGAACAGAATTTTAGATTTTATAAAATCAGTTACGAAGTTACAAGCCCTCATTCATAAATCAGCTTATATTTAATCGTGCATGGCCTGATAAAAACATCCTGCCAATTGTAAAGTTTTAGTTTGAGCACGATTTATATCGTTTTTTACTGAAACTATCTAAAAGCAACAGCAATGTTTTAAAATATTTAACAAACATGGATTTAAGCTATTGGTTTTTTTTCTCTCTCTCTATCTCTCTCTTTTTCTCTCTTTCGTTCAAAGTTTTCTTAACTCCTGCGTTAATCCGGTGGCACTCTATTGCGTTTCCGGCGTCTTTAGACAGCATTTCAATCGTTATCTCTGTTGTTTATGTGTAAAACGCACGCCACGCATACGCACACATTCCACAGCAACCGGTGTGATGGACACCAGCGTCATGTCGATGAGACGCTCCATGACGGCGAGCACCTACAATCGTGCATCGCTGCATGTCAACAATAATTCAAACTATCCTCATCATCATAACAGTTATGCTGGTGGCAACTCTACTGGAGCAGTTGGTACTGGTGGTGGTAGTGGTGTTGGTGGAAGCAGAGCTAGCATTGGTGGCGGCAACAATAATTTTCAACGACAGCAATCTTTGCAGCTACAACGTAATAGCGGTGTGCTCATCAGTAACAATAGCAACGGCAGCACCAGCGCCTCGCCGACACAGAGCATTATTTTGAGCGATAAAAGGTGAGGAACAGTTGCCATAGTGCTGCAAGGTGATGAGTTTCTATAAGTGAGCCCAGGGAGGTAGCGGGTTGGGCTTGCTTAAAAGAGTCATTACGTGGGCGCTTGTGTCCTTAATTTGAGCAGCACTTGATTTAACGCGCGATGGTCAGATATTAATGCGTTGAAATTGGTTTTTGGTTTTTTTTTTATTTTCGTTTGAATTTTAATGTGTGTTTAATTGAGGTATTATTCAAATCATTTTGGTAACAACGGCATCACGTTGCGGTTATTATGGCAACAAGGATTTAAAATTTTTTTGTTTTTTACTCCACTCATTTTTCAATTGTATAAAATTAAATTTGTATAAAATTTATGTGAATTCCACTTGAACGTGTAAAATGTTTTAAAGTATATTTCTAAGCAGTAACAAATACACATATAAATGTACACTAAAAAAACAAAAAATTTAAAAACTACACTGCAAAAAATCGCATCAAAGGCTCATCGGCTGCACAGTATTTTGTAAGAATTCCATGTAAATAAATAGCTTGTAAGCTAAACACTGTAAATATTTTAGCATTAAGCAAAACTCACACTCACACAAAGACAGCTTTGTATAGCATTAAATATATGTACATGTTTATAAGTATTTATTTATTTATATATTTATTTATTAAATGTTTTAAGAAATCACTGAATGTATTGTGGAAGAAGTACACACACCTTGCTAAACTTTAAGAATAAAAAAAAATAAAATAAAAGCTTCAATCTATATGTAGACAATTCAATTCATTTCTGCGCAGAGAGAGTTTCAGAAAAACTGGCAAGTATTAGACAAGGTAAGCTTACGGCATGAATGGAATGCGCTAACTCAATTGCGCCATAGTATTGTTTGAAATGCTATGATTGAAACAACAGAATGCAATCTACACTGAGAAAATTTTGCGCCTTAAAATCAAAGAAAACAGTTAAAGTGTTAAAAAGTTAAAAGTTGATCTATAACCAAAATATCTTTGCTACTAAGAAAAGATCGTTGCACTAATGATTTATTCTGTAACCATATGCTACCGCGGGAATTTTTCAAGGAGGAAAGGTATGCATTGGTGTGCAAGTATATGAAAATATAACATATACAAATAGGAAATAAAAATATATAAAAACTTTCCAGTCCAGGGGGGTAAGTGCCCCCTCTGCTGCTCCTGTGGGCGCCCTTGTCTCTAACAAAGCACGTGCTGTATCTTCGAAACAAAGTAGTGTACAAAAGACTTTTTAAAGACGTCGTTGCCACAAGAATTTAAGTCTTTGAATTAAAGTACATTTTTTATAGGAATCTAACTATCTTTGTACCATTGCTTTAACGATTTTTTTTATTTTTGGGCACAATCTAACCATTAAAAGTCTTTGTGGCAAAGTGTATTTTCTTTGGTTTTACGATTTTTTCCCTCGGTGCAAACATATGCGAAATTAACAAAAATTCAAGTGAAGTGACATTTTTTGAATGCTAGGTTGAACGTAAGGTGATGAAGCACTTAGCGCAGTTTAGTCTCATCAAGAGAAAAATTCATATTTCTCACGAAATTTAAAATTAGTTTTTGTTTTTGTTCTACAAATCCAGAAGGACTTTTGAATTTAGATTTATGTTGCTTCCATACGTTCCACTGAATATATCAAGAAGAAAGAACAAGAAACAATATGTATTATGAACATAAATGTATCAGCGCAGTGGCGGCCGTGGCACAGTGGGTAGAGTGCGTGACCCATATGCCAGAGAACCCTGGTTCGATTCTATCTAACACAATAAGTTTTTTCAATTGAATTAATTTATCTGTTCGGTCGTTAACTCTCTGCAGAGAATGGCAAACCTCAAAGCTTCTTGAGAACATGCACATTAGCCGTTCGGAGTCGGCATAAAACTAATAGGTCCAGTTCTCGATTAATTGTGTTCAAACATTTAATAACACGTACCACATAATTTGATTATTAAGTTCGGTCAAAGTCCTCTTAATGGGTGAAATGGCTAGAATACATATATATATATATATATACATATATATGTATCAGCGCACTAGCGCAGTTAAATTATTCAGCGCAGTAACGCATCGTGTAGAAAAAGTTTGCGAATTTTTTTCAACAAATATTGCGAATCAATTTTTCTCATTTTTCTTAGCATTAAAAAATCATTCTGTACAAACCTGTTTCTTCAAGGACTATACGCAGTCAGAAGGCCAAAATAAGTCTGTGTTTCAAGATTTTTTTTTGCTGAGCAGATTCTTTTATTTGTAAAAATAATTATTTTTAAAGCTGTTTTTGCCGATCTCTGGGAGGTCTTCTAAAAATGGCACCTTGATGTGACCATAATATCTCTGGATTAGATCATCTGAAATGAGAAACCAAACAAATTTCGAAAACATAAGGTATTGTCTAGTATTTAATGGAAGCAATAAGCAAAATATTAATTTTTGACAAAATAACAGCTTTACAACAAAACATAAATTTACGACTTAAATTATTTATAAAATCAATATTAAACCAATTATTTGTAATAATACGGCAACTCTAATTTGCGTGGCGGCACAATAAATTGGCAAATGTTAGTCGGAATTTTCAACAGTCGATCTCTTCCTGAACATCATACAATAATGCCTACCTTGCCTCATTTTAAAATGGCCGATCAAATGTGAAACTTTACCACACAAAGCGGTAAGTACGTTTATAGTCAAACGACAAAAGCAACAACAACAACAATTACCAAAACTCAAGAATAACAGCTGATTTTGACATCTACCTCACGTTATTCTCCAATATGAGCCTACCTTGTAATTGTATCATGATTCTGGACATTTTCATACATTTTCATGTATTATATTGCTTGAAAACATCGTCGGTCGACCATCGCTTTAATTCTGTTCTGGCTCTATCGGAAAATTTCTGTGTATGTACATAAATATAAGTACATTACGAACATTTTTTGGCCTCCTGACTGCTTATAACACTTAAAGCCTTAAGTTCGAAATGACAGCATATCGAGCGTAGCACCCCTAAAACTCGAAAAGTGGGAGCTTATATCAGTTTTTTGGCTCAACAACTTAGTAAAAATCTTTTTCCTCAACCGCTTGTAAGACAAAAACCCCACTGATTAGGCTTATAATTGAAAATAAATAAAGAAAATCAATATAAAATCAAATGTTTGACATAGTCCAGACTTGAACCAGGCATAATTGTCTAGTTTCGAAAGTAGAAAAAATCGAAAGAGCGCACAGCACTTTCAGGCACCAAAACACACACGTGCATTTTGTCTATCAATCGCTAAGTTAAGCTTCACTAAAACATCTATTAAGAATCTGCTTAAAAGAACAAATATTAAGCACGTACAACAACCAAACGATAAACACAAAATGGTGTTATTGACTTAAATTGTTTAAGTCCACAATAAAACAATTAAATTCCAGCTGCGTTCTTTGAATTTAAAGTAGCTTTATGACATACAAGCGTTTGTCATTCATATTTAAAAAGTTATGCCACGGCTTCTATGTTCGTCGATACTTTTAAGTTAAAAAAATTTGTCACAGGCGCATTTTTAGAAGATATTTCTACATTTAGCCCTAAAGATTTACTCTAAGAAATTTCAAATTTATTTCAACTCACGTAACTTTTTTCGTTAAACGTTCTCTATAGAAGATAAACCAAGGAAACACTTTAACTTGCTTTCAGATGTTCAAGTACTTTTCTTGACAAACAACAGCTCCCGGCAAAATAACCACTTTTCTTCTGAAAAGTTTTCTACATAAGTGCAGAGCATATTAGCGAAAAAAAAACTTCATACTTTATTATGAAAAGTTTAACTTTAGCACAAAAGTCAACAAAAGTTTAAGTTTTAATTCATAAGAACCCCACAACTCACCAAGGCAAAAATAAAACCCAAGAACTTTAAAAACTTTTGATTAAAATGCAAAAGTAAAAACCGCACAACTTACAATGAATACGAAAGAAACGCAAATGTGTTTAGCAAATAATTGTTAATTAATATTGACAACGGTAAGATTTTGTAGCACAAACTACAGCAACGTTAACTTGTTTAATACACTTGGAACTATTTGAAAACATGTCAAACACAAGTTGAAACATTAATTATTTAAAAATGTAGTCATATTGTTCTTTACTAGCCGATGTATTCAATGTAACTCGGGATTTAAATAGTTTCTTCAATACAGCCATTATTTTTATGTTTTTAAAAAACTAGAACAACGAAAATAACAATCTCGAATAACAATTTGAGGGACTAAAGGTGACGTTAATCCAGTTTTTTAAAAGATATTTGCGAGGAAAAAAGATATCGTAGAACTGATGAAGAGCTTCTGATATGAAGATATGAAGATATGAAGACATGAAGATATGAAGATATGAAGATATGAAGATATGAAGATATGAAGATATGAAGACATGAAGACATGAAGATATGAAGACATGAAGATATGAAGGCAAGAAGATATGAAGATATAAGGAAATGCAGATATGAAGATATGAAGATACGAAGATATGAAGATGTGAAAACATGAAGATATGAAGATATGAAGATATGAAGATATGAAGATATGAAGATATGAAGATATGAAGATATGAAGATATGAAGATATGAAGATATGAGGACTTGAAGATATGAAGATATTAAGACGAAGGTGAAGATGAAGATGAAAATGAAGATGAAGATGAAGATGAAGATGAAGATGAAGATGAAGATGAAGATGAAGATGAAGATGAAGATGAAGATGAAGATGAAGATGAAGATGAAGATGAAGATGAAGATGAAGATGAAGATGAAGATGAAGATGAAGATGAAGATGAAGATGAAGATGAAGATGAAGATGAAGATGAAGATGAAGATGAAGATGAAGATGAAGATGAAGATGAAGATGAAGATGAAGATGAAGATGAAGATGAAGATGAAGATGAAGATGAAGATGAAGATGAAGATGAAGATGAAGATGAAAATGAAGATGAAGATGAAGATGAAGATGATGAAGATGAAGATAAAGATGAAAATGAAAATGAAGATGAAGATGAAGATGAAGATGAAGATGATGAAGATGAAGATAAAGATGAAAATGAAAATGAAGATGAAGATGAAGATGAAGATGAAGATGAAGATGAAGATGAAGATGAAGATGAAGATGAAGATGAAGATGAAGATGAAGATGAAGATGAAGATGAAGATGAAGATGAAGATGAAGATGAAGATGAAGATGAAGATGAAGATGAAGATGAAGATGAAGATGAAGATGAAGATGAAGATGAAGATGAAGATAAAGATAAAGATAAAGATGAAAATGAAAATGAAGATGAAGATGAAGATGAAGATGAAGATGAAGATGAAGATGAAGATAAAGATGAAGATGAAGATGAAGATGAAGATGAAGATGAAGATGAAGATGAAGATGAAGATGAAGATGAAGATGATGAAGATGAAGATAAAGATGAAAATGAAAATGAAGATGAAGATGACGATGAAGATGATGATGAAGATCAAGATGAAGATGAAGATGAAGATGAAGATGAAAATGAAGATGAAGATGAAGATGAAGATGAAGATGAAGATGAAGATGAAGATGAAGATGAAGAAGAAGATGATGATGATGATGAAGATGAAGATGAAGATGAAGATGAAGATGAAGATGAAGATGAAGATGAAGATGAAGATGAAGATGAAGATGAAGATGAAGATGAAGATGAAGATGAAGATGAAGATGAAGATGAAGATGAAGATGAAGATGAAGATGAAGATGAAGATGAAGATGAAGATGAAGATGAAGATGAAGATGAAGATGAAGATGAAGATGAAGATGAAGATGAAGATGAAGATGAAGATGAAGATGAAGATGAAGATGAAGATGAAGATGAAGATGAAGATGAAGATGAAGATGAAGATGAAGATGAAGATGAAGATGAAGATGAAGATGAAGATGAAGATGAAGATGAAGATGAAGATGAAGATGAAGATGAAGATGAAGATGAAGATGAAGATGAAGATGAAGATGAAGATGAAGATGAAGATGAAGATGAAGATGAAGATGAAGATGAAGATGAAGATGAAGATGAAGATGAAGATGAAGATGAAGATGAAGATGAAGATGAAGATGAAGATGAAGATGAAGATGAAGATGAAGATGAAGATGAAGATGAAGATGAAGATGAAGATGAAGATGAAGATGAAGATGAAGATGAAGATGAAGATGAAGATGAAGATGAAGATGAAGATGAAGATGAAGATGAAGATGAAGATGAAGATGAAGATGAAGATGAAGATGAAGATGAAGATGAAGATGAAGATGAAGATGAAGATGAAGATGAAGATGAAGATGAAGATGAAGATGAAGATGAAGATGAAGATGAAGATGAAGATGAAGATGAAGATGAAGATGAAGATGAAAATGAAGATGAAGATGAAGATGAAGATGATGAAGATGAAGATGAAGATAAAGATGAAAATGAAAATGAAGATGAAGATGAAGATGAAGATGATGATGAAGATCAAGATGAAGATGAAGATGAAGATGAAGATGAAAATGAAGATGAAGATGAAGATGAAGATGAAGATGAAGATGAAGATGAAGATGAAGATGAAGATGAAGATGAAGATGAAGATGAAGATGAAGATGAAGATGAAGATGAAGATGAAGATGAAGATGAAGATGAAGATGAAGATGAAGAAGAAGATGATGATGATGATGAAGATGAAGATGAAGATGAAGATGAAGATGAAGATGAAGATGAAGATGATGAGATGAAGATGAAGATGAAGATGAAGATGAAGATGAAGATGAAGATGAAGATGAAGATGAAGATGAAGATGAAGATGAAGATGAAGATGAAGATGAAGATGAAGATGAAGATGAAGATGAAGATGAAGATGAAGATGAAGATGAAGATGAAGATGAAGATGAAGATGAAGATGAAGATGAAGATGAAGATGAAGATGAAGATGAAGATGAAGATGAAGATGAAGATGAAGATGAAGATGAAAATGAAGATGAAGATGAAGATGAAGATGATGAAGATGAAGATGAAGATAAAGATGAAAATGAAGATGAAGATGAAGATGAAGATGATGATGAAGATCAAGATGAAGATGAAGATGAAGATGAAGATGAAAATGAAGATGAAGATGAAGATGAAGATGAAGATGAAGATGAAGATGAAGATGAAGATGAAGATGAAGATGAAGATGAAGATGAAGATGAAGATGAAGATGAAGATGAAGATGAAGATGAAGATGAAGATGAAGAAGAAGATGATGATGATGATGAAGATGAAGATGAAGATGAAGATGAAGATGAAGATGAAGATGAAGATGAAGATGAAGATGAAGATGAAGATGAAGATGAAGATGAAGATGAAGATGAAGATGAAGATGAAGATGAAGATGAAGATGAAGATGAAGATGAAGATGAAGGTGAAGATGAAGATGAAGATGAAGATGAAGATGAAGATGAAGATGAAGATGAAGATGAAGATGAAGATGAAGATGAAGATGAAGATGAAGATGAAGATGAAGATGAAGATGAAGATGAAGATGAAGATGAAGATGAAGATGAAGATGAAGATGAAGATGAAGATGAAGATGAAGATGAAGATGAAGATGAAGATGAAGATGAAGATGAAGATGAAGATGAAGATGAAGATGAAGATGAAGATGAAGATGAAGAAGAAGATGATGATGATGATGAAGATGAAGATGAAGATGAAGATGAAGATGAAGATGAAGATGAAGATGAAGATGAAGATGAAGATGAAGATGAAGATGAAGATGAAGATGAAGATGAAGATGAAGATGAAGATGAAGATGAAGATGAAGATGAAGATGAAGATGAAGATGAAGATGAAGATGAAGATGAAGATGAAGATGAAGATGAAGATGAAGATGAAGATGAAGATGAAGATGAAGATGAAGATGAAGATGAAGATGAAGATGAAGATGAAGATGAAGATGAAGATGAAGATGAAGATGAAGATGAAGATGAAGATGAAGATGAAGATGAAGATGAAGATGAAGATGAAGATGAAGATGAAGATGAAGATGAAGATGAAGATGAAGAAGATGAAGATGAAGATGAAGATGAAGATGAAGATGAAGATGAAGATGAAGATGACGATGAAGATGAAGATGAAGATGAAGATGAAGATGAAGATGAAGATAAAATTGCAAATGAATATTAAACTTTAAGTTAAATATTCATGAATATTTTTTGAATGTGTCTTCTGAAAGTAACGAGAATTTTTAAATTTCGTGGACAATTTTCTTGTTGTTGCATCCGCAAGCATGTCAAGAAAGTATCTATAAATTGTCAGCCGTACTAGTTGTTTACTTTTAACGTAGAATACGTTATACGGGGGTGTTGATCTGGAGCACAAAATTTTGAGAAAATGTTTGTCACTTTCATTATAAGTTTTTAATACTTTATGCATGCATTGAAGAAAATTCAAGTATGGTCGTTACATATTTAATATGTCTTCTTTTGATTTGTATTTAAATAATCATATTGCTACATATAATTTTTTTGATTCTATAAGTAAATCAAAATTTAACTCCTTCAAATTTTGTATTAATTTTCATATGTTTTGTATTTTATGTATTATAACATCATGTGTAAGAGCAGTACGATTATCTGTGTGTTCATCACAGAACCAGTGTGAGAAAGAGAAGAAGTATAATGATCAAGTAGCGAACGATGTGTACATACACAACATTGATAAGCGAAGCAGAGAAACAAAATTGTGCTTACCCAGTTGGACACGTCTTTAAGACATCCTCAATGTCTTACAGCCTTATTCATAAACACATTTTAGAGGCAGCGTAACTTTATACGGGCTTTAAACAAGAAAACATTATTCATAAACATTTTTCGTAGTTGTTTAAGAGCTGCGTAACTTAAACGCCGAAATTGGCGTTTATTTTTTTATGCGGCGGCCATTGTAAATCCATAGGAATTCTTAATTTTTGTAGAGATTTTCTATAATTCAGACACAAACCTTACAATCATAAGCAGAAAATGAAAAAATGTTTATGAATAACAATGTTAGCAAGGTTGCATAGAAGCTGCGTTAAGCTTTTAACAGTGCGTAACTAAACAAGCGTTTAAAGGTTGTTTAAGGAAATCTATTGAATAAGGCTGTTAATGACTAACGTATTCTACGTCTGAACTATGCGCCCGTGTTATCTAACACAGGCTTGAGCTTTTTTTGTCTATTGGCGATTTTTCTTTTTTTAAAAATAGTGCATCAGAGATTTCGCTTCAGATAAAGTGAGACAAGGTCCTAGAAATGTTAAATATTGCTTTCGATAAATATATGCAATGAGTAAAACAAGAGTTTACGAGTGGTAAAAGCGTTTTCAAAATGGCTGTGAAGATGTTGGAAATGACAAGGGCACGGGTCATCCTGGCGAATCAACAAACCATGAAAACGTGAAAAATGTTGACGTGCTGATGATGTTAGCACAGTCGTTTACACTAGACAGTTCTGTTTAGATGGTAATGAATACGTAAGCTGCTAAAAATATCTGATAATGTTGCGTGTGTGATGAATATTTAATAATCTTGCCATCTGTCTGTTGGCGTTCAGACAGATGGCAAGATATTCGCCAAAACACCTACAGCATTCAGCATCAATTCTCGGAAATGATAAAAATAAACATAATTATTATCCTAATAAAATAAAATCACAAAAAAAATAATAAAACAAAACTGATAAACATATCAAATAAACATATTAATTTATGTTTATCAGTCGTTATGCGGATTGTCTACCTGCTGTCCTAGCTGCTGCCTCGTGTATTGTCTTGCCAACACAGTTGCAAAAGCGAGAGTGTATGGGTAAGTATTTGCGAATGTATTGCAACTGTCTTAACAATATTGTGTAGTGTAAAAACCGGATAAGTAAGTCATTTTAATAAAAAAATATCATTTGCCTAATTTTATTTGTGTATTGCATTAATTGAGGGCATGGAAAGGTCTACAGTCGTAGAAAGCGACTTGGGAAGGGTTGTGTGCAAAACAAAATATGCTTCGACTCTTTTGACCATGTAAGTTGAATTTATATGTGCCGAAATTTAATGAAATCTAATCATTCGCACATGGGTATTTGCTCTATTTAACCCTTAAATGCACCGTGTATCTTTAAAGATACAACCATTCAAGAATTGGTTTGTTTTTTTTTCAAATTGGTTCTATATTATTTAGAATATTATAAGTCTTAATAAAAAAAATATTTTTTACTTCTATTTGTCATACTTTATAAAAAATTATGTACAAAGTCAAAAAAAAATTTTTTTTAAATTAAATAAACACTATTTTTAACAGTTTAACTTCTAGGAACAGATGAATAATTTTGATAAGGAAAAAATACTGACTGCTTTCAAAACATGTCCTTAAGTGATTTTAAGTGGTTCGAAAAAATTTCGATCATTTGGCATCTCACTGGGTCACTTTAGTTGGTTGTATCTTTAAAGATACAGTGTGCACTCCCTGCAGTTTTTGAAAATTTTAACTTTTTAAAATAAATTAATTAATAAAAATTTTATAACACATTTCTTTTATTTTGATATATTTTAATAGGGATTTTAGATGTGGGTAAATTCACATTGTATCTTTATAGATACAACCACTTTTTAAAAAAAAAATTTTTTTTTAAAAAAAAATTTTTAAAACTAGAAACGCAGTTTTTATTTTTACTCAATTTTACACAAAATATATTTTTTCGGTAAAAATCGGGCGCCTTGTGCATTTAAGGGTTAAGCGGCCAAAATTGTTTTATTGGGGAAACAGTTTCTAATTTTGTATGATTGTTTTATATCCTTAACCCTGTATGACCACTGGGTCATTTATCACTCATGTCAATTTTTTTCAGGCGAACATTAAAAGTGTTTTGTTGAAAAAATAGTATTAAAGGATGTCTGTTTACTGAGATTTTTTTATAACTTAACCCCGTTGCGATCAATCTGTCATATATGACCAAACGCTACTTAAGTATATCTTACACTAATTTTGTTGGACAAAAAAGTGTTAAGTGATGTTTGTTTTCTGAATTTTTACTTTTTTAACCCTCTGTCAGTCTTGGGTCATATATGACCCTCTCCATTTTTTCCCTTTAAGATTAAAATAAAGTTTTTGAATGTATAGTAATCAAACATATCTTTTTTAATTTTTTTCAATCTTCAACCATGCACGGCATTTGGGTCATATTAGACCCATTTCCAATGTTTCTGTGGTAAAATGGATGAAAAAGATTTTTTTTGTGAAAAAAAGCATGAATCGGAAAAAGTCAGAAAACGACTTGGTATTTTTTTTTAAATGTTAACACCTCTATTGTCGAATTAATGAAGGACAAAGTACAGCTGCGGATAGTCGCATATAACAAAACCCTTCGGATATCTAAAAAGTGTTTTATAAAAATCCACAAAGCATACGCATTTTAAAAATACAATTAGTAATTTTAAATAAACACAATATCATCCAAACCACCTAACAATTATTTTTGCATACCCGCTTCAGTAGAATCCATATATATTTTGTTTTTAAAAAATTTGGTGAACAAAATATGAGAATTAAGGTACGCACTTCTCTAAACAGCTAGCAACTTAAGCAAATGTTAAACTAAAAATGACCCAGTTAATAGAGCTGTTTACATTTTTGAGTGAGGCAAAGTGAAGAAAAATTATTGTCCGTTATTTTTACATTATTTAACAAATTAAAAAATAAATATTTATTGTATTTTTAAATCGGTGTTTAATAAAATTTGTTTTTGGCCGCTTAAATCGATCAAATACCCGTTTAGATTTGTATGGCGAACAAACAAATAAACAGGCCATAAATTAATCTTATTAATACAAATGTAATTTATTTTGAGTTATGTAATGAAATCAGTTTTCAATTATTTCAATTATTTAAACTGTGAACTCAATTCAAATACGTAAAAATAAAAAAAAAAAATATTTTTGCAAAACTTAATTCAATTGTCTAGATTAGTTTATTCGCATTTATCAATTATTTATTTTTTTTATGTATATATATACATTTATTATAAAACAATCATTTTGGTTAACTTAAAAATAATTTATATGGTAATTTTTCCAACAAGCAAGCCACATATTATTACGAAACGCAGTAAATTTCGCTGTTTTCAATGGAGTGGATTAGTAATGAAAAATAATGCAACTCATATAATCGGATTTAATAAAACAAAGCAGTATACTACGGATATATTAACAGTGGTTATAAATATGAGTTATGTTAAGCTTCTAGCCTGCCACAGCCAACATTCCACTGCTTTTTACATATTTGTGCACAAACAATCACAAATAAATGGTCTTGACATTAAGCGCACATTTGTTATCCTTTAGCACTTTAGTAAAATCACCCAAAATTGGCTTTAGTTAAGTTTATACTATTGTGTTTATTTTTTTCTCATAGTATATAAATTTTATAAAATACTTATTTGGAATTTTTTTGTTTTTCAGCTTTAGCTTTGAACATTTCGAAAGAGCCAGATACTAGAGCTGCATATCAGCAGTTAAACAATTCAGAGAATTTGGTATGTGCTGCACACTAAACAAAAACTTAAGCAGATTTTTGATCAAACTTGGCGAAAAGAACATGAGCAGTTCACAGCTTGAGCAGCAAGAATGTGCTGCTGTTTGTATCTATGAGTTTATTTTGGATTGGTGCAAGTTTTAGATCAATAAAATCATCAAATAACTACAGCGCTAAGCAAGCTTAAGAAATATGTTTGCTAGGAAAACAAACTTAGCTAGTTACGAAACTTTTTGGAATTTTCTTTGCAAAATAAATGCTTAGGAAATTAAGAAACTTCATGTTTAATCAAAACAAAAAAAAAACAAACAAACAATATTTCAGAGTATTATTTTGTTACTTGTTACTCCATAACACTACTTGAACATTTTAAGTTGAATAAACTTTTAGAATTTTACAAATTGAAATACGCTCATTTAAAATTTAATCTAAGTCTTAACTTTGTTAGTCATAAGTATTTATGAGATTGACTTATAAATAAAAACCATTGCATTTCACTACTTTTTATTTATACTCATGTAGGAGTTTTTCTTACCATCTCTTCAAATTTTTTGGTTTTTTTTTTTATTATTTCTAATATCTGATCATAATAAATGCAAGGCATAGTATTTCAGTTGCAACATTCAAGGTAAAAAAACTTTTAACAAAAACTAAAGCCGACTTCAAAATGACAACAAAGTATAAAATAATTTTAAATAACTTTTCCCATTAATTTCTTGGTCAAATTTTAAAAGTTATTTATATGTATTATAATATTGGAATTTTTTTCTATTTTGTTTTATTATCATCAACATATTATATGCTTTATGTACATTTTTTTTGGAAATGTCGAAGTTAAACAACGAAAAAATATGCCATTTGGTAGCAAATCAAATGTCTCCAAATTTCATTACGATTGAGTGGCATTTACCCGAGGCCATTTGAACCTAACGTTAGATATATTGAAAAATGAGTCAAAAAGCTACATTTTTCGGAATATCATCAACTTTTAGGACATAAAGTTGAAAGTTATCGACCTAAATAAACTTGTATTGCTTGTATTTAGCATTCCAAAATGTATTTAGCATTCCAAAAAATCCCTAAAAGTCCTAATTCGGTCAATAAAAACAATATCAAGCAATTAATAACGCTTCTGTGAGCTTTCGTTTTGTAAAAAAAAACAACCGAATTAAAATTTTTTGTAAGAATTTTATTTAATAGGTGACATTGTATAGCGCTCAAAATCGTACAATTGTACAAATTGCTTTTGTGCTTTCACTCGTATAGAAACTCAAGCTTTTAGTAAAATTTAGTTGGCTTTGAGACGATATTTGACAATTGGCGCTATCTTCTAACACCATTTCTCTCAGGCCGAATACTTTAAATTCCTTGAGATAGAAGCCCACCGCTTCCTTTTACTTTCAACAAACATAACAACTTTAAGCAGCAAGATTAACTTCAATAAGAAGTGAAAACCTAGTTGAAATAATAAGTGAATAAAAAAGTGATAAAACAATTTGTTATAAAAAAGTTTTCAAAATGAAGAAATTTAATTTAAAATCAGCGATATATGTATAACATTGAATAAGGCAATGGCATGTCAGAAAAAGCAACTTCGTTCTACTGATTCTAAAGTGTTTTTAATTGGAAATTGCCTGAACGAAATCATGGGTTCGAAGTTACCCTCAAAACAGCAAGTTCTACAACTATTGTTCTATCAAACGCGCATTGAAAAAAAGAATTTTAACAAAAATTTACTTTCGGCTAAAAAACAAACTCCAAAATTATGACAGAAGGCTCACATTCCAACGTACGGGAAACAGTATTGCGAAAAAAAAACTAATGAAATTGTACAAAGAATGGAAAACTCTACTAAAGCGTCGAGCCAGTACTTCGGAAGTTCATCGGCAAAAAGAAAACGAATTTAGTGAACAACTGAAAGACTTGTTCGATATCGCTAATTTGGATGCACTTAACATAATAAAAAACGAAGAAGATAAAAAGTTTCTTCTAAAGCAGCGAGAAAAAGACTGGCGTGGATCTATGGTAGGAATCGATAAAAATTTAGCACTGAAAGAACACCGTAAAATTTCTCAACTCATGCAGAAAGAACGAAGACGAGAAAAGAAACAGGCTAATAATAATAAAGCATTTTGGATATATAATGCTATTTATAATAATAATGCGTTTTGGACATGTTGGAATCAGAGAACAGCTTGATTGCATTCAAATAGCGTTTCGAATGTATCCTTAATATACCAGCACCGAATGTGCCTTCTGCATTAAAATTAATGCGGGAATACATGCACCAATCGCTGCCCATACGAATACCATAGAGTACGAGTGGTCGCGATTAAAAATCGAAGCGAGACATAAGCAACATTCGCCAAAAGCAATGAATATCCATGCTTTTATATCCATTCGCATGGTATAATAATACAAGGTAGCATTGACAGTTGCTTGAGAAATCATATACTGTCAAAAAATATACTCAAAAAGAGAGCGCTCACAATCCGCCATTGAAAACACAAGCAATGTTGAAAACGTTGAAGTGAAAAAAAACAACAACCACAGCAGCTGCTGATGTATTTCCACAAAAAGCTGTTTTTGACAGTTTATGTTTTCCTGTTGAAGAGAAAATAAGCAGTTGTCAATGCTACCATGTATTATTATACCATGATCCATTCGCACAAACAAAACAAAAAAAAATGATAAATATTAAAGCAAAGCGAAACAAACAACACAAAGCGCTGCTAGAGAACGGCAGAGAAGTATCAAAACAACAAAAATTCATGCAACAGCAAGCACTCGAGTGTTAAGTGAAGCATCCGAATGTCTGCATTGTCTGGATACTGCTTTTTTATATATTCGCAATCGATACAAACTGTGCTTAGCACCAATCGTTGTTTACGAACTTGAGCATTATGTGTGCATTAATTTTTGTGTGCGATTGTGGCTGACGACGATTGTTATTCAAGTGGCAAAAAATGACGATTGGGCTTTTGCAAATCTCTGGTTGGATCATTTCACCTCTCTTGTGGTCATTCTAATGAGATAGGGGCTATTTTCAACGCATTTTCCCAACTTGTGGGTTATTTGTCTGGGGACCGCATGATTTTGAATAATTTGAATATCATAAAGTGTCCCATTTATTACACTTTTTTCGGATGCCATATTGGAACCGCCATACTAGATTTCTTTAGATCCATTAGTGAAATTAAGCCAACTAGCATATTTAGACCGCAAATTTTAAAAATTAGTTTTATGAATGCATTGTGCCGTCATAAGTTGACCAAATCGTAAGTTTTGGCGGTTATGAGCCTGTATGGGTTGAGGATGCGTCGGAGAACAAAGCCATATTTATGAAAAGACGCATATTGGATTGAAAAAAATTAAAGCAGAACATTAATTAGCGTATTTCGATCGTTTTTTTTTTTATTAAAAATACAAAACTGAGGAAAATGGGAATTTGAGTATATCCTCAATTTTTCCTTAAAATATATATATCTCGAAAACTAAATATCACAAATGATCGACCGATATATCAAAATGTTTGTATTATCACGTCCTACCAATGCTGAGTACATTCCAATGACGTTTTTCCACTTATATAGATGCTATGGAACAAATAAGCCAAAAAATTGTCTTTAGGTCCAACTATAGGCCCAAGTGGACGAGGGTTCCGGCCATTCAATCGGGATGAAATTTTGGGAACTTGAATTTGACACCAAATGGCACATTTTGACCCTGTTTAACGTTTGGATATCGAAAAAAAAAATTCCCATACAACGTGCGGCCACTCTAATGTACATAAAAGCTTTGAAGTCAGCGCTTATCTTACTAAGTCAAAATCTTTTATATTAATTTTTTCTAATTTGTTTTATTATCATACAAATATTACTAACTTTATGAATATAAAAGCTTTTTAGCGATATTTTTTCTTTCAGTTGGCAATTGTTGAGTACGCTGAATGTAGCCAATGTGTTCCATGCATTATTTGTGCAGCTGTTAAACACACTATGTCATATTCACTATGAGCTTTACAAGCTCACCCAAACCAGTATAGTGAGAATGTTTATGTGTACAAAGCTTTTAAAATTACTACAGTGTCACCAAGGCAGCATAGCATCAAATAAAAAAGTTTAAAATATTGCAAGGATGGTAAAAGATCATTATTGTGTGTCAAAAATTAGCGCCGACTTCAAAGCTTTTATGTTCATAAAGCAATTAATATATTGATGATAATAAAACAAAATAAAAAAATGAATATGAAATATTTCCAATATTATAATACATATAAATAACTTTTAAAATTTTACCAAGAAATTAATGGGAAAAGTTATTTAAAATTATTTTTTACTTTGTAGTGATTTTGAAGTCGATTTTTTTATTGTTAAAAAGCTTTTATCTCTTCCTTTTTAGGGAATATGAAACATTTTATGTAATAGTATTCTTGAGTAAAATTTCAAAGCTTACACTTTGTTATTAAAAAATATGTTTTATTAATTCTTGAAAGTTTGTTGGGTATTTTCCATTTCTGTCTCTTTACAATTTTTATTAAAGTGACACGCCCTTTCTCTAATCCCGCCCACTTTATTTACCGTACTTTATAATGATTCTACCTAGCCCTGTGCCAAATTTCAGTTCCCAAGTATCAATATTAACCGATATATGCTACTTTCCTTAAAGTGCCACACCCTGTGTACAATACCGCCTACCTACGGACCAAATATTAGTACCGTAGTGTCAATATTAACAGAGATATATTATTTTTATAATATTGCCACACCCCTTTGTTGAACGCCCACTTTTTTTACCGTAATTTGTAGTATCTTGCCTACCCATGTACTAAATTCCAGTACCATAGTGTCAATATTATTCAATTTATAGTGTTTCTAATATTGCCATACCCCTTTTTCGAATAACGCCCACTTTCTTTACAGTAATTTTTAAAAATTGTGTCTACCCTGTACTAAATTTCAGTACCCTAGTGTCAATACTATTCGAGATAAAGTGTTTTTCTAATATGACCACACCCCTTTGTCAAATAACGCCCACTTTATTGAGTGTAATTTGTAATAACTATGCCTACCCATGTACTAAATTTCAGCACCCTAGTTTCAATATTATTCAATATATAGTATGTTTCTAATATTGCCACAGCCCTTTGTGGAATAACGCCCACTTTCTTTACCGTAATTTTTAAAAATTGTGTCTACCCCTGTACTAAATTTCAGTACCCAAGTGTCAATACTATTCGAAATAAAGGGTTTTTCTCATATGACCACACCCCTTTGTCAATTAACGCCCACTTTATTGACCGTAATTTGTAATAATTCTGCCTACCCGAGTATTTTAACTGTAAATTTCAGTACCCTCGTGTCATTAATAACTGACATACAGTGTTTTTCTAATATTGACACACCCCTTTGTCGAATATCGCCCACTTTTTTTAAAAAGGACCTCCGCGTTCATGGTATCTATCTGTTGACAAAAAATTACGGAAGTCGGGAAGTGCTTTAGGAGTTATCGAGACAGACACCACTTTATTAAACTCTTTTATCTATAAACCTTCTCCTAAAAATTCCTAACCGATAGCAAAAAACCGCAATGTAATCGATTGAGTGGTTCTCAAGTTATAACGTTACAAAAAATTACAGACATACAGACATAATTTAAACTGCATTTTGATATTATTATAGACTTTAGATTTTGATTCTCAAACTTTAAAGTTTTTCAAAGTGATGACGAATAAGAAAGGTTTTTTAAAAATCGGTTAAATAATTTAAATGTCTTTTTCCAAAAAATATAGACAAGATTCCATTGAAAGCAATAGACGATATTATGAAGTAAAAAAAAAAAAAACCAAAATTAAAAAATCCAATTATAAGGTTGGCAACACTGGGATCAATCAAACCGTGGGCGCAACACTATGTTTGCACTGTATTGTTTTCCCACGCCTTTGATTTATTCGTCTCCGCCACAGTCTCTCATTTGATTTCTTTGCAGAGAGCAATACATTGCAGTGGACTTGTAATTATTCTGAAACCGGTTTCAAACTCACTCATGCAGCCTTTTAGCGTCTATCAAACGGAAAGGCGAATTCCTTGTCGCTTGACTTCGGTCGGTGTAATTTCTCAGTGTGTACAGCGTTTGTTTTGTAATCATAAAATTAATATATATTTTTTTTTTAAATATTTCTAAAGGGATAATCGATATACTTTCTTGGAAAGAGTTTAATGATTTTTTACGGGCTTTAATTTTATGATCTTAAAATGGTACATTAGGATGGAGGAAACTGGGATCTAGTGGATAAGTACTGGAACGGGTTGCTTGACCCCAATGACCTTTCAAGCAAATAAGTTGGACTACTCAAAACAAAAACATTGATATATCATTCTTTAAGTTCGAACTATAAATGCAGAAGATACGAAAAATAACTTAAATGAGCAACCCTACGTTCGGTCAAAAATAAAAAAATTTTTGATTTTTAAATACTTCAAATTAGATGGTGCTCCGAGTACTCATTTTTTTATACGGTCTAACGTAGACTTCTAAAAGAAACATCTTAGTAAACATTAAAAAAATTTTGTATGAAATTGAATTTTGAACGTCTACACGCAAAGAAAAAAAAAACGTTTATCGCCAGTTTGCCGCAAACGAACTTTGTTTGTCGTGCTTGAAATCGTTATTTGCAAACGTTTCAAGAGTTGTCATGATTATAGTCAGTTGCGAGAAACGCGTCATTTAGTTGAAGGAAATAAATTTCGTTTGTCGAGTGACTTTAATTTGCAGCAATTGAAAAATTTGTTTTTCCCAACTGAAAATTTCATTTGTTTTTCCCTTCGTTGTATAAACACTACGCTTATAGTTCAGAGTTACTTTTTGGACAAATTTTTACAATGTAAGCAAATTGGTAATTTGCTTAATACGCGGATAAAGATAGCATGTTGCAACAGGGGTGCAATAAGTGCAATCCATAAGAAGACGGACGGACATAGGGAAAAAGATAATTAATATAATAGCTTGCGGTGTATATATATAAAATATATTTTTGATAACAACTAAATATTCGTTTGCGGCAAATACAACTCGCAAACGAGTGTAGTTGCTCAATTTTTCAGTTTTGATTTTTCGTTTCAATGCGGTAAACAAAAAATTTCTTTGCGTGTAAATTGAAGAAATAATCCATAAAGCACAAAGCTGGTTTAAAATCACACCTCTGAATTAAAAAATGTCCATAACCAAAGCAAAAGAATCGCATGAAATTGTGTATTTTGTTTATTTTATGGCATGACTTAAACATGTTTAGAAGAATTTCAATCGGTAGACAATACAAAAAAAAAAAAAAATACTAAAAAATAAAAAACAAATAACATGCATAAAATAAAATAAGCTTAAGGCGTAACTACTAAGTTCCGACAGCGTTTAGTTTGTTATAACTGTTCGAAAAACAAAGATACATTTTTTAATTTAACCAAATTCAAAATAAAATTTGTTTTTTTAAATATAATTCTGAATATTTTGAAATGTTCTCATATAAAAACTGCTTGATTTTAAGCATGTTGTGCGTTTTAACATTAGTACATACGCAACAATTACAATTAGAAGACACACAAAAAATTCCAGCAGAATCACAAACTTTAGAAGTAAAAGAACCCAATTCAGTGCCACAAATTCCAAAACAGCCAAATCCTTCAGTGAGTTGATCAAAAAACCATTTTCAATAAAATGCAAAATCGACAGACTACATAAATATATACATTTTTAGCCGTCTCTTCAACAATCGCAGCACGATATGCTACAAAGTCAACCCTTGCCTACTCAACCATCTCCATATATTGCTGAACAAGAATATTTAGCTTACGAGGCTGGTGTTGGTTCGGGGAAGAACATTTCTGAAATTCAACTCACTTATCTAAGGTACAATTGGTGAAAATTAAAACTTAAAAAATGTTTATTTCTTTTAATTATATTTTATTTATATAGGGACATTGGCGCCGTCAAGGTCGTGAAGTTCACGAATGGGTTGTCGCTCATTATACCCCAAAAATCTAATTGCAAGGAGTGCTGTGGCCCTAAAGATAACATCTGTCTTTTCTGTTGTGATCCAAGGCCAGTTGTCGGAGCGGGTTTTTTAAAAGGGGCTGTAGGTTAATTTTTATAAATTTTTACATTGTCAACTTAGGGCTCTTGGCATGCAAATAAATTGGAAGCTGAGCTTGAATGGTTTCATAATGTTAAATTGAAATTTTTTTATTTCAGACACACAGTTATGGTCAAAGGATTTGCAAAAGTAGCATACATACATAAAAATAATTGTATAAGTACCCAACAAACATTGTGGCGAGGGGTGATTCGTTAACGAATCGCTTATGAATCGTTTTTTTAATTGTTTTCGAATAGTTTCGTTCCGACTGAATCAGAAGTTGGCTTGATGCTTGAAGAAAGTACCGGTAGAAATCATGACTTTATTAAATTCCAATGAGGTTGCTTTTAGCATCGATTTGCTACCGAATTGCCTTTCAAGATTTTTGTGACTCGTTAGCGAATGAAGTCCTTAAATTTTTGCGATTCGTTAGCAATTCGCTTCTCTCATTTTTACCAATTCATTTACGAATCATTAATTTTAGTTTTAGCGATTCGTTACCGAGTGACTTAAGCCATATTTTACGATTCGTAAACGAATCCTTGTGTACCCAACTATTTCCGATATTTAATGGTTCATACCAAGTGCACAATATAATTTTTATTCAAAATTTCTGACATTAAGATAAGAAAAGATTCGTTTCGGTGATTCCTTATCGAATTGCTTTTTTTAATTTTGGAGACTCATTAACGAATTGCTTTTTATAGTTTTGGCGACTCGTTAAAAAATTCCTTTTTTCGGATTTTACGATTCGTTAACGAAGGAGGAATTTCTCCCACTCGCGATATTATAAGTGAATCGCTTCTAATAATTGCTAATGAATGAAATGTACGAGAATGCGATTCGTAAACGATAACATTAGTGAATCATTTTGTTTGTTGGGTATTTATTAATTCTCAATAAACATTGTGTCAAGGGAGCGATTCGTTAACGAATCGCTTATGAATCTTTTTTTTAATTGTCTACTAATAGTTTCGTTCCTACTGCATCACAGGTTGGATTGACGCTTCGTGAAAGCGCCGATTGAAATTATGACTTTTTTAATTCCATTGAAGATATTTTTAGCCCAATTGAAACAAAGAAACAATTTTTTTCTAATTAAATATTTTTTTTTTAGTCCCAACAATTCGCTATCGAATCGCCTTTCAACATTTTTGTGACTCGTTAGCGAATCAATTCTTTAAATTGTAGCTATTCGTTTGCAATTCGCTTCTCTCCTTTTTAACAATTCATTTACGAATCATAACTTTTATTTTTAGCGATTCGTTACCGAGTGACTTAAGTTATATTTAACAATTCGTGAACGAATTCCTATTTTCAGATTTGACGATTCGTTAACGAAGGAGAAATTTTTCCCGCTCGTGATATTATAAGTGAATCTCTTCTAATACTTGCTAATAAATGAAATCTACGAGAATGCAATTCGTAAACGATAACATGAGTGAATCATTTTTTTTGTTGGGATCGTTTGCGCCGTAGGTTCGGTCATTTGACTGAGAATGAGCTGGAAGTCAACCCACTGTTTTATCGCAATACTCTGTTCAGGGATAATTAGGACCAGAAATAAGATAAGGAATAGGACAAACATTTGGACAAAGATTAAAGTATGGAATTGGACAGGGACTAGGACAAAAATTCAAACAACGATAGGGAAAAGGACTGTGACAAGTATAAGGCCAAAGAATAAAGTACATCTAAAACAATATTTAGAATAAGATTGGAAAAGGATAAGAACAAGTAATGTGACAAGGAAAAGAACAAGAATTTGGACACACTAAGAACAAAATTTAGGACAAAGATTGGAAAAATAATTCGGAAAAGGGTAAGAAAAGAAATTCGAACAAGAATAAGGTCAAGAATTGAGACATGGATTAAAACAAAAGTTTTATTAGGATAAATATAAGAAAAGGACTAAGGATGTGGACAAATTTGGACAAGTTTGGGAACAAAAAAAAAACAAGAAAGGGACAATATTAAGAACAAGGATACAGATCAGGCTTGGGTAGTTCAGGAACGAACTAGTTCAATTGAACGATTCCCACTCATGAACTATGCGAACTAGTTCAATGTTTCCCAACTTCTCGCTGAAAGCAATGTAATAGAAATTTATGAAAGCTTGTGAGAAAGAGTTTAACCTTAATCGGTCCCTTGTGTAAATTTTACACTCAGTTTTCAACTTCGAGCTGATATTTCTTGAATATAAGTTCATCAAATCGATATAGAATTTTGATGGGTATTTTAAAAAATCCTTTTTTCTTAAAAAATAGATAAAATAATGAATAATAAATAATTTTTAACGACAAGATCGCATTCATTTCATTCATTGATGAAAATATGGTTCTTGAAAAAGTGTGTAAAATTTACACACAAGGAACTTATTCGTTTCTCGAAATAAGGGACCGATGAAGGTTAAAGCGGGAAGTTCATTCACTGCATTTGCATATGCATCCGTTTACTCGCTACGCAAGCAAAGTCGAAAATATTTCAACTTTTCTTGCGTTTTTTGACAGCTCTTTACTTATAACGAACAGAGAGAAGAATAAAAGAAACGAGTTAGAATCTCATTACTTTTAGGGATGGTTCTTCTAAATAAATCTTAAAAATTAAAACTGTCTATAATTTTTTCATTGTTAATTTCTCAAAAGAACCTTTTTTTATACTCAGGATATAAAATTTTTTAAATAATAAATAAAGACATTTTAAGTATTTTTGTGTAAAAAAGATAAAAAATTCCCCATTAAGAACATACCAAATATTTTACAAGTTTGTAGCCCTGCGTAGACGTAAAACCTTGTAGTCTGAACATAAAACGCAATCATTGAACTATGCCATAATTTTCGCGTAAATTGTGCCAGCGAGAGACGAACGCATATCACGAATTCCACGAAAAAGTCAACCTCATAGGTCAAAAATCAAATTGTAAAGAGAGAAGAGAAACTATATAGAATATATTCTATCGAATTCGGACAACACGTTTTAAGTTGAATTTTTCAAGATAACGGTAGTTTTTCTGTGTTTTTTTTTTACTTTCGCGTGGTGAATAAGTTGAGCGAAAATTTTGCAGTTTTATTGTGATATTTGCCATGAGGGCGTGCGCTGTTTATTACAATAATTAAAAAAAAAAATATTTGCTTCAAATTTTTTAATATTTTCCTAATAATCATACATATATGTGAATAAATAATTATCAA
The DNA here is from genome assembly GCA_943735915.1 of Pherbina coryleti. NCBI lineage: Eukaryota > Metazoa > Arthropoda > Insecta > Diptera > Sciomyzidae > Pherbina > Pherbina coryleti. Next base: position 169,784,867 of record OX030950.1, on the reverse strand, counting down.
CGACATACCGTGGTAAGAGCAGTTAAATAAATTAAGAACATATGTAGCATGTGCGTGACAATATTGATATATGTTTCAATGCAGACTCTAATATAAGACATTTTTGGCGGAAAATGCTATTATGTGTGGATATTGAGATGGCAAACCAGATTGAAAAAAAATTTTTTTACTATTTCCATTGAAAAAAATTCCACGCGTTTCGCACATGTCACACTTTTTTCTATACAACAATGTAGTTTTTACACACTACGGTGTCGTTCATAAATTACGTTACCAATTTAGAGGGGAGGAGGGGCCTTAAAATGTATTACGATTAGTAATGATATGGGTGGTCTCATATATAGCAAAGTGACCAAAAATAAAACAACTTAAAAAATTGAAATTAATACACCCTTCATTTAAAAAAATTTCCATCCTTACATCTGCATTATACGGTCAAACGTCTAAATTGACGGTTAACTATTGACAAGTCAATATGAATTCTCATAAGTGAGTTTTATTTAATTTAACCCTTAAATGCCCAGAGTATCTTTTTGGATACAACCGAGAAAATAAGCTATTTATTTTACAATATTGCAAAAATTAAAATGCTGGATATGTAATTTCACTCAGAAAATTTCAAATATAAAACAAAAATTTATTATTGGCATAACTTCGTTGGTTTGGGAAATATTGACCTTCAAATTAAAAAGTTTTTTCATTTTTACGGAAAGTTCGGTTTTTTACATGAAATACCTTTTAAACTATTAACAATTTTAGAGTATCATTTAACAAACATATTTAGAGTTATCATACAAAATCACAGCACAAAACGCACGAAGATCCCTGATCGCGTAATTTCGCATTTTTGAGACAACAATTGGCCACAATGATCTTGGCGATTTAACGCCGTGAAACTTCTTCCTTTAAGGTTATGTTAAGAAAAAAGATATAGTAGTTTCGACTATGTACGACGTAAGACACAAGACGTAGAATTATTCAATTCGCTTTTGATGGCATCTTTTTTAAAAAATATTTAGCAATATTTCCATACACCTGAGCATATGACCTTTAAAAGAGTGCCGCAAAGGGTTAATGTGTATCACCGACCCCCATTACTTTTGCAAAAGGAACATTTTTGCCTTCGACACCTATTCCCTCCGACCACTCCTTAGGGGGGCTCCCATAAAAATATTATGGTTTTTGTACACTAAGGGAAATAACGCATATTAGCATTATCCACGCCTCAGTATAAATTTTATTTAAATATTTACGTGGATAAATCAAATGTTTTCCTTACAACTCGTTTTTTTCCCGTATTTGAATTTTATTTATACCACACACATACACACACATTCCATACAGCGGCCAAGCAGCCGCCAAGCAGCAGCAGCGTCGCACTCTGTTCCTGAAGTTATTTCTTGCCGTTGCAGGCTCTTATAGTTCTCGTTTAGTTTGTGTTACAAGGATAATATATAATGCACGTTTGGTCAATATGATTTGTGATTGCGATGGGTGATGTGTGCGATGATGAATTTATGTAGGGTGGAGTGACAACTCGATATTTTCTCAAAAATATCTTGCAACGGTTGTCACTTACCTGCATATTTGCTTCATACTTTCTGTTACTTTTTCTTCCTCTCTTCTTCCTCTTTTCTTCCTCTTTTCTTCTTCTTTTCTTCCTCTTTTCTTCCTCGTTTCTTCCTCCTCTTCAACTTAAATATGTTGTTTTTTAAAATCAATATTTTTATATAAATTTTCTTTAAATGCGATAGTTTTATTTTCAAATAGTAAATATTTGAAAGATATTTAAATATATTCGTGCATAATTTTAATATATTTTTTTATTAATTTTATTTTAAATATTTTAATATTTTATTTAATAAAAAAGTATTAAAATAAATTTTAAATATTTACGTAGTCGGTTTAAGTAAATGCGTTATTGGTGCAAAAATGACTCGCTTTTTGGATAAATTAAAAAAGTTTTTGGATAAATTTAATATTTGTTTCCCTTAGTGTATATTTATTCCATACACCTGAGCATATGACCTTTAAAAGAGTGCCGCAAAGGGTTAATGTGTATCACCGACCCCCATTACTTTTGCAAAAGGAACATTTTTGCCTTCGACACCTATTCCCTACGACCACTCCTTAGGGGTGCTCCCATACAAATTTTATTGTGTTTGTGCCGGAAAGGGTTAATATGTATCACCGACCCCCCCATTACTTTTGAAAAAGGAACATTTTTGCCTTTAACCTATTCCCTCCGACCACTCCTTAGGGGGGCTCCCATACAAATTGTATGGTTTTTGTTTATTTATTCCATACACCTGAGCATATGACCTTTAAGAGAGTGCCGGAAAGGGTTAATATGTATGACCGACCCCCATTACTTTTGCAAAAGGAACATTTTTGCGTTCGACACCTATTCCCTCCGACCACTCCTTAGGGGGGCTCCCATACAAATTTTATGGTTTTTGTATATTTATTCCATACACCTGAGCATATGACCTTTAAGAGATTGCCGGAGAGGGTTAATATGTGTGACCGACCCCATTACTTTTGCAAAAGGAACATTTTTGCCTTTGACAGCTATTCCCTCCGACCACTCCTTAGGGGGGCTCCCATACAAATTTTATGGCTTTGTCGATAAAACTGGAAACTGTCGATAAATAGGTAGCAAGTTTAAGCAAACGAAAACATCAAATGTTGGCTTTATATTTCATGTAATTGTGTAAAATTTGTATAAGTTAGAGAGTTCTAACATGAATTTTTGTCGCATTGAGGATCAAGCAGACCAACAAGTGCTAACATCAACATTGTACGATCAGTACTTTAGGCCCACCAAAGGCTCCAAAAAGTCATATAAATACCGACACCTGATCACTATCAAGCACCCTACTTACCTCCGAGAATGACGTATTCTACGTCAAAATCTACGATAGGCAACCGCAACTAATTTCAACTCTCAATGCGAGTATTGCAGGCACCTTCTCGGAAATAGAGCATAAATTATGCGAAAGAGTGATGGACAATTTCAAAAAATGGATTAAGCTCTGCAGACAAAGCCAAGATATGAAGAATATTATATTTTATACATAATCTTCATGTACCTACTTTATAATCCAATAAAAATTTAACAGCCATCCAAAACAATTGTTTGATTTATTTAAAAAACATATTTTACACCTACTGTTAATACAACCATTAATTTAAAAAAATATTGTAATTTTAGTAAAATTTTGTGTAGGTAGAAGGTTCCTATAAGTTACTCAAACATTGCAAGCAAAAAATTCTGAGCAATTTTGCGTCAATAAGACCATATCTCCTTACCGGACATATCATATGAGAACCAACATATATTTGTCATCAAACCACGCTTCCTCATCATTAAAATTCCTAGCTACGCCACTGTTATCCACAATACGTTTAAAAAAAATATGTATATTGTACGAGTTGTTGAAATATTAAAAAAAAAAACAAAATCCAAACTATAATTCAAAACGCAAAAGTTGAATCCTCCTAAAATGCTTAGGGGAAAACATCGCTTCAATTGAAACTCTAAACCTGAGGGAAACTTTTATCTCACTGTTCATTAACGGTGCAAAACTGCAACAATTTCGTTAAAAATGGGGAGGTCAAAGCAAGGATGCAAAAAGCAGCCGAGGATGCAACTTTTGCTCCCATATGAAATCTCTATCAAAGAGGAAAGGATAAAAATGCTAAAGTTAAAAACTTGCAATGAAGTGCTTTGTTTGTTGCCGCCATCGAAGAAGACAGATGTGTGTGCATGTGGCAAGCCATGTGTAGTTGCAGTTGGTGTGAATCAGTTTTTGTTCTTACTTTAAGGCCCTCTCTAGACAGCTTGTGAATGCCAAAATGTTTGTTTATCTCTGATCGAGTGTAGTTTAGTTCATATTTGATGGTTCGAGAGAATGAAAATCATTAAAACTAATATTATACCTAAGCATACACATGGACAAACACACCAATGTAAATACAATTTAAAAATTATTTTGTATCAGACTTCAAGCAAACAACTCGTTATCATTCTTACATCTTAAACGTCAAAGACCTTAAGTATACATTTTTGATATTTTATGCCTTGTAGCAAAATTTTTACTATAGCTGTAGCATAAATATTTTATGTTGTCATACTTTTATTAAATATTTATTTAGTATTGTATTTGCGAGTAAACAAACTGCATCCTGTAAGCTTCAGACAAAGCAAAAAGTAAGCAGTTTAAAGAACTCTTTAATGCAACCAGTCTTTTTTTGTAGTCAAGGCAATTTCTGCTGCTGTCTGCTGCTTTACTCTACTTGTCTTTCCTCGTAATTTGCAGTACACCACGACTCTGAGTTCAACTACTACTGACACATTTCCCCGCATTGAGGCATTGTTGAGAGACTATTCCAATTATTTTCTTTTTTACTCTTAGAAATTGTTTAGCCATTGAATGAAGGTAGTATTTTTATTTGGTTTTTTTTTTTAAATTTTGTTGTAACTCTATTGGAAATATTGTCACGGGGCACTAGTCGAAGGAAGACAAACAAAATGGACAGACCGATGGATTGTGTTGTAAAGCTTAATAAAAATTTCATAAAGTTATTTATGGAATTTTAAGAGGCTTAGAACAGACAATGAAAGAAAATCACAAAGAACCTGGTGTTGTGCTTATGCTGAGATAATGGAATACTTACTGAGGTATTTCGATGGAATACCGTTTGAATTATAATGAGTTGTATAGCAAGAATGAGAATTTCGCTAATAGAAATTTATCGTTAGAGTTATAAAGTGCTAAAGAGGCCTGAATAGACTGAGAAAACATGCGTTTGTATCGTTAAACTTGAAAGCTTTTTAGTGTTCGAGTGAAAATAATAAATAGAGATAAAGAAATAAGATGAAAGCGGATATGACATGACATATGACACGACATATGACATGATACATTACATGACATATTGCATGAAATATGACATGACATATGACATGACATATGACGCGACATATGACATGACATGACACGACATATGACATGATACATTACATGACATATTGCATGAAATATGAAATATGACATGACATATGACATGACATATGACATGATACATTACATGACATATTGCATGAAATATGAAATATGACATGACATATGACATGACATATGACGCGACATATGACATGACATATGACACGGCATATGACATGATACATTACAGGACATATTGCATGAAATATGACATGACATATGACATGAAATATGACATGACACATGACGCGACATATGCCATGACATATGACATGACATATGACACGACATATGACATGAAATATGACATGACATATTACATGGAATATGACATGACATATGACGCGACATATTTGAGATCTCTAATGGCTGACAATTTTTCTTCATTTAATTAGATCCGGCTGTTTTTCCGAACTCTAATTTTTGGTCACATAAGAAATTTATGGTCACACATGACATATGACATAACATATGACATGAAATATGACATGACATATGACATGAAACATGACATGACATATTGCATGAAATATGACATGACATATGACATGAAATATGACATGACATATTACATGAAATATGACATGACATATGACGCGACATATGCCATGACATATAACTGGCATATGACATGACATATGACACGACGTATGACATGACATATGACATGACATATGATATGATATATTTGAGTTATCTAATGGCGGACAATTTTTCTTTATATAATTAGATCCGGCTGTTTTTCCGAACAATAATGTTTGGTCACATAGGAAATTTATGGTCACATAAAAAATTTTAGTTTAAGTCATATTTTCAACAAGAAATAATATTGCATTATCTCGATTAGACGTCCCTATAGAGCGAACTTTTAAGTACTTGCCTTTATCGTAGCTCTCCATTAACTGTTTCCTTTTACGATTTCCTTACTCGTTTGAGCGCTTTTATATCTCCTGCTTACTACAGCAAAGTACAATCTTTTTGGCTTAAAGTCAAAAATATTCAAAATTTTGGTTGCACTCCAAGGAGCTCACTCAGTGTTGTACAACATTGTTCTGCTTGTTGCACATAGGGGCAAACATTATTGTTCTTTGGCAGAACTTACCATTGCCAACCCATAAGTGTCGCCAAATTCTTTACATATGTATGAATTGCAACATTCTATTATGTTTTCCTTTATATTATTTGCATAATCAAAAAGTTACCGTTACACTTACTGACTGAACTATACTCGTAAGCAGAAATATTGCTCGACATTAGCTACACATAGAGTAAACTTTCGTACCAAGCTCAAGTATTTGAAGCTCTGTGTGGTTATGCTTACCCCGAAAAATATTTTTGCATTACTTTGGCAGTTCGATAAGAAATGTTGGTCAAAAATAAAAAATTTTCAATTTTTATATTTTTCCAATCTTGCATTAAAAGCCATTTTGCTTATTCCTAGTAAGTCAATAAAAATCTTCAGAAAATTGCAACATGCAGTAAAGAGAAAAAGTTTATCCTATGAATTTTTATGTACGTTTAGAGTAGAGTTGGTGCTAATTTTGTAAATAAAAAATATGGCAACATTTATATGGAAAGGCAATCTTAATTCAACGATTTTCTTCAACAAAAAAACTGATGAAAATTCAAAAACGAAAAATTTCTTAAAAGACAAGAAAATCAGGTTTTGATGCAGTCCTTAAAAGTACCAATAGAGCAGCCAAACGAATGCACTATATTAAATGCCTGCCAACAAAGAGGAATCAGCAGAACTTTTTCAAGACTTGTAAGCTGAGAAAACTTTCTGTGAAAACTTTCTCCTTAGTTTCGAAACTTGACTAGTGATGCATCCATAAAACAAGCTAAGTGAAAGGAAATGAACAGATTTGAAGGTCAGTGCATCTTTGCTTCAAAGAAATCAAAAAATCGAAATTCTAAAGTTAGTTCGGTGGAACTATGGCGGAAACAACAGAAAGTGAAATGAGAGACAGATGAAGACAAACATCTGCAAGCTGAGTTATAAATTACCCAGAAATAGTTAAGTGGAGGCTTGTTTTTGAACAGTGTTGCCAGCTTTAGATATAACTGCCCAAATAGGTGGTATAAGCATAAGTTTGACGCAAATAATTTTACTTTGTCGGGTTGGAGATAAATTTACGTTTATAATTTTATATTGACAACATGTTTGGTTACATAAACTTTGAATTTGGTGACTCTGTTTCTATTGCCAAAACGTAATTTTTTGGACAAATTCTTTGTAAATATATGAAAAAATTATTTCTTCTTGAACAAAATAGACTGTATTACGCCTGATATCGTCGCTCTTAATAGAGCGAACATATTGCTAACTACTTAATCTCATCATTATGGGATAAATATTGTCATAGCATCGGCTACTTGATTTTTTTTTTAACGAGAGGGAAAATTTTCCGAATTTCATGCCAACCCTGAGGAAATGAGTATGAAAATTACTCATGTCGCCCTTTAAATGTCGCTTGTCGCCCTTTAAATTAGAAAGAGATCTTAACTGAGTGCAGCAACATAGTTGCAATGCAGCCATGTTGTAACAACATTACCACAAAATTCTAATCCATAAAAATGGCATATAAATAAATTTTGTGGCGTTCGTGGCGTAGTTGGTTAAAGTGCGTGGCCGCTATGTCAACGAACTTGGAGACCCAGGTTCGAACCCCAGCAGCGACAGAAAATTATTTGAATCAAAATTATTTTTTTTTACGGCCGCCACCTCTTTGCACACAATGGGAAACCTCAGAGAGTATTCAAAATGCCATGTAAAGCTTCTTGAGAACAAGAACATTCCGTTCATCGCCGTTCGGAGTCAGCGTTAAACATGTAGGTCCGGTTCTCGGTCAATTGTGTACAAACTTAATAACACGCACAACACAATTTATCATAAGAAGCTATGTCAAAGTACTTTCAAGGGCTGAAATGGCCAGTTATTTATTTATTTTTAAATAAATTTTGATCGCTGACATATTATATTGCTGCCGCGTTTAATGTACTCAGGATACGACTGTTCTTTTTCACCAAAAGAATCAGCTCAGCAAGCTCTCTCTCAACTCTCTCGTTCTTAAATCTACATTTTCTTAATTTTTAGTGTAAACGTGGTGGAACTAAACATTAAACTATTCTAACTACTCTAGATCACACAGGAATTACACCTAGTGCAAGTAGTGAATTTAAGGGTAAATCGGCGTTAAAGGGAACGCCATGTACTCTATTGATTTGAAACAGTATAAGGCCGAGCACCAACGGTGTAATTTCTACCTCATACACTGAATACATTGACGACGACAACGACATTACGACATCTGTCGAATTTTTTTTACATGCTTTTCATATGAAGGTGAATGTTGCATGCAGTGTTGCCATGTGGGCAGATAAAACTTGTTTTGCCAGTTTTTTGAGAGGGTAGAAAGTTTTCAAGTTTTTCCATAAAAAAATAAAGTTTTATTTTATTTAACCCAGTTTTTCAAGTTTTTACGATTTAAACGATGCTTTCTATTTTAGTGAATCTATGAATCAAATAGATAAACTAAATTGTATGCAGTATGTAAGGCAGCGCTGTTGCTATTATTGTTGCTGTCATTGTTTCTGTTGTTTTGTCTCGGTTACCCTTCGTCGCGAGTTGAGTTGAGTTTCGTTAAATCCACGAAACTCCACGAAACTTGTAAGATTTTACTGGGTTCTGTCTGTCAAAGTGAATGCTGCCATTTAGTATCCATTTCGCTTGTACAAAAATAACAAAAATGTCAAATGAAATCGAAAAGTTCAACTCGACTCGATGCTGTGCATGGAAACACACATGGAAAATGGAGTTAGCAACGCCATTTTCTTAAATTGACGAAAACCGTAACCCCGAGTTAACTCGCCATGGGAACATAGTAATACATTCAGAAGTGACGATCAAGTCTTCTTCCGTATTTTCTTGAGAAATGAAGTGGCCTAAATAACGGGACAACGAGAGAACAAAGCGAATTGCCAAAAATTTTAAAGCACACATTTTAAAAATACATGTTTTAAGTTCATCAAGTTTTTTCACCAAAAAACAAGTTTTTTTTTCTGGAAATTAAAGTTTTTTTTAAAAAAAGTATGGCAACACTGGTTGCATGTGCAATGTGATGAAATTGTTGCAGCGACATAGTAATGTTGCTGACTTCGGTATAGATCAGTGATGCACACGAGATGCTTACGGACCGCTCGGCTTTCACATTCAATTCGTGTGTGCGAAGGTACCGAACTTATACGACGCTAGCAGAGAATCAGTTTGCGTTTGCACTTCATGGAGTGACCGTCTCGTGCGCAAATTATTTTGTTAAATGCTGTACAGACGCAATATATGAATGAATTAAACCTGTTCCGACCTTCATGGAAATTTATTTATTTTTTTATTTAAACCCTTTTTACGAACCTCAATCTATCCATCAAAAAGTACTTTAGCCTATCATTTTACTCAATGAGTGTAAAAGTATTTGTTTTTTTCAATATTATCCCAGCAGGAAATGGATCGATCCGTCTTCGAAGACGTCTTCGAGACATGTCAGTTTCTTGCAAGACGGATCGATCCATTTCCATAGCAGTCCTCGAAGACAATTTCAAACAAAAGGCAACTTCGACTTGCAAGACATTTTGCTGAAATGTCTTCAGTGACGGCTTCAATCCATGTCTTGCAGAGCGGACGCATTTAAACAAACGATGCGCTCTTCGTGCATGAATGTTGTCTTCTTGAGTGAAATTTTTACACTCAGGCAGCGCAAACTATAGAGAGAGATAGAGAGAGAGAAAACGGCACATAAAAATATACAGAAACTTCACTTGATACCACTAATGCCCGCTGCCGATCAGCAACAACTTCGCACTCGTGTAAAGCACGTGAATATATTTTTTTTTTTAATTTCTTTTCTTATTGAGGATATTTCCTTCTTAATCATTTTTTTTTTTTTAATTATTTAAAGACAAATTTTACAAAACCACAATTTAATTATTTAAAACGAAATATTTTATAAAACCACAATAATCGTGAAATAAACTCTAGCACGTGCTTCAGGCTCACAATTTAATCGCAACTGACTGCACTTGACAACTGCGTCGATAATTCAAAATTAAAAAAAAAAAATTTGATTAACAGACACATGCTGAAAATATGCATACGAGTTTTACAGAGCGTCCGCATTGACATCGGAGCATTACAAAAACAAATTCTCGATGAGAGAATATCTCAGTTGTTTATGTACACGAGTTTTGCAGATCGTCCGCAGTCATTATTAAAAAAAATTTCTTATGAGACAATATTCGAAGATTTTGTGCTGACAATATAATGACTTGTCTTGCAGAGCGTCAGCATTCGCTCTGAGAATGCGTACTTGGTCTTCGAGACGGTCTCGAAGACTTCGTCTTTGAGGATTCATATTCCGACTGGGGTGCATCAATGGTATAGATTCGTCGGTATTATGCACTGAACACATTGACTACTCCACGACTTTACGACGCGACGTGAAGAAAAAGTCAACAATCTGAAATTATCATACGATTGTTTCACTCACTCATAAACAAACCCTTATATTTGCACTTTTACGCTCGTCAAATTAGAAATAATTCTATACCGACGTCAGCAACATTTTTATGTCGCCGCGACATTTTCACCACATTCACCTCCATAAAAAAAGCATGTAAAAAAAATTTGACAGATGTCGTAATGTCGTTGTCGTCGTCAATGTGTTCAGTGCATTAGTTCTAATATGATGAGCGACAACAGTGGAAATACATATAAAGGTTTGTGTATGCGTGAATAAAATAATCGAATGATAATTTCAGATTGTTGACTCTTTCTTCACGTCGCGTCATAAAGTCGTGTAGTCATCAATGTGTTCAGTGCATAATACCGACGAATATATACCCAAGTCAGCAACATTACTATGTCGCTGCAACAATTTCACCACATTCACCTTCATAAGAAAAGCATTTAAAAAAAAATTCGACAGATGTCGTAATGTCGTTGTCGTCGTCAATGTGTTCAGTGATGATTGTTGACTCTTTCTTCAACGTCGCGTCGTAAAGGCGTGTAGTCGTCAATGCGTTCAGTTCAGCAATCTTGACAACAAAGCCCAGCGCCGCGAGAGTTATTGGGCGTGATAAACAACTCACGTGATATAACAACTCTTGTATTACAAAAAGTAGATTATAAATTACAATGGCCAAGTTCTTGAAGAAGTCTTTGGGGACAATTTTAATACTGCAAACTTTCATCTATCTTCAACAAGTTTATGGCTACATTTGTTCGTTTTCAAAATGCGACCAAAATAAACTCCCCTAAGTGGCAAAGTGGCATCTGTGATTATTGAACATAAGCCAGAACAATCTGTGGAGTGTAGGAGTCTATGTCATGATTACTAATTGGCCTGAGATGTGTATCAGCATCAAAGCAAGACTTGCTTTGGACAACAGTTAATTATATTCGATATGTTGTTAAGTATTGTTGCGTCGGCTGTACGCGTCAGATATTAAAGCTTACCATGGAATTTTAACAACAAACGGTTTTAATTAATGATATGTTATCACTGATTCTTTGAACTATAAACGATAGGCGTTAACCCAAGAAGGTTGGTTACTATATTTGAAATAGGTAAGCGTTATAAAACCAAGGACATTGGTACTATAGCTGCTTGTAGGGTAGACTGGGTACGGTTGAAACATTCTAGGATATAGCATCCATTGCATCGGCATTAATTAAGTGAGCGATGGCGGAAATATATTATATAAAAGACCATATACAGTGCTGATCAAAACATTTGCAACTCAAACCCGAATATGTACGTCACATGTATTTATTTCCTGATAATAACCATATGTACTAATCTTTTTTTTTCTAACTTCAGTCGATGTTCTTGTTAAATAATTAAAAAAATATAAGTTCCGTTAACATACAACAACAAATAAGCTCTTAAACTAAGAAGAGAACAAAATGCATGTGTTCAAACCATTTGCAACTGAGATTTGTTTTGTGCTTAACGAAGATTGTTGCTTTTTTATTCTTGGAATGAAACGGTTTTAAATATTTTGAGCGTCACGTGTTTGCTTTCTAATAGGAATTTGCATTCAATTTTTTGTGAACAGTGAGTTTACACAGCTTGTTGCTGTGCAGTGCTCCGGAAAGTATTTTTTTTTTTTTGTTGAAAATGGGTGGAAATAAATACAATTCTGTATTAAAAACAAAATTCATAGAAGATTATCAAAGTGGACTTTCTCAAAAAGAAATATCATTAAAATATTCAGTTCCGAAATCAACAGTATATCGTGTTATTAATGGCAACACCCATACAATTCATGGAGGAGGTAGACCGCGCACAACAACAACAAGACAAGACAGACAAATACGAAATTTGTATACAAAAAACCCTAAAGCGGTTTACTTCCAAGAGAAGTAAAAACTGAAACTCAACTGGCCGTAATTCTGTCCACAATTAAAAGAAGCGCCTCGGAATATGGACTCAGTAGTTACAGATGTACAAAGAAACCATATATATCGGAAAAAAAACAGAAAAGTGCGATTAGAATTTGCTCGTTCTCACTTGAATTGGACAGCAGTGGAAAATTTTATGGTCAGATGAGTTTAAATTCAATCTGAAAAGATCCGATAACAAAGTTTAATTCCATCGTCCGTGAGGTGAGAAGTACAATCCAAGATACACAACCGCCACAGTCAAGCACGGAGGTGGCTATGTCATGGTGTTCAATGTTAAAGTAAACAAAGTTAAAGTTATATCATGGCCGGCGCAGTCTCCCGACCTCAATCCGATTGAGAATATGTGGATGATGATTAAGCGGAACATAGGCAACAAGGTGTTTCGAAATGGTGACGAACTTTTCAACGAATTGGAAAGAGAGTGGAAAGCAATCCCAAGCAGTTACATTGAAAAACTCATTGCCTCAATGTCTTAGTGATCTGGAGCAGTCATAAGATAAAACGATGAAATTAAATTGAAGTGATATTTTATATTTAGAACGTGACGATTAGTAAAAGCATCATTTAGTTGCAAATGTTTTGATCACCACTGTATCTGTCTACTAATGGGCAATGTTATTTGAGATCACTGTATTGTATTTTATGTGTAGAATGAAATTTTTAAAAAATGTAATTTGTTTCAACCGTCCCCATGCCAGGGTTAAAATGATACAAAACTCTCAAAACTCTAACTTTAATAAAATCATAATAATTGCAAAAATGTAGAAACAAAAATGCTTACTTTTCCGTCAAAAAACACAATGGGGCCTCCTATACACAAGCACAGCGAGCGAAGAGCGACAGTACTATAGGTCACCCGACCTAATCGACCATCTGAGAACGCTATTGACTGTAGTGTTGACCGTTTTCTCACAACATTTTATTTGTAAGATGCAATGGCACCGACAAGATCGCCTTAAGCTCCTTTTGCGAATTCTCCTTTATCGCCCCAATGGTCTCAAAACGCTTTCCGCGAAGTGGTACCTTGAGTCGTGGGAATAGGAAAAAGGTACAAGGAGCCATGTCGGTTGAATACGGAACTTGCGGAACGTTATGAATTTTGTTTTTTTTTTTAGTCAAATGGTAGCGTACAAGATGAGATGTGTGAGCCGGTGCGTTGTCGTAGTGACGAAACTTCGAGTTGTTTTTTCACAATTCTCCACATTTTCAACGCTTTCGCACATGATGTTTTCTTAGAAACAAAAGACAAACACTTTGCTAAAGTAGATTGGGCATTGCGCATCAGAAGACAAATGCACCAACCCAGAAAAAAGTTTTTACAATATCTTAAGCGCGGTTTGTTTGAATAAGAAATTCCGGGTATTTTTTGATCAAAAGGGATACTTATTGAAAGCCGTTCACCAGCTTGATTTTTACCCGCCCGAAAGTTTTACACAAAGATCTTGATTCGAAGGCTCGTGCAAGAATTAAAGTCTTATGACCATCATTTGCCACGAAATTTCAGAGAATAGGCCCAAAATCAACTGGCTTTACATCCGCTGTATTATCCCAAAATGTATTTTTTTCAAATATAAGACAAATTTGTGACCGAAGATAATCCACATGAAATTATTGAAACGCCGTTATATACCGAAAAACTCACAGTTTGATGCGTTCTGCAGGCTGGTGGAGTCAACGGTCCATATTAATTAAAAAAATGAGGCTTATCAGCGTGTTACGCATTTTATGATAAGTGACTAATGATAATGATGGAAGAAATTTGGTTCCAGCAGGATCGGCCTACGTGGCAAACAGCAAACGAAACAATCAATTTATTGAAGGAAACATTCGAAGAACGAATAATTTCGCGTAATGGACCTATAAATTTGCCTCTAAAACCTTGGAAGTTGAGGCCTTTTTGGGGCCGAAAAAAGTGAAAAAAGTGAAAAAGTGGTCGAAACCTGTGTCTCTCGGATGATGACATAAGCAAAAAAATAACAAAAATATATGAAAATGCAATAATATTGCCTCGATAGTAGAGTGATAGCAAGCTTAACTACCACCCTAGAGGACTGACTTTCTGGAGTTCTTTCCTCATTTCTAATCAATTGAAAAATGCATAAACACTTAAGACTCAAAAGCTGGAGTTGGTGGTAGAGAAGTTTTATAGAAAGGATCGCTTGGAAAGCGTCAATTCACTGCCATTAAAATTCTTATGTTTCTACACCTTTCCGCCACATTTAGGACATCCTACACACATTTCACTTGATTGCACCTTTCTTCTCACTAATATATCAGTCCAATTCGAAATTGCACCCGAACTCGTATTGCACCCGAACTCCTTGGTTCTAAGTGAAAAAGAACACACGAATTTTTATGATCAGCTTTAATTATTTATTAAACACTTACGCCACTTCTTTATGTTTTATCCAACATAAGCCAGACAAACACAATGATACCTTTCTAGGAAATTTTTTTTTTCTGCTACTTATCTTTTGTCATTTCCTATCTTAAGTTCGTTTCTCTATCAACTAATCATGTATATCTTCTAAACGTAATCATAAATAATTGGAAACCACAAATTATAATTTAAGGCAAAACAATAAAGTATCCTATTTTGGCTGCCACTCAAAGAAGAGCAACGCATGCCCCGAAAAGTATGCAACAGTAATTTGTTCTCATAACACTTAATCAAAGCTTATTCAGCTGTTTATCATGTATTGACAGATGAGTGCTCGTGTACTTGCCACGCTAACATACCCACACTTACACACACCCATAAGAACTCACACACATATTCACCCATATATGTTAACTTTCTTCTGAGTCTATCAATTAGTGTAGTTTACATAAGCATGTTGTCAAGTAAGCATAACAAAAAAAAAAATGCCCACGCAAGCTCTTGCCAAGGGCAAAAACAAAATAAATCCTATTTTAACCCATATATTATGTGCCAAAACTTCTTATCCTTCCCTGCAAATACCAGGCTACCCAAACACACACTCAATCAAGCATGTAAAATACGTCAAACGCCAAACACACACGTACAATGACGCTATTGTTTTTCCATAAATTCACTCGATGGCCATCGATAAGGAAGCTTTAATCCTTTCTGCCTTAATTTTACCAACTTTCGATTCAATTTTTTCTTGGTTTGTTTCTTTTTGCTGTCGTTGTTCTTTTTATTTGTTTATCATTATTTCGAGTTAAAACAAAAACAATGCTGCTTGTAAGCAAAATAGCTAAGCAAATACAACGAAAACTTGAACTGAATTGATAAACCGCACTAATAGGGAGCATAGAACAAAAAAGGGGCAAAAGAAACAGGAAGCCAACAACACGCTTAACCTCACAGACACACTCAGAGAACGTGCGCATTGTTGAGGTGCTGTCTATACATACAAAAAACTTTGACAGCAGGATAAACACACTCAACGAACACCCATGGAAGACAAACTTTTTGAGAATAATTGAATATTTAACACATACTCGTTCATACATGACAAAAGACATAATGAGAATATCAATAAATGAAGAGAGTTCAAGAAATATTCCTTAATGTGTGCAAAAATACTTTTCATACTTTCTGATATCATAACTGAAGATAGGTTATGGCATTATTCTATTAATGATTATAAGTTGTAGATTAAAGCCAATAACTTTCTTTAAATCAAATTTGAATTTTGAAATTTTGAGATGTTCCGTCTCTAAAATTGAATTTGGAGCGCAATTTTTTAAAATTTAGATTTCTTTTGAGTTTGAACAACTTGAACAAAATAAGGTTTACTGGAAAAGTCCTTATGGGCAAGGACTTCATTTCGATTCAAGTTGATGCGAGAATAATACAATTTTGGTACTAGAGCAGAAATGGCCATTTTAAGCATCTTGCATCTAGTGGTAGTATCCGGAAGAAGTGAAAAGTAACAGGCAATGAATCATTAAAACACTTGAATAAAAGATTTAAGCTGGATTCACTGATCACCTTCAGCATGTTTTTCAAGTTTTTTTATATGGAGTTTATGCGCTCTATTTTTTTCCACACTCAATGAGAGAGTAACAAAAACTTGCTGCATCTCTTGAACTTGATTAACTTTATTTTAATTTTCTTGCTGAATGTTTTTGAGCGGAACTGCCAGAATGAAGTTTGTCAAGTTGAAATAGGCATATTTTATTTTTCATGTCTTTATAATAAAGGAATGTTCCTTCATCTGGCAATGCTGAATGACAATGAAAAAAGCACAAACTTGCAGAATGTTTTACATGTCAGTAAATCAAAATTGCCACATTCTCTTGTTGAGAGCAATAGAGCTTGCGCAAAAAACATGCTGAAGGTGATCAGTGAATCCAGCTTTACCGCCTCTTTATGTATTCCGAAAAGATAACTGTCGTTCGTGTCGGACACAATAAGCAATACATTTTTTCATATAAAAATATATTGTTGCTCGTTTCTTTCACGAACGAGAGTGCTCTTTTTGGAATACATAAAGATGCGGTTATTCTCCATTCAAAGTGGTCGTTATAAAAATCGCCTTAGAATTGAAAAATGGACTCGAAAATTATCCGGCTAATTTTTCAAACATACTGTAATGTCTCTTACTCTACGATGAGTATAAAGAGATTCATATCTAAATTAAGTCAATAACATATATGTATATGGAAATGAGAGAATAAGAGTTTCATACGAATTTTTGGGAAAATGAGCATTACATTCCTTCTTTTACAGAATTGAGCGCCATATAATAAAATTGATAACAATAACGAGAGCGAAAACGCAAACGATAACGTTAACGATGATAAGGATGAGGATAAAGCTAAGGATAAAGATAAGGATAAAGATAAGGATAAAGATAAGGATAAAGATAATGATAAGGATAAGGATAAGGATAAGGATAAGGAGAAGGAGAAGGATAAGGATAAGGATAAGAATAAGGATAAGGATAAGGATAAGGATAAGGATAAGGATAAGGATAAGGATAAGGATAAGGATAAGGATAAGGATAAGGATAAGGATAAGGATAAGGATAAGGATAAGGATAAGGATAAGGATAAGGATAAGGATAAGGATAAGGATAAGGATAAGGATAAGGATAAGGATAAGGATAAGGATAAGGATAAGGATAAGGATAAGGATAAGGATAAGGATAAGGATAAGGATAAGGATAAGGATAAGGATAAGGATAAGGATAAGGATAAGGATAAGGATAAGGATAAGGATAAGGATAAGTATAAGGATAAGGATAAGAATAAGGATAAGGATAAGGATAAGGATAAGGATAAGGATAAGGATAAGGATAAGGATAAGGATAAGGATAAGGATAAGGATAAGGATAAGGATAAGGATAAGGATAAGGATAAGGATAAGGATAAGGATAAGGATAAGGATAAAGATAAGGATAAGGATAAGGATAAGGATAAGGATAAGGATAAGGATAAGGATAAGGATAAGGATAAGGATAAGGATAAGGATAAGGATAAGGATAAGGATAAGGATAAGGATAAGGATAAGGATAAGGATAAGGATAAGGATAAGGATAAGGATAAGGATAAGGATAAGGATAAGGATAAGGATAAGGATAAGGATAAGGATAAGGATTAGGATAAGGATAAGGATAAGGATAAGGATAAGGATAAGGATAAGGATAAGGATAAGGATAAGGATAAGGATAAGGATAAGGATAAGGATAAGGATAAGATAAGGATAAGTATAATGATAAGGATAGGGATAAGGATAAGGATAAGGATAAGGATAAGGATAAGGATAAGGATAATGATAATGATAAGGATAAGGATAAGGATAAGGATAAGGATAAGGATAAGGATAAGGATAAGGATAAGGATAAGGATAAGGATAAGGATAAGGATAAGGATAAGGATAAGGATAAGGATAAGGATAAGGATTAGGATAAGGATAAGGATAAGGATAAGGATAAGGATAAGGATTAGAATATGGATAAGGATAAGAATAAAGATAAGGATAAGAATGAGGATAAGGATAGGGAAAAGTATAATAATTATTATTATTGCTGGGATTTGCACTGGGACCTTAAGATCTATTGTGCCCCTTCATAGACTTTTTAGACTCTTTTAGTACAATCAAAATGCTACTTTATATCCTATCTCTCTGGATTTTTATGAGTTATCTGGTATTAGATGGTAACCCAGGTATATCCGTTAAGTTTGAACAAGTGCGGGACACTGTCTTAGGATGTGCTTCGCAGATTTTTCGTCCTGCATGCAAAATATACATGTGTCATCACTAGAATTCCCAGTTTTGTAAGGTGGATGATTCAACCTACAGTGACCTGTTAGCAGTACTGTGATGATTCTCTTTAGGTCGCATTCCCCTAAGAGTAGTTTACAGCGCGTTAACCCAGTTTAAGTTAAGTTTCTCCAGTATTTTCCTTTTTGTTTTTCTTCCTCTTTCTTTATTGAAACAAGAGGATTCCTTGATATATCCCACAGAATAGTTGCGGACCAAAAAGGAGAGTTGATGCTCCTTTCTTTGTCAATTCGTCAGCAATTTGGCAAAAGGATAATCATTCAAGTTTCGATATAAGTTGTATTTTAATCTGTTGTAGCGGCAACAGAAGTATTAACTGTGGGGTAAAAACGTATACCCGACCTTCCCTTTTCGGCCTTCCCTTCCTATGATTTTATTGAGTTGGATCATAAATTCTAAATATTTATTTATTTTTTTTTTATTTATTTATTTATAATGGTGTACATTAAGACTTAGTCTTTTATAGTACTGCAATAGACATGAACACTTGAACACTGATTGAATTTTTTTAAAAAGAAAAATAACTTAAAACTAACATTGATTAACTTAAAACTAACATTGATTAACTTAAAACTAACCTAACATTGATTGAATAAATAAAAATCTTATTAACTATTAAGTAATACAAGACCTATCTGATAAAAGTTCATATTTAAGAGAGAGAACTATGATTTGAGCACAGATAAAATCAGAGAATAGCACAGAAATAAAAGAATAGATTTATTGATTTAAAGATTTATAATAGCTGAAGATAGCATGTTTGAAGCTGGTCCGAGAAGTTATTTGTCTTAGAGAGTTAGGTAGTGAATTCCAAAGTCTAATGGTGCTGATGAAGAAGAATCTGCTACTGTTTAGATAGTTATGCCTAGGAACAATAAGGTTTGTCGCACGTTCTGACTGGAAGAACTGCAGTTTAGCAAAAAGATATTCTGGGCTTTGGGTATGTATAAGTTTGTGTAGAAATGTTGCGTTGCGGACATTTAGGTATTCAAGCAAACCACAGCCTAGAATATTTTTACTTCTTAAAGAGATGTGATCATAGCGGTTGACTCCATACACATATCTAGCAGAGCTATTAAATGCCACAAGGAGTTTGTGTTGGGATTGTGAGTCCAACTGACTATATACAACGTCAAAGAATGTGATATGAGGCATTATTAATTGTAAAGGGTGATTTTTTTGAGGTTATGATTTTCATGCATTAGTATTTGACAGATCACGTGGGATTTCAGACATGGTGTCAAAGAGAAAGATGCTCAGTATGCTTTGACATTTCATCATGAAAAGCCGAACGATCTGCCACAACGTCGAATTTTCAGTGAATGGGCCCTAGAAAAGTTGGCAGAAAATCCGCTTTTTTATCGACAAATTTTGTTCAGCGATGAGGCTCATTTCTGGTTGAATGGCTACGTAAATAAGCAAAATTGCCGCATTTGGAGTGAAGAGCAACCAGAAGCCGTTCAAGAACTGGCCATGCATCCCGAAAAATGCACTGTTTGGTGTGGTTTGTACGCTGGTGGAATCATTGGACCGTATTTTTTCAAAGATGCTGTTGGACGCAACGTTACGGTGAATGGTGATCGCTATCGTTCGATGCTTACAAACTTTTTGTTGCCAAAAATGGAAGAACTGAACTTGGTTGACATGTGGTTTCAACAAGATGGCGCTACATGCCACACATCTCGCGATTCTATGGCCATTTTGAGGGAAAACTTCGGAGAACAATTAATCTCAAGAAATGGACCGGTAAGTTGGCCACCAAGATCATGCGATTTGACGCCTTTAGACTATTTTTTGTGGGGCTACGTCAAGTCTAAAGTCTACAGAAATAAGCCAGCAACTATTCCAGCTTTGGAAGACAACATTTCCGAAGAAATTCGGGCTATTCCGGCCGAAATGCTCGAAAAAGTTGCCCAAAATTGGACTTTCCGAATGGACCACCTAAGACGCAGCCGCGGTCAACATTTAAATGAAATTATCTTCAAAAAGTAAATGTCATGGACCAATCTAACGTTTCAAATAAAGAACCGATGAGATTTTGCAAATTTTATGCGTTTTTTTTAAACAAAAAGTTATCAGGCACTTAAAAAATCACTCTTTACAACTAGTCTGCGACGAGTTTCAAGAGGGGTGAAGTTAGAAGAAGTGCGTAAATAACGTAAAGTTCCGTAAATTTTCTTAATTGTATCATTAATATGATCAATACAAGTCAAGTTAGAATTGAATATAAATCCTAGGTTTTTAGCTTTGAACGCAAATTCAAGTTGCTGTGCTCCAATAAAGAGGGGAGGGATATCAATAAAGCAAGAGTCGCTCCTGGCAATGGGTAGAACTTTTGATTTTAAGGGATTGATAAGAAGTAAGTTAGTATTAGCCCAACTATTAAACAGAGTCAAGTCATAGTTTAGTCTATAGGTCAAGTCTTCAAGGAGTCCGGTAGGTCGAGAGAGATAGAGTTGAATGTCGTCGGCGTAAGCATGTACAAACCGAAAAAATGTAACATTTTTTATAAGTTTTTAAATAATTCAAAAGTGTTAAAAACTTGCATTTTTTTAAAAAACATAATGAAATTAATCGTGCTTGATAAGCTAACCTCGAGGTGATCTAATACGAAACAGGCACATGTGCATCACCGAATAAAAGCAAGTTAAACAAAACATTTTACCAATGGATATAGTAGAAAAATAAAAATATTTTTTTTGTTATATGATAGACGGAATGGTCCCCTTAAGTCAACCTGTGCAGATTAACCGCCACGTTCATTTAACGTTACATGCGTCTACATGCGTTGTTATTGCTACAACCAAAAGTTGCCAATCATTAGCATTAAGTAGCCTCAAGAGTGCGACGCACATCATCTTATCTAATAGCATCATTTTATAAATCCCTGCACATCACTTCACGCTGCGTTGTTGAAATTCGCAATTTATAAAACGCAACGCTTCACGCTGTGATCTTCAGCGTTGAGTAACGCAGTAACGTAGTGAAAACAGTACAAAGTTCGCATTTTATAAAACGCTGCACTTGAAATTCGTTCACTTGAACTGTCACTTTCATCACTTGCTCTTGAGCTGCCGTTAGAACGAATAAGTTGGCATTGAAAGGGTAATAACTGTTTGTTTCACTCATATATTCTTAAATGTTTACATAAATCGTTTGAATATAGGATAAAGACAGCAACAACGAACCAACAGTTCGAAATGTTGCTAAAAGAAATAAAAAAACGACCGCAGGTAGCAAATGGTACGCCAGTGCTTGGCGTGTATATTGCAATTTCAATTTAATGATGGCTGAAGAGAACAGCTGATATGGTTGCCAACAAGTCAGAATTTGGTGAATCTTAAATATTTCAAAGATTTGCAATAATGATGCTAGTTTTATTTCACATGTGACAACCCTAAACTGTTGTTGACTGACAGTTCACCGTGGTAACGTAACATAGCTAACGCAATAACGTAGTGATTAATAAAATGCAAATTTTAAATCAAAGTGATGCGCCGCGTTAGCGTTGCGTTTCATCACGGTGATTTATAAAATGATGCCATAAGTATCAACGTTATTAATATAGATGGGTGTCTCGAATTAGTTAACATTAATTTTTTTCGTGTCCCTTAGACATATTGCAATACTTAAGCTTTTTGCCTTTCCAATGATTATTGTGAAGAGATCTTTCAAGCATTTGCTACATAATCTTACTCAGACGCATCAATCTTAAGCAATCAATGGCTTGTGTTGTTGACTCAACATATAGTTGTGAAGTTACTTTTGATATCAAATTGAGTATCTCAACAAGTCATTAATGAAAGTAAAATTTTAGTTTTTACTTGTTTTGTCTGTTATTTTTTGACCTGGTGGCTTAAATAAATGAAGTCAGTGTATAATTAATTATTAAGAAAGAAAGAAAGAAAATAATGAAAAAAGAAAACTTGGACTTGAATGCACAATGTAAGCTCTTATGAGCTAAACAGATTTTGTGCTGACATGAGTTTGAAAAATTGCGAAGGGGCAAAATTTTGTTCGTAATTTTCTTTAGTTAGAAGTTGGAAAAAAATAATTAAGAAGGAAAATTATAAAAGAAAATTTTGTATGAACGATATACTAAAGGAGCCGATATACCAAAAATTATGGCATGCCTACTAGTCCGATACACAGTCCATGGAATACAAGTTAAACATTAAACACTTTTCAGACTACCTTCAAATAAAATACAACCTTATTAAACATATAATTTTAACAAGAAAACAAAACTTTGGATTAAATGTTTTTCTTATTCGCACATTGAACTTAATTTTGCATACTTTTAGGAACATTTTTGTATGTTAAAAAATTGAGAGGAAACGATTTTTTTATCTAAAAATTAAGACATAAAAAGCTATAAACTGGATAGTTGAGACAGCACTGCATTGTAACAGTTTTCCATAGAACAGAGCCTGCTTTAAAGTTTTATTACGGTACCGTACTTAAATAGACAAGGCCACGAAATAAGACTGCCGAATTTAAAGCCTCACAAAATGTCTACTTTCGTCTCTTAATCAGCTTTTTTTACACTTCCCAGCAATATAGACATTAAACTTAATTCAATCGACCATTTTAACTCCATTAAGTATATTTTAAGTCGTTAACATGGATTTTCTCTCACTGAAAAGGATTTATGAAAAAGGTCTACCTAATCTTGGCTTGGTTTTTGTTTTTGCTTAAATTGTAGTTGCACCCAAATATTTTTATAGCAATTCCTTTTTTTTTTAATTTTTAGCTCTGTTCAGCTAATTAACATTTTTGTGCTCGGATTATGTTGGAAACGAATGGGTTAGAGTGAAGCAGTGTTATTTTAATATGACAATAGTTAGGATGGAAGTTAAGAAAGGTACCCAAAATGATGGCTATATTAAAATTTCAAAATGTCAGTCACCTTTCTTGTCAGTTCGTCAGTATTTAATATTCGTATAAAACGGGACAAATGGTTGGGTAAGACAGACAGGAAGTCATTGGCAGGCATAAAATAGAAAACTTCATAATTTCACAGCCAAAAAATTTTACTCAAAAATCTTAAATTAAAAAAATAGAACTTGAATTGCCTGGACCGCGTCAACATATATTTGTTTTATTAAAATGATTATTTTATCAGCTCGGCGACAGATATTATGGGTTCCGAGCAGTGGCTGATCTACATACGGGCTGAAAGGGCTTTAGCCCCCCCTTGGAGAATTTTTTGTATGGGAACAAAATTTGGATTAAAAAAATCCAAAAAGGCGTTTCATCCCCCCTTGGCATATTAAACTGTAGTTTTAGCCCCCGCACCCCTTTGGCGAATCCTAGACCCGCCACTGGTTCCGAGACATAAAGGTAGAGAAGGGAACGAAATTGCTGACGAACTGGCAAAGAAAGGAACATCAACTACTCCTGTAAGTCCAGAAACGTTCTGTGGGATGGGCACAGGAATCTGTGTCGAGAAGAAAAGCGGAGGAAAAGCCTAGAGGAATATACTGGGGAAATCAACCAGGGTGATTGACGGGTGATTTTTGTATGGAAAAATGATGGATAATTTGTATGAATTAATATTGTATTCATTTTCAGCACCCAATCAGCGAATGTACGGCATGTCCATGGTCAAAAGACTTCAATTCTTGTATCATCTGCACCTTCTTAGCAAGTAAGCTAAGATCTTTATACAAAATACGGTGCAAAGTGGCTGTGGATAGCCCAAGGTCTCGCAATGGACAAACCTGGGTTTTCAGCCACACTCTCGGCTACAGCTGCAATATATTTCGTTGAACTAGCCGAACAAACACAAGTTGGGGTCTTTACATCACTAACTTGTCCGAAACATTCCAATTTATCGATTAATTTCACTACAATGGCACATATTCGTTTAAAATCACCAATATACGCTACCAATATTTGGTAGATCCACCGTTTTCAATATAACCTCATATAAACGATTGGGCATGGATTGCACAAGTTTAATATGGTGATAATTTGATATATCCTTCCAGGCTTCTTTGATAACTAGTTTTAACTCAAGCACAGTGTCATAGCTATGTCCTTGTGCTTTTTTGCAATAAATTTTACGGGAAATGTACCCCTAAAGGTTCTCCATGGGGTTCAGATCGGTACTGCATGCCAGCCACTTCAAAAGTTGTATGTTGGGTTCCTGGAACCACTGCATTGAAAACTTCAAAACATGGATAGCGGCGTTATCTTGTTGGAAAAGGCTGTCTTTATACATTTTTATCATCCAAAAATGAGGTGAGAGCATCGTCCAATAGTTCGATGTATAACAACGAATTCATTTTCGGTGGAACAAAGCAAATATTTAGGCTAGAAGCCGTAAACGCTGCCCAAACCATAACGCTACCCCCATCGAAGTATCGTTTTGACATGCATACGTCGTTATTTTTTAATACTTAATGCCAATAACATAAGTACGAGTCTGGACCATCCAGATTGAATTTTTTTCTCATCAGAGAACACAACATTGTCCCACTCCATAGTCCAGTGAATGTGGTTGCGTACACATGTTAGGCGAGCTTCTTTATGTTGGAACTTTAATACGGGCTTGCACCTGGGCTTCTTCCACTTTATGTTTTCTGTTGTGCGCAATATGTGGGCAATGTGTTTAACCGTCACTGGAACATCCAATTTATTATTGATCTGAGTGGCATTCAAATAATTTCTTGTAGCTTCCAGTTTTGTTTGATTTTTTTGGCGGCTTAAAAGCTTTTTATTCCCTTTTGTAGGTTTCTCAACACCGTAATTATTGTCTTTCTTTAAAAACAAAAGAATTACTCCCTCAAATCTTCCAAGTTTCCGTCCAATTTCCCGATTTGAGTAGCCATCTTTATGGTACAGCCTGATTTGAACCTTTTTTTCATCGAGTAGGTAACTGGCCCTTGGCATTATGGTCGCAACTGTGATATAACGATTAAAAAATTAAATTATAAATTTAATGTAACTCAGATAATAAAAGAAATATCTAGAACTCACCAATTTTAAATTTTTAAGGTAAAGAATCGTAATGATTTAAAAATATTCGCTAATTGCTCGCTGTTTCATCAGCTGCGTTTAGACGAATATGTGTATTTATTTTGTGCATTGGTTATATTTTTACGGGTGGCTCTGAAATTACAACAAAAACAATAATGTATATGCAATAAAAAATTTCCGTTATTCCTCCGAATAGTTGCAGCGTAAACTTTGTTGTTGAAAACATATTAAACATAGATTTCTAAGACAGCAAAATTAAAATTATGAGTGCGTTTAAACGAATATGTGTCACTGTATTGCTGTGCGAAAAGGCGCTTTGATGATGGCCAAAAACAAAACGAACTTTACGAATGGTGTTCGTGATAATTTCACCGTTTTTGGAGTGAATTGTCACTATTTCCATGCGTTGTACTAAAGTATTTTCTTTTAATTTAATTTAATTTAATTTAATTTTAATTTTAATTTAATTTATTTGTAGTAATTATTAGCATACAAGATTTAATCTTTTAAATGCAACAATTTGGATAATTAATAATAACAATTGGGATAACAACATATCGATCCATATCTAAAAAACTCATTGTTTTTCTCTGAGAAAATGGTGGGAAATTTAAAATCACACCTCCTGTTTAAAACCCTTTTATTATGACTGTGTCGAAATAAGTATAAAATATAAAATATAAGTATCATATTTCGAAATTAATACTCTCAGCATTCATTTCTGAAGAATATTTTTCCAATTAAATATGGAAAATGGTTAATTTTTGTGACAACAGCCGAGGTGAAAAAGAGACACTCGGTGAACACCATACACACAAACACTGAATTACATTTCTAAATAAAGCCGTGTGCTATTCGAAAACTTTTCACTCGGATGATGAAATTTTGACAGTCTGAAAGAGAATATTTGGCACTTGTGAGGTGAATATGATTGTCAAAAATTCATGTAGCCCCAGGGGCTAGTATAATTTTTGACAATCGGAAAGAGAATTTTTGACACAAGCAAAAATGAAAAAAAAACACTTGTGAGTTTGTGAGTCGTAAATCAGTTAAAAATTTTGTGTTTCCGACAGCATAGCAACCAAAATCCCTAATTTTCAATATATATCAACAATTTCGCAAATTAAATTAAATTCTTGTGCTAATGCACTACCAAAATCTAAAACGTCAACATTTCTAGTTGTCAAAATTTCATCGTCCCAGCAAAAATTACAATTATATTTCAACAGACAGAAATTGTATTCAACTCAGTAAATTCTCTCTTACCACGAGTGAAAAGTTTCCGAATAGGGGGTTTCAGACAATACTACATGTCCGATGGACATTGCGTGTCCGATGACATGTCCGATGTGTGAAAGCTAAAACTACATGTCCATCGGACATGTAGTACGAAAATCAAATGATTTTGATTTTTCTGCCGGTCCATCCGACATGTAGTATTGTTTGAACGCACGTTCATCGGACTCGTTGCATATTTCATTCTGCAAAAATCGTCGAGGAATTAACAGCTACGCAAAGCAAACAAAAAAAAATTTATTTAAATAAATTAGCTTTTCTTTTCTCCACTCCTTAACCCAAAACCCCTTTTTTTTTGCTTTTTTTGGTTTTTTCATCTCCTCCTTTTCCTTCAATACTTCATCAATAATTAGAGCAGCAAGCAATTGTTGTGCCATTAAAATGATGTGTTCGCTTTGAGCGCTGCAGAATAATGATGTCTATCCAACATGTAGTATGTCTGAACGCTCGGCTAGAAAATGCCGTTATTTTGCAGAACTACATGTCCGATAGACATGTAGTATTGTCTGAAACCCACCAATAGCACACGGCCTAAATACATGAATATAAAATTAACACCCATACACTTTTCTTCTATTAAAACAAATGGAGAGAAAGGGAGAGAACATGAAGAAACGTGTGAAACTTGCAAAACGTGCGCAAACACATGCGCAAAGCTGGCGTGATCTTGCTCAGAGCCGAGTAGCGGATCATATAATGCAAGACACTAGAAGGCAAATTGCTAAGTCAATATATGGAAAAATTCTAGAGCAAGAAAACAACAAAGTTGCATCGTACGGGACTTTGTTTACGGAAGAATAAGCCCAGAACTTTCGATTGCGGTACCTTGTTTGTCACAAATAACAAGAGGACGAGGATATACATAAATAGGCCGCAATCGACACAGAAGAGACAGAATGTATTGTACGTTTAAAATGAGCAGAGTGCTAAGTGAGAAATTGAATTCAAGAGAAACTAATAAAAATTAGAAATAAGACAGTAAACTGCAGCAGTTGGATCCAATAGTATCTAAAGCAGGGCTGGGCATTCTAACACAATCACATTTTATTTTGTCTTGTTAGTATTGGTGCTCTCTCGAATTGAGCACACTGAGCGAAATAGTTGTCACAACTATCTAGATAAGTAAGTTTTTCTTTTTTATTTTATGTTTTTATTTCTAGTCATCGTATTGTTCATTATTTATTCTATAAAATTAATTAATACAAGTAATATGAATGAATAATGTAAAGAATCTTAACAGATAATATGAATGAATTATATGAAATCTAAATATATACGAATAATTATTTTAATATTATAAAAGTTTAATATATATGAATAATTACAATTAAGAACAAAAAATATGTAAGTAAATAATAAGAAATTAAATTAAATAATTAAGCAAATAATCAAAAAATTAAGTATTAAAAAATTAATAAGGAATGTGAATGAACAATACAAAAAGTCTTTAAAGCTTATATGTATTAATTATATGAAACCTTAATACATACGAATATAAAATTCTACAAACTAAAAAAATATGTGCATAAGTATTATGAATCTTTAATAAGTTGATTTTTCACGAGTGTACACATAATTTGCAGCGCAAAACGACATAGATCCCTACAGCATCACCGTCAGCGAACGAATGAATTATATTCTCTTCTGTTGTGAGCTTTATGTACATGTGAAAAGTTACGCTCACAGAGAGCTCAGTGAGCTATATAGCCCTTCGCTGATCTAAAGCATGGTAGAATTATAAGGTAGGGCCGAGTCGCTCACTGCCCTCACGCGTCAACGAAGAGTGGATAGTGAAAAGGTTGAGTAGTTGTCAAAATGACGAAGTTGGTGGAAATGTCAAATGAAAAAAGAAAAATCATGTTTTCAATTTGTAAATAGTGCGGACACGTGTATTAAGTTTGTGTTAATTTGAGTGGAAATATTGTAAAAACATTGTAAATAAATCTATAAAATGTCGCGGAAGTGTTAAATTTGAAAAAAAACTTGTAAAAAGTTTAACCTAAAATCAACTGTGAAACATGAACATAAAGAAACTCGATATGAACAGCTGATTTTGAACTAGCCCCCTTTTTAGCTGCTTTCCACTTCATTCTTCTCCGAGTCGGCCTTACCTTATAATTCTACCATGATCTAAAGAAAACACGATGATCAAGGAAGAGCAACAGCGGAAAGTTGCAAAGGCAAAGGAGTTCGAACGTGAGTGACATTTTTTTGTTAAAAAGCAGAGTCTTTGGCTTGTAGGCCCACCTGCAAAGAAATCGGTAAACATTTCGGTGGCTTGTAGGCCCACTTGTTTATACAACGGAAAAAGCCGAGTCGTTGACTTGTAGGCCCACCTGCCCATCCATTACATCAATACATATGTGACAGCCGTGGCGCAGTGGATAGAGTGCGTGACCCATACGCCAGAGAACTCTGGTTCAATTCCATCTGACGCAAGAAGTTTTTTCAATTGAATTAATTTTTCTGTTCGGCTGTAACCTCTTTGCAGACAATAGCAAACCTCAGAGAGTAAATAATGCCATGTAAAGCTTCTTGAGACCAAGTGTCCATACTTTAATTAACTTTACGTATATATGAAGTATATCAACCTTTCTTTTCATGATCAGATTTGTATGAATTTTTTGTTTATTTCACACCCTATGGGGGAAGTTTCAACAACGTAAATCCTTCTCCTACTTGGCTTCGGTCCTGGTACTGCATGCTCCTCGTACAGTCTTTAATAAAAAAGGCTGAGCAGACAAATATTGAAATTCCTGCCGAACATTGAAAAAATATGAACTTACTTGTGGAGTTTTTTATATTTACAGTTAATAAGGGAACACGAGGCACTTTGCGGGAAGCAACCACTTAGCGACAGAAGAACTAATAAAAACAAAACTCATAAAAAGCAAAGAAAAACAATTAAATTCGCTTGAGGTGGCAACCCATTTGATCAATAGACAGATGCGTACACTGAAAAAAAAAAAACGTTAGCTTAAAATTGAACACATGTGTTCAGAAAATGTATTCATAGTTTGCTTTTTTTTTTAAATGTTTTTCAAAAGTTTTAAGCACATTTGCTCTTACTTTGATGAAATTTGCTGCAAGCAAACACAAAATTCGTGAAATTAATAACAATTGTCGTCAATTTTAAAACGTTTTTTTTCAGTGTAGTTGTAAAGTAAACTTCCCAGCACTGAAGGCGGATATTTTACAGATATGTAAATATTTGAGAAATCAAACAAGATACCACGATGTTGATGGCATGCAACATATGATACATGCTTTATTAATGTGAGGGTTGATGGTTGATGATTGCTGTTGTTGTTGTTGGTGTGCTATGTTTGTTTTTGTGGTCAGCTTATGTGTGCTAAACCGTTGCTTTGACATAGTGTCAAAGAGAGTAGAGATTTTTTGCACAGATTTTTGTGGGCAAGCACAACAAAAACTTATTGTTGTTATAATATTTTTTTTAAAGTTTACCAATTTTCTTAAACTTTTGCAGAAGCTTTTAAGCCCTTATTTAGCTACTCAATATTATTTGAAGTAAGCCTAGTTAAGCTTTTCGGGTGTTCGGGCTCGAAGTTTTTACTCACACTTTTATGTGGCGTCAGCTTTTTACTCTGATTCAAAATAAGAAAACTTTCTCTATGCTCTATAATGATAATGGATGGAACTATCTACATAAATTTATATGGTTGACCAAAAAACTAACTCCAATCCACTTAATTGGCACGGTGAAGTCAAGCAAAAGCTTTCCCCATAACCAGCTTACATTCGCAGAACTGACAAACTTGAGCACGAAGACAAAGTGTTGGGGAAAAGTTTTCCCAAAGCACAATATGTCAACATTTGTCCACAGATTGCTTGCTTCTAATAAGATTGTTCCTTTAGAAGTGTTTTTTTTTTGCCAACTTTGTAAGCGGTTTTTATGATTTCTTTTTTGTTTTTTTTTTACCCCAAACTTATTACTTGCAGCCACATAGCAACAGCGAAAGAGTAAAGTGTTTTTTTTTTTGCTTCTTTTTTCTTGTGGCGTATTATAAGAAGCATTTGTTGTTGTTATCTTTACTACTGGCAGCAGCGATAATAAAAAATAAACAAAAATGCTTTCGGTTAAACATTGGAAAAACACGTCATTCTTATGCGTATCCAAAACTTTCAGCACCTCCATGATGCCACCCCGCCAATTACATTGAACATGTTTCGCAAAGTTTTTTACATAGCATACACACCAGCAAACACCAGCAAATACACTTTATTCCGCTACAAGTTTGCTTGAATGTGGCAACACTGACGAAGTATGAAATCAATTTGAAGAAAATAAAACGTTTTATGGCTGACACAGCGCAGCAAGTTGTAGCTTTCAGTGTATGTGAGTGTGTGTGTGTTTGGCTTTGTGACTGTCCTTATGTGTCGTCGCTGTGCTGCAGTGTGAGTCAACAGGTTTTTTTCTATAAATCATGCATTATTTTTTGTTGCCACATCTTAAAAAATATTCGCTTTCGTTCGATTTTTTTTTGGTTTATTTTTGTTTATTTTTTTTATTTTTTTTTTTTTTGTTGTCTGTTATTTTTTTTTTTTTTTTTTTTTTTTTTCTTCTTATTAAGTCTTCTGGCTCATCTTCATTTATGAACTTTTTCCATTTAATTCGATTTTTGCTATTCACTTTTGCGAAATGTTGTCAAAACTTTGCCACTGTCTGGCAACATTGTAAATCGTTTGAATTCTATTCACGTTGATTTTATTAAATTTACAAAATGTTGCCGCCCACTTTATACTCTTAATAATATTAGCCGCGTTAAGGTCATTTTATTTTTATTTTTTTTTTTTTTTTAGAATTTATCCTAATTTTGTTAAATATTTCGTTTACACTTCATTGATTGCTCATTCTTTGAAAACCGTTAACATTTGATGTTTGTTAAAGTGCCAAGACATGCATTTCAAGCAGCAACCGCTCAAGTGTTAAGTGAGATTAAAGCAATATTTTTTAATAAAATTAAACTAAATTTTTTTTTGTCTCTTCTTTAGCTGGCGGTTGCAAGCTAATCATAAACGGTTTATGTCCTCATTTTTAAATTCAAAAAGAACTTAATTGTTATCAAACTTTTTTTAATTTAATAGGAGCACATTTTTTAAATCAGGATTCCTTAATTTAGTGCATTAACCATTACTCTGCCAGTGTACGAGGGCAATTTGATAAGTCAGTGACTTTTCGAATAAAAGGCATTTTGTCGGATCCCCGGACATAGAGACTTCCCAGGAAACTGCAAAGCAGACAAACTCGCTCGAAACGGTACTACCAAATCCTTTTCGACAGATAAGGAACAAATTGGAATACCTCTCGCTTCATGTTAATTACGCACAAATGAACTATCCCTTGAAAGTACCATCATTAGGTGGTCTACGGGTAGCACATGCCATACGGCGCATCAAGTTTGGCCAACCCTGAACTTAAAACGCTAAAAGGAACTAATTTCTCTTATAAGGGACTAAATAAATATTGTCATAGGCGTTCTAACAGGACACTGCTTAATTGGAAACCATGCCCGAAGACAAAAAATTCTCCATAACGACTTCTGCAGAAGCTGCAAAGACGAAGAGGAGGTAGAATCTACAACACGTCTTCTCTGCACATCCCCAGCGCTGGTTCTACAGTGACCTAAACGAGCTCTCAAAATCTTCGGTCAAATCAAAACCGAATACTCAGCCTTATAAATAACTCCAATTGGTTCAGATAGAGTGGAAAATAATTAACCCCGAGTGCAACGGGCCTAATTGGTCTAAGTGCGTCTCATAAGAGACAGCCGCGTCAACGTAACCTAACCTTGTCTCCTTTTAGATCGATAAAATAGGCATTTTTTTAAGTGATGACTCTTCATTCGACTCAAATCTCTTGCCAACCCAGCCATTTTTACATGTTTAGAAATAGGAAACAGTCGCAGAGGGCTAAATCTGGAGAATATGGATTTTTGTCATGGAGACTACAGAGGTATGTGCCGGTGGGTTATCATGATATCTAATTAGTTTCCGTAGACACCACCCGTATAGGCTTAATTCTACGATGCTCCTTGACAAAGGTTTATAGAATTGATGCCCAATAAATTGATCTTCCGGACGTTAGTACCATGCTTATACTAATACACTAACGTCCCTCCAACCATCTCCTGGGTGTCACTTCCATGACTATACTGAATAAATTTACTGTATGGATAGCAACCAATATTGGAACGCAACAGTACCAATTATGGATGATTGGGTCACATTTATTGGTGGAAATCGAGACCCATCTAACGTCTATGACTATTTATGGGCATTGCCAGCAGATTGTATTTGCACAACTCCACGTCGACCAATATAGGTCTGCTCGCGACAATGTGCTACCACACGCTCGCAGAGAGATTAGTACACATTACAGTAAGATTGTGGAAATAATCACCCTGCGAGCGTATTCCCCGATGGTTTCCAACTGTGTAGATCCAAAACAAATTTTCACCGACACTACTCAATCTTTCCAACTTCCAACTAAACTATCACCCTTTCGAATCAACTCAATGCTTAAGCATTTATATGGGAGATTCTCCTGAGCGTTGGTTAAGTCTAAAAAGAAAGGAATTTATCTCGACACGCACTCACAAACATCAACACATTTCACATCTCGTACTTAACTGTGATGACAGAATCAGCACTAGTGGACATTCATATCGCACGTCGCACATGACTGTGCGTGTGCATAAGCCACTACTGCTACACCATTTCAACTCCGATATACTAAGGTATAATTTTTACCTCGAAGTATCCAAATCTGACACCTCTTTTAACCATCAGTTAAAAAATCGATTTAACCAGCCTTATTTAAGACTATCCTTAAGATATGTGTTTGTAAATAAAATGCCAATAAAAATGTGATCACACGTCTGCCGAGGTAAAGACTCCGTGCTAACAAATTTTTAGGATAATTGCTATTCCTTCGTAGGCAGACGATACCGTTGATCAAGTCAAAGGTCTAACCTACTCCCTAGATTGGGCGACCAACTCCAGGATTTGGAAAGTCCCTTCTACATTAACACAGGATAGGGCAAACCCGTTGGCTGTGACCATTCTCCCTTATCCTGGCTTTGGATGGGCTCCTCGTGCGAACAGGCGGAGTTGGTGCGATGTCATGATGAAAGATCACTTTTTTCTTCGCCAAATACGATCGTTTTTCGACTTAAGACTCCTTTGAAGTGATCATACGGCTGCGCTTATGGTCAACTGTGAGCAATCGTGGCACCCATTACGAGGATAGATTTTTCATGTCCAAATATTTATGTAAAATATGATGTACCCACTCAGAACTCCGCCTGTTTTCACGAGCAGCCTGTCCAAAGCCAGGATAAAGGAGGATGGTTGCAGATATAAGGGGGTTTTCTAATCCTTTTGACCCTTATATCAGTGTAAAAATAAAAAGGCCCACCATGAGCCTGCTGTGTGTCCCAGTTTAATCTTGGAGTGGGTTGGACAATCGCACATAGCAATAGTGGCATTTATACCTATGAAAAAGCAGTACAGTAGCAGTACAGTAGGAAAAGCAATAAATAATTTGTTAGCACGGGAATAGTCATCCACATAGAGTAGCCGTTGATTGACCTCAGTTGGTGTAAAATTGTATCTTTATCTTCGGATATTGGTGAAAAAGAAGAAACGTCACTCTAGTTTTCACATTAAATTGTGCTATTGACGATACGGTTAAATTTACGCATCCTAGTTTTCACATTAATTTGTGTTAACGAAGATGCGTTACGGAGGAGGTGTAGTATAATAACAGTACGTTGTACTGGTTATGCTAAAAAGGTAAATGTTTATTTTGCCTAGTCATATACAATTTAGTGACAAAATGTCACAGTCAAATATAAGTATTAGAGGAATACTTCCAGATAAGTTGGTGATGTTGATATGGTTATTCATTGTGGAATCTTTTGCCAGGGTGACTATTGTGGGCTAACCCTTCGGGGAGTATCGTGCTGGCTGTGGTAGTCAACGTCGCGAACAAGGCCTATGGTGGTCTGGCGTGGAGTTACGTTTGTTAACAACCGGGTGCCAATTCCTCAAATTGTCAGAGATTTTAGATGGGTCTCGTTTTAAGTCGATAATTGTGGATGGTGATAACACTAACCGCCCATGATTGGTACTGTTGCGTTTCAATACTGGTTACTATACATACATTATATTTATTAATTTAAATATACAACTTAAGTGTGGTGTGTATTCGGTATTGAAACTACTACAATGGGGCCTTGGTCGCGTCTGGAGTCATGGAAGTGACACACAGGAAATTCATTTGCTGGGTGTCATTTCCATGAAACACGACTCGTCGTGTCAAGGGGCTCCGTGGAATTAAGCCCTTACGGCAGGCGGCTACGTAAACCACTTAAGGATT
Organism: Pherbina coryleti; assembly: GCA_943735915.1. Classification (NCBI taxonomy): domain Eukaryota; kingdom Metazoa; phylum Arthropoda; class Insecta; order Diptera; family Sciomyzidae; genus Pherbina; species Pherbina coryleti. The sequence goes on along the minus strand of OX030950.1, from coordinate 169,749,456 downwards.
TCTGTACTCACTCAGTTGAGATGCCTAGAGCTTCATCCAAATCATGTGCTTTCATTCTCCGATCGTCCAATATCATTTCATGGATTTACTCGACGATTTCTGCCGTGACGACCTCTTTTAGGCGACCTTATCATTCAGAGTCAATTGTGCTGGTACGAGTTCAGTAAATCACTTCTTAACTATTGAAATTGATAGTTCCGAGGCTATGGGGCCAACCCCTACCTTGGTTTCGGTGATGGTTTTCTTGGAGTTGACAGGACCAGTTTTTCATTTAAAATAATGCATGAGAAATTAAAAGTCACTGACTTCCCAAATTGGAAGAATTTCTTTTTAACTGCCTGAGCTCCGTTTTATAAATGACACGTGCTCGGACACTTACGAGGGACGCTCACTTAACCGTTCATAACATTAAGACGATTTGAAATTTTTTTTATAACTTTGCGAACATATTTTCGAATGGTTTGACGAACAATTTATGGAATAAAAAACATTACAGTTTTTAAGTAGTCTAAGCCTATTTCCCCCTTTGTTTGTATTCAAATTTAGAACTGAAAACCTTTTTTCCAAATTCAGAAGTCAAATCATAAATTATATAAAGGGTCCGCCAAATAACTTTTTTTTTTTGAAAATGCTATAAAAAAACTACTGAATATTTTCTCAAATTTCTTTTTTTATTTGAATTTACAATCCTTCCGGTTAATAATGGAAAATAATTTCATTCAAATAGCTGCCTCGGCTGGCCATGCAGTAGCCTACACGATCGGTCCAATTTTTAAGCACATTATCGATTGTGTGCAGCTGCATTTCACTAATGGCTTCACGAATATTGTCCTTTAAAGCGTCAATTGTCTCTGGCTTGTCGGCGTAACACTTATCTTTGAGGGCATCCCACAAATAATAGTCCAACGGTGTCAAATCGCAGCTCCGAGGTGGCCAAACGACATCAGCTCTGCGGCTGATAATGCGATCTTCAAAAACAGGGCGCAAAACATCGAGTGTAGCTTCGGCTGTGTGGCACGTAGCGCCGTCCTGTTGAAACCAAATGTTGCCAATATCCTCCTCTTCAATTTTTGTGAACAAAAATTCGTTCAACATGGCCCGATAACGATGGCCATTGACTGTAACGGCCACTCCTTGCTCATTTTCTAAGAAAAATGGCCCAATTATGCCTCTGGACCAAAATCCGCACCAAACAGTGACTCGTTTTGGGTGCATCGGCTTTTCAATGTATGCGTGCGGGTTTTCTGTGCCCCAAATGCGACAATTTTGCTTGTTTACATACCCGCCAAGATCAAAATGAGCTTCATCTGAAAAGATGATTTTTTTGGCAAAATCGGCATCTTCTATAAGTCGATCGCAGGCCCACTCAGCGAAGCGAAAACGCATTGGATGGTCAGTTGGCTTCAACTCCTGAACCAATTGGACTTTGTATGGCGTCATACCAAGATCTTTATGCAAAATTCGTCTCAATGATGTCTCCGAAATGTTAAAGTGTTGAGAACGACGGTGAATTGATGTTGATGCCGCTTCACGCACACTTTCTGCCACAGCAGCAATATTCTCGGGTGTACGCACTGTTTCTGGTTTTTCACGCTTTGGTTTATCAATGAGGATGCCAGTTTCTTTCACTTTTTTCACAAGATAACGAACATACGGAGCTGATGGTGCTTCTGTTCTTCCAAAATTCGTACGCAATTTTCGCACACATTCTGCAATTTCAAAGTAATGATTTGATTATTTTACCACCATGATTTTCAAAGTAATGTCGCAATATTTCCCAGCGTTGTTCAAGCGTATACACAACCATATTCGTTCAGCGGAAGGATAAAACTAATTATCTGTCAAATCAGACATGTGCTAAGTGTTACCATTCATGAAATAAGCACTAGTTGAAAAAAAAGTTAGATGGCGGACCCTTTAGTATCAGTTCTATGCACTCCGGGTAACGTTTTTTGCAAGGAACATTTTTTCTAGCTTAGCGCATTGTGTAATTATTGTCAGTTGTAATTGTAAAGTTAGCGTTTCTCATACAAAAATCATGCATTAGAGCAGGCTTAATCAGCGAAATGAATAAAAGGGCCAAAGCCTAATTAAGAAAGATTAAAATCAAAAAGAACCTGATAAAAATAAACAACAAAATACATTAACAACAACAAAAGCAAACATGCTAGCGTCACCACCATCGACGGCAACTTAATTTGTTGCATTTTGCAAGTGCAAACAATGTGTATAACAAGATCCATGATACAATTATACAAGGTAGGAGTGACAGTTCTTTCGTCTTGCGCAAACTGTCAAAAATAGTATAAATTAGAGAACGAAAAAGAAGAAAAGAAAAATAGAAAACAAAATATACAGGCAAATGACAATCGATGCAAGGTACTGGTGAGAAAAAAGCAAGTTGTCACTCCTACCTTGTATAATTGTATCATGAACAAGATCTTCTGAATTTCTATTCCACTAACAAAACACACGCACAACAACAATGCTGTATGTTTGGTGCGTTTCGATGCGTATGTTGTTGTTGTTTGTTATAGTTAAGTTTCGCGTGCATTTCGTCGTAAATTTGGCGCAAGCAAAATGTGAGTTTTATTTTATTTTAATAATTGGGTCAATTAGTACAACAAGGGCCACCTTTGTGATTAGGCCTGCATTAGAGGGTTACTTTAGGTTTGGAATTTTATTTTTGAGTTGATTAGGGAAAAAATAAAAGGTTAAAGCGTAGGACCGTGGCCTGGATTCGAACCCAGAACCCTTCGGGTAGCTGTGAAGTACGCAACCATTCGACAATAGAGGCCTCTACCACTCGAACTCTTGGTTCTGAAGCCTAACTTGTAGTAAAAAATTTTATGATTTTAACTTGATTGAAAACTGAAACTTCAAGAGCAAGAAATTTGAAATATTGCAAATAAAAGGCGAAATTTTTGCAAATTAATTACAACGATAAAACTGTGTGCACTGAGCACATTACCGGATCCTAATTTAAAAAGTAAATATAAAAAAGTTCAACATCCAATGTTCAATAGCAATACCATTAAAAATTTTAATTTCAAATATCTCCAAAACCTATTTTTATCAATAACCAACTTTTTGCAGTAAGCCGGCGATATGTCCTTTAACCTATGCCTATTCAAAATAGTGTCGTCACATTTGTGACCTTAGAATGATCGAAATGGAGAGTCACATCAAATATTCGTTCAGGCCCTCTGTTATAATTCAAGTCAATAGATCACTTTATTAGAGGAATATTTTATCAAACAGTCGTTAGTAAGAAAATAAAAATATACATTAATAAACTGCTAGTAGCATGGTTGCAGTGTAATTTATTTTTATTGAAAAAATAATGCTTCGAGTCACTTAAAACGCGCCTGAAGCAATATTTCCAAATCCCGTTTATTTTACAAAAAAACGCCCTTATAGCTACGCAGAAAAGCTGTTATCAGAATAATGATTATTTTTTTAATTTATATAAAATTTTTAGCTATTTGGCCCTGTATGTAGCTAAGTATGTCTGCATGTAATGCAATTATTATCCCTAAATATATATTTACATTTATTCAAATTTATTTCTCTCTCTACACAATAAAGTTTTTCAATAGAATCACCTAGGCTGCAAGCCATGTAGGACATACCATTAATTGTTGACTTAGTTTAAAACTCATACCACATTGATATGCAACATTGACCTAAATAGGACCACGCTTTGTGGTAAAAATGTTCAATTAGATACTTAGTGTTGGCAACAAAAGTTTCAGTATTTATTATAATTACATCATCAAAATTAGACAGAAGAAAAACTTTTAAATCTGATATGAAGGCCAGTTTTAAATATATGAACATTTTTCGCTACATAAACAAACTTTATAAGTGCCGAAAATGTGTATGGATTTTATTTATACGACCAACTTTCTGAAGTAGGTTCATTCAAAAATATAATTAGTGATTATATTTTAGTAGTTATATTAGCGGCAAAATAACAACGTGTGTACATCAGGCTGTATTCATGGAAAAAGTTGTAACTGCCCACTGGTAAAAAGTTGTCGTCGATGATATTGTAATGCAGAATTGTAAGCAAGTTGCAATACGAATCTGTTTGGGTTGCTACTCTAGGGTTGTTTTTATATATTTATATTCAAACAAATCGTTTTATTCATTTTTCTGTGTAGCAATAAAGTGAGTTCTCGCATAAGTGTTCAAGTGAAGTTTGTAAAAATAAATAAAACGAATATTTTTATAAAAAATTTAGGAATTTCAAACAATTATATACTCTTCAATTTGTCCTTAATATAATAAAGAAAAATTTAGTTTTTTGGCAAAATTGAATTTTATATCCTCACGCTTACTGCGTAAGGGGTATACGCGGGCTGACATTTAAGTCTTGCGTCTCGGCAACTCTAAACATTGCCAGATGAATTTTGACAGTTCCATTCGAAAATTTAACTTTTTCTAGCATAAACGTACTCACAATATTTTGGTGTGTAAACGCTTATTGTGTTGCTTATAGTGGTTTGAAAATTGTATTTCAGTAAAAAAATTAAATTAACTCGTGAACATTTTTGGGTGATGATTTTTTACGATTTTCGACTTGGATTCAGAAGAAAAGGATGCATCAATTTACTTAGTTCGACTTTTAGTGATGACGCACCATACCCAACGACTGTAAAACGCTAGTTCAATGAGTTTGAGAGTACTGATCGTTCGCTCCAAGACGAATTTCGTGAAGGTCTCAACGTCCAGTAAAAACCCAAATTTGGAATTAAGATCACTTACAAGGAAAGGTCCCCAAGTGTCAGACGCCGATTTGAATGATTTTCGGATATGTGTTAGAGGATGAAATTCTAAGGTTGACGTATTTTTTTATATGTGCTCAATCGAATATTTAGGGTTTCAAAATGGCGTTTCGAAATCAGCAAAAATTTGGTTTTTTACTATAACTCTGCTATTTACCATAGAAACACATACAAATTTGGTATCAAACAAAAGGTATTAAAAAGACGCAAATAACAGTATCCAATTTGTTGATCTAGTAGTTGTTGCAATTTTGTTGTTGCAATTTTCAACAGTTTTTAGTAGATATCATGGGTAGCACGTAGACGAAATTATTCCATATTAATTTATGTTTGAGCGCAAACAATTTTGAAAGTTACCTTTTTTTATTTTTTTAAATTTTTAAGGTTTTGTAATGAATTTTTTTTCGTAAAATGTACTTATAACTTAGCACTTTGTTTGTTTTTACAGATAAGGTACACAATATGGGTATCAAACTTTTTGTTTTTTAACGATATTTTCGGATATAAAGATAAATTGAGCTCTATATAGATACAGTGTCCGACAAATCTAAAGCACGAAACAGACCTTATGACCATTTAATAGCATATAATTAAAAAAAGAAATTTGAATTTATTTTTTTTTATTTATTTAAAAAGGTTATGTTTTCGTTGTTATAGATAAATAAAAACTTAAGTTAAAACTTCATATGAAAATATTAAAAAAATTCAAAATAACAAATTGCTTAAAACTATCGTGACAAAACTAAAGCACATTTCATGAAAATATAAAAAAATATAATTTTTTCTTAATATTTTGTGGCGTATCCCTTATTTTGTATTACTGACTTACATCTGCGTGGCATGGAGTCGACTAAATTTTTTTAAATATCCTCGGAAATACTCTTTCAGGCGTGTTCTGCTTGAAAGAATAGAGAGTCCTTATTTTTGCAGTTATCGCGCTCAATTTTGCCATCTACAATTTCCCATAGATTTTCTATGGGATTGAGATCTGGCGATTGAGCCGGCCATTTGAGAACATCAATCTGATTTTCCGTAAGCCACTCTTTCACACACTTGGCAGTGTGCTTCGGATCGTTATCGTGCTGGTAGATCCAGTTCAGCGGCAAATTTTGTTCAGCATGAGGCATCATTACGTTTTGGAGGATGTCTTTATAAAGGGTGCTTTTTTTAGGGGTTTGTTTTTCGAATAGAGATAAAACTGGCATTTTGTGGTCAAATCTGGCAACTCTAATGTCATTTATGTTCAGTTTGGTTTGCCATTTCATCATGAACAGGTTGACAAAAGAACAACGCTTGCAAATCGTGCAAATTTATTTCGAAAATAATGGTTCAGTTCGCGAAGTTTACCGCAAGCTCCGCCCATTTTATGGTCGACATAATCGTCCATCAGAGCAATTAATTCGGTTAACAATGGGTCGTTTTCGCACTACGTTTATTCTATGTGATAATACGCATCCGCAGAGACGTCGAACAGTGCGCACCGAAGAAACAATTGCCGCTGTAGAGCAAAATGTTGAAGAGGACCCGAATGAATCGATTCGCCAACGTGCACAGCAATTGGAGCTTTGTCCATCAACTTTATGGAAGATTTTACGCAAAGATCTTGGCTTGCGACCTACAAGATCCAGCTTGTGCAAGAATTAAAGCCGCGAGACCATGCAATGCGTCGTGATTTTGGTGTATGGGCCGAAAATGAGATTGATCTCGATGCTGATTTTCATCGCAAAATTTTGTTCAGTGATGAGGCTCATTTTTGGTTGAATGGCTACGTCAACAAGCAAAATTGCCGCATTTGGAGTGAAGAGAATCCACATGAGATCCTTGAGACGCCATTACATCCACAAAAACTGACTGTTTGGTGTGCTCTATAGGCTGGTGGAGTCATTGGGCCATACTTCTTCCGAAATAATGCTGCAGAGTCAGTTACCGTTAATGGAGACCGGTATAGAGCCATGATAACCGACTATTTTGTTCCTGAATTGGATGGCATGAATGTGGATGAGTTGTGGTTCCAACAAGACGGCGCTACATGCCACACAGCGCACGTCACAATCGATTTATTGAAGGAAACATTCGATGAGCGCATAATTTCGCGGAATGGACCTGTCAATTGGCCACCAAGATCGTGTGATTTGACACCATTGGATTATTTTCTTTGGGGATATGTGAAGTCGCTCGTCTACGCCAACAAACCAGAAACGTTAGGGGACTTGTAGGCCAACATTCGTGGCGTTATTGCCGACATACGGCCCCATATCCTCGAAAAAGTGGTTGAAAATTTGGCTTTATTCGAGCCAGCCGCGGCGGCCACATGCCCGAAATCATATTTAAACATTAATGGCATAAAATTATCCTTCCAATAAAGCCAAATTGATGGACATTAAAACGATTTTCTTGTGTTTTATTTCAATTCTAAGTTCTATACCTCTAAAAAAAACACCCTATACAATTCGGTGTTCAATTCGGTGGTCAATTCGATGAATTGGACCGATCCCATGTCCAGAAAAACACCCCCACACCAAAACGTTACCTCCGCCATGTTTAACAGTGCCCCTTGTGTAACGCGGATTGAGCCGCTCCCTTTTTAGCCTTCGTACCAGCCTGAATCCGTCAGAACCTTTTAAATTAAATTTTGACTCATCAGAAAAAAGTACATTCTTCCATGGGTCAGTAGTCCAGTTCACATGAGTTTTCGCAAACTCCAGCCGCACTCGTCTGTTTTTCAAGGAAATGAATGGCTTTTTTGCACTTCTGTTCTACGAGATATATTCGGGCAAACCTGACTTTGTATTGTGGTCGCCGATACAAAGGGATCCTTTTTTATTGCGGGAATGATCGCCTGATCTTCCCGTTGCGTTGTTTTCCGTGGCCTTCCACCTTTATGGATAGTTTTTAACGAACCAGATGAATGAAAACGGCGAATAGTTCGTGAAATAACGCTATGGTGAATATTGAATTTTTTGGCAATGCTTGATACAGATTCGCCATTGTTAAAATCACTTAAAATTTTTTCTCGAATAACGGCAGAATACTTATTACGAGCCATTCTCAAAATTAATGCACCCGAACACAAAGAATGATCACCAGCGAATGATAGACTACTTAAATAAAATTTTGAACACTCTTCTTATGCTTCTTAATCACGTGTTTTTATTTCTAACGGTGAATTTATTAGGTATTTCTCAATGACTATTTTAAAAGCGAGAGACTAAGAAAGCGTGCTTTAGTTATGTCGAAGCGCATCAGCACATATTACAACATTTTCATAAATAAAAAAAAATGTATGTAATGACACTGACTCTTTTCTTATTTTGTTATTAAAATTTAATATTCTATTACAATAATACCTAATTTAAACTAATCATTGGCATATTTTAACTTTTATTGACTAGTACGCATGTAAGGCAGAGCTCGTGCTTTAGTTTTGTCGGACACTGTATATAGATCATAAAAGCTAATAATTAATAGGGTTTCCATATAAAATGTGTGCTTTTACTAGTTTGCCCCATGCCACAGTTGAACCCAATTTTTATAAATGCAAAATACTATATATTAACACATTTTACAATGAGGAAACAGTTTTGCATAAATTTTCTAACCGTTTTAAAAAGAAAATTTTTTTGAGTTTTTTCCCAAAAATCTTTCCTAAATTCAAATACTCAACTTTATGAGCGAATAACTCGTCTAATATCCAATGGAATTTTATTATTTTAATTTTTAATGAAAAACCATTAAATTTACGACAATTTACTGTATTTAACATTGCATTTTGTTTATGTACTGTTTTTATATGAATTTTTTAAAAATATATTCTATTTTATTATTTTTTTAAAAAAACTACCGCTATATGTAATATATGTTAATTTTTTTTTTTAATTCAAAATTTAAAAATGTAGCGATCTTTATTTCGGTATAATAAAAATTGGGCCTTTTTCTAGATATTAAGCATAACAATAAAAAAACTCGTTAATATTCGCTTTACAAAAGGAAAAATAAATTTGTTTGTTCTATTGAAAACAAATTTGAGCTCTAGGCCAAGTATGTTGACAACAAGACAACATGAAGACAAAGAAGGCAACAACCAACAACAACAACGGCTCTGTAAAGAGCAAATCACACAGCTTGACTATACAGACTGTTTTAATGGCCGCTACACCAACTCATCAGTAGTCTTGCATGACTTTTCACTGTGATCCACTCAAGCTACTTAGGTTATACTTAGACTGACAATATGCCTAGAAAGTTACCCGGAATTTATTTTTCACAAAGAGAACGCTTAAATTAGTAACTGTGTTCTTATCTACTTCGATGCAACCTGTGTCAAGGTTAATCCAGATCGTATCATACTTTTAGGAATAACCTTAACTCATGTGCATCTTCGAAATTCGATCACAGCGGTTTACCGCTATCAGAGCATATTGAAGTTGTGTCATTTTTGTTGTTACCTTCTCCCTTTTTCCTTCCACTTTAGGTTTCAGTTTTTTAACTACTGAACAACGAAACAGTCTGTATAGTCAAGCTGTGTGATTTGCTCTATACAGAGCCCTTGTTGTTGTTGTTGTTGGTTGTTGCTTTCCTTGTCTTCATGTTGTCTTGTTGTCAACATACTTGGCCTAAAGCTCAAATTTGTTTTCAATAAAACAAAAATATATTTTTTAAGTGCAGATTGACTAGAATTAATCAAAAAGCAAAAAATATGCAATTAATTGATAAAGTTAAAATTTTGCTTGTCTTAATACCGATTTGGCGTGCCCCTGTCAGTAGCGCCCGGGACATAATAGGCCCCCGTCCCCCCCCTCACTACGCCAATGTTTAATTTTCACAGTAACTAAAACGGTTTAATTAATCAATATTATATCTCTCTCCGCTAATATTTCAGAACTTTTGTTTGATAAGCAGCCATTTTAAAAATACAAAACAATACATGTCATATCCCGCTTACCACTCTGAATTACAATAGGATCATCAACAAATAATGCGATTATTTTGTAAGCAAAAATATTTAAATTTTTCTTTCACTCTTCACTTTGACTTTCACTATATTTCTATTCTGAGCAGATTGACCCTAATAAATAAAGATATTTTATTTAATTTTTGAATACAGATACACATGTTCGTCCATTTCACTACACTGTGGAATGGTCTCAATTTACTACCACAAGTAAGTCAACTTCAATAAAGAACTTACCCTCTTTAAAGCTCAACTAGAAAATCTTTTTTTTTCCTGGCTTAACTGACCACAATATTGTACTTTTTGTTGTTTACACAAATAAGTTGTGATGTGAAACGTTTTCCCATTTTAGGAGTGCGCCATTTAAAAGTTTAAATTATATTTTCCTTGCTTTATGCTGTTAAGCTTGTAAAAAAAAATTCTTGCAGCTTTGTGTGAACAGAAACCCTTTTCACTCTGCCAGTGACGGACATGGTAAGTGTTATAAGAACTCTTAGCCCAAGCTGCAGCTGTAAGAAACTTAATTTAGATGTTTTGACATTTTAAGACAATTCAACCTTTTTGATAAGCTTAAAGTTTCTGCAAAATTTTAAAGTTTTACTTCAGGACGATTTTTTTTTTGTTGCTGTACGAAATGATGTAGCTAAAAGTTCATTTTGAGTTAGCTTAAATTAATTCAAGTTTATAAATGAACAACGCAAAAAAAATCTCAATATTAAATGTCATGGTTAGCTTCCCCTTGAAGCATGCATTAAAAGCTTTGTATCCACCTTAAGCTTCATTGCCTATTAAAAGTACAACAAATCAAAGCTAAATCCCTGAAATGCCTCTCCACATTGGTTAACGATACACTTTTTCAGCGTGATTCAATTTTTATTTGGTTTACTTTTCAGTAATTCTATTAATTTTTTTTTTCCCCAATATAAATACAATAAAGCTTTCGCAGAACAAGCTTACATTTTTTTATTTTTTTTAGCAACATTTAAATTGTTGTATTACATGATACCCTTCGGTGCACTTAACTGTAACAACATTATGGCTGGTGTTTTTGGACTTTCTTGTTTCTTTTAATGAGTGTTTGATGACAATTTAAATTATTATCTGGGCTGTTCCGAAAAAAGGACATCTCTTATTTAATTTTTATTTGAACAGAATTTATTGCCTTTGGAGAACGAGGCCTCTTAACAAATACCAAAAACCTTTAAGAGCCAATGCAAAGCAAACATTTGCTGTATTTTTTTTTTTTGTTTTTTGTTTTATTTTTTTTTTTGTGAATGTCAGCAATAGCAAAAATCTCAACCTTACTTCATCTTATAAATAAGAGGCACATAAACCGAAATACTAAATACTAAATACTAATACTAATACTAAATACTAAATACTAAATACTAAATACTAAATACTTAATACTAAATACTAAATTCTAAATACTAAATACTAAATACTAAATACTAAATACTAAATACTAAATACTAAATATTAAATACTAAATACTAAATACTAAATACTAAATACTAAATACTAAATACTAAATACTAAATACTAAATACTAAATACTAAATACTAAATACTAAATACTAAATACTAAATACTAAATACTAAATACTAAATACTAAATACTAAATACTAAATACTAAATACTAAATACTAAATACTAAATACTAAATACTAAATACTAAATACGAAACACTAAATACTAAATGCTAAATACTAAATGGCATGTTGTTCTTTTACTAAAAATTTCTCATGCGTACCAGTATATTTCTTTAAGAATAAAAAATCATTTATATATAATTTTTAATCACAAAATTTTGCACGCTTGTCAAATAAAATTGTTGTTTTGCCTTTTTCTGATTTTTTTTTTTTTTTTAATCATAAAGCTATTGAAAAATTCATTTTTACTCCGCCATTCATATTTTACTCCGGAAATAAATTGACACGTTGAATAGCTTAATTACATCTGACATTTTTATTTCGTTATAACTAGAAATACTCCCGGAACATGTTTTTATAGAACGTGTGAACATCAACAATTTCAGGAATTTGTATGAAGTCCATCAAATATCTAATCAAATATTTTTAAAAAAGTTTATAAGTGTCTACGAGAAAAGCCTTAGGGCAGCCTTAAGGCCTTAAGGCCTAAAAAAATCAAGAAAAAACAATTATTTTTCGACAGCAACAACATCTTCATCATTGGCATCATCATCATTATCAACAACAGCATTTTCAACATCAACGTCAGCTTCAGCAGCAACATCAAAAGATTAATTTTTCATAATATACAATGAATATCGTTGAGAATGCTATTTGAAGAGCTGTTCAAGCTTTTAAAATTTAAATTGAGCTGACTGACTAACACAACCATAGGTTAGCTATGAGAGCTTTAATATGCTGAGAAACTTTTTTGACCCATGGAAAGTTTTTGCTTATTAAAAACAACAAAGCGAAGCAAGCTTAAATCGCACACACTCAATTTACTTGTGAGATTTGAGAATGCTGAAATAAAGTTCTCTCAAAATAATGTTTTTGAAAACGTAGAAAATTTAAAGTTTTGCTTGTTTGCTTTTATCCGGCTTGTCTCCTTATTATATTTTATTTCCTCCAACATAACTTTTTTAAACTGTTTAACCTGTGTTTTAGAAATGTTTGCAAAGGATTTTTTCACGCCAGCAACATTATAAATTCAATATAGCTTCTGTCAAATCCTACATAATTAGAGTGCTGGATGTAGCATGCAGCAGAAAAGTTGTTTCTACGCGTAACTTAGCGCACTATGATTTGTACATGTGTGAGTAGAAAACTCCCATTAGGAAAATTTCTGTAAATTCTAACATTAGTACACTAAGAGCAAAAAATATTAAATTCATTCAAAAACTTTTTTAATTTATCCAAAAATGGGGTAATTTTTCAACCAATAACGCATTTGCATAAATCGTAATTAATAAAATAATATTAAAATCATGCAGGAATTTTTTAAAATATCTTTCAAATATTTACTATTTGAAAGTAACAATTATCACATTTAAAGAAAATTTAAATAAAAATATTGAAATTAAAAAACATTTAAATTAAATATGTTATTAGTGGTTTGTTATAGTTCTCGTTTGGTTTTTGCAATGAAAATTATATAGCTTAGCTGTTTGGCCAAGATGCTAGCCTCCGCTCAGTTCCCCCCAAAATTTCACCCATCGCACTCACGAAGCATCTTGGCTATATAATTTTCACTACAAAAACCAAACGAAAACTATAACAAACCGGAAGTATTCAGAGACAAGTAAAAATCTTAATTCTTATAACTTCATTGATAAACTGCAGAAACAGAGTACGATGTTGTTGCTGCTTGTCGGCTGTTTCAGATGTTTGGAATAAGTCAGAAGCTTCACTGTGTGGTATAGATAAAATTTAAATAGGGAAAAAAATGAGATGTAAGGAAAATATTTGATTTATCCATGTAAAAAAAAATAAAAAAAACATTTATCCATGTAAACATTTAAATAAAATGAATACACAATCGTGGATTTTGTTAATATGCGTTATTTACCTTAGTGACCATTTCAAATTTTTAAAAATTTTCTCAAAAATAATAATAATAGAAATGAGTGAGGAATTAAGCAAATACTGTAGAGTATTCATTGCAATAAATTTGGAATAATTTCAAAATGCAATTAATTGAAAAAATTTTACCCTAGTTTCACAGGTGGGTTCATGAAAAACTTACGCTAAAGTCGTCAAAACCATGAAAGCTTCAAATTCAAATTAATTTTGAAAAAAATTCAAATTCAAATTAGTTTTTAAAGTTTTCCAAAACTTTACATAAAAAAGGAGTATTAGTCCTTTCCTTCTATAGTTTCGTAGTTAATATATATGTATCTATGTATATATTACAGTACCTTGTATAGCCTGCCTAATCGGCTCAATTGACTGGCCTCAGATATTTTTATCTGTATTCATGATTCCATTCTTAATATTTTCATGAAGAAATCAGGCACGAAACCTAAAATAAAATATAAAAATTTTTAAAAACAATCAATGTAGACAGTTTAATTTTGTAAAAATGTTAAAAAGCTTCATTTTATACAATTTTATTTTTATAGAAAGATATAGATATATAAAGATTTTCTTTATCTTATGGGACTTATGAGGCTTATGAGACTAAGTAAAGAATTTCAAATTTAAAATTTTCTAAAATATAAAATGAAAAATTACTTAATTTCTTCATGTACATTCTCCGTTCTGAATCGACATAAATCTTATTGGTCCCGTACTCGATCATATGTGTACAAACATTTGAACAATTTAATCATAAGAAGCCAAGCTAAAGAACAAAAGTCCTTTAAAGCGTTGAAATGACCAATGGAATATTTTCAATAAACTTTCTATTTCAATATTACATATTTTGAAAATCTTAAATTTTGTTTCGATTCAAATAAATTTATAATTATTCTTAAAATATGAGGGGTATTCACAATGTGGTGTATTGGGTCTAGTCTTGGGTACATGTGATATATTTGATAAATGTAGTTTATGACAATCAAAAACACGAAATATATTGAGCTTAAAATACAAGACTTTGTCAAATATACAACAGAAAAATCCTAATGAATTCAAAGGAACTTTTGTTGTAATAAACAAAATGTCTTTCTATCCTTTGTGAAAGGATATTTTTTATACCCCCTCTGCGCAAGGGGTAAATTGAGTTTGTAACTTCCTTAAGAAGGAGTGGTAAGTGCAGAAATGTGGCTACAGCATCGCCACCTGAGTCGATTTAGTGATGTCCATCTGTCTTTCATCACGATTACAGCCGTAATTCTGAAGCTATCAAAATGAAAATTAATTTTTAAGCTTATTTATTAAAAAAAAAACAATATCAAGTTCGAAAATTAGGCAAATCAAATGAAAACTCCGCCTACCTCTCATAGAAAGTCATGTCGTCACAATGGTAAAATCTCTGAAAATTCCGCAAATATTAATCACTCAAATACTTGAAATTTTACCTATAAGCTTTAAATTCCCAATACGTACTCTAAATTTGAAATTTAGCAATAACGAAAGAAACCCGCGTCTACCTCTCATGCAAAGTGATATCAATATTTTGATATCAAAATATAGTGATATCAAAATTACACACAAATTTATCTAACTACCAAATATTTTGAAAATTGGCAAAATCGGATGAAAACTGCGCCAACCTCCCATAAGTGTAACCTTACCGAAATGGTAAAAAGTTCACAAAAATGAATCACTTAAACAAATAAAAATATACCCTTAAGCTGTGATATCAAATACTTTTAGTGTGAAATTAATCAAAATTTAATTTTAGTGAATAGAAATTTCTATAAAAAGTGACGTCATCAAAATCAAAAAAAAAACGAGCATAAATTTACCAAAAATTAATGTATTGACTTGATATTTTACACATAATCTTTGATATTTACAACATACAATGAGTTGGACGTTTGGATAAATTGAATAAAACTACGACTTACCTGACAAGCTTACAAGCTGACGTCATCAAAATAAAGCACATAGAACTTCGGGCATTATGTATATATTACACACGAGTGAGAAGGTATATTAACTTCGGTCAAGCCGTATTTAATTTCTTTATTCCTTAACATTTAGGTTTTTACACATTTCATATTTTTTTGTCCAATTTTATGCACCAAAAATCAGAATGTTCTCTTCGCTGGACTGCAGTCACAACACCTTCACTTTGCCACATTTCATTATGTACTGAGAAACTTTCAAGAATGATAGAAACAAGATTACGCATTCCGCAGTCTCGTTATCTGATACTCTCTTTCTCAACTGAGTGCATGACGTTACACAGTACTTATACAAAAAGGTATGCAAATGTGCGATCTCTTAGGCAAATTGACGAAATTGAAAATAAATTCTTTCGAAAAATTAGAGTAAAAATCATGGTATAATAATACATGGTAGCATTGACAACTGCTTATTTTCTCTTCAACAGGAAAACATAAATTGTCAAAAACAGCTTTTTGAGGAAATACATCAGCAGCTGCTGTGGTTGTTGTTTTTTTCACTTCAACGTTTTCAACATTGCTTGTGTCATGATACAATTACAAGGTAGGCTCATATTGGAGAGCAGGGTGCGCTAGTTGTCAAAATCAGCTGATAGCTTTTAGTTTTTCTTTGTTGTTGTTGTTGCTTTTGTCGTTTGACGTTTGTGGCTTCTACAGCTTTGTTGTTGCAAAATTTCACAATTGAGCAGCCATTTTAAAATGAGCCTACCTTGTAATTGTATCATGGCTTGTGTTTTCAATGGCGGATTGTGAGCGCTCTCTTTTTGAGTATATTTTTTGACAGTATATGATTTCCTAAGCAACTGTCAATGCTACCTTGTATTATTATACCATGAGTAAAAATATCTCCTCTTCTGTATAAAAATATGAATATTTTCGTTTCTTGGTCTGGTTTCTATCATTCTTGGATAGAAACCAGTTTACGCGTTCCGCAAATGAGAGAGAGAGAGCAAGACGTCACAAGCGATATTGTCAGACTTTGAAATAATTTTACTCCCACACCCACGCCTAAATATTTTTATACCCCCACGATTAAAAAACGTAAATGGGGGTATATTAATTTTGTCACTCCGTTTGTAACGCCCATAAGGAGGCGTGGTAGGTATAGAAAAGTATATATATTCTTGATCAGCATCACCATCCGAGTTGATTTAGCCATGTCCGTCTGTCTGTCCGTCTGTCCGTCTGTCCGTCTGTCTGTGATCACGATTACAGCCGTAATTTTAAAGCTATCATCACGAAATTCAATATTTAAGCTTTTATCTAAAAAATGAAGGTCAAGTTCGTAAATGAGCCAAATCGGATGAAAACCACGCCTACCTCCCATACAAAGTGACTTTATCAAAACGGTAAAATCTCTTAGAATTCAACAAAAATGAATATATGGACTTGAAATTTAGCAAATGAGTTTTGATGTTCAAAATACACTCTAAGTATGAAATTCAACCAAATCGGATGAAAACCACGCCTTCCTCCCATACAAAGTGACTTTATCAAAACGGTAAAATCTCTTAGAATTCAACAAAAATGAGTATATGGACTTGAAATTTAGCAAATGAGTTTTGATGTTCAAAATACACTCTAAGTATGAAATTCAACCAAATCGGATGAAAACCACGCCTACCTCCCATACAAAGTGACTTTATCAAAAAGGTAAAATTTCTCTTAAATCCACAAAAATTAATGCATGGACTTGAAATTTTGCATATACACTTTGATATTTAACGTGTACTATGTGTATGGAATTCAACCAAATTGAGGGAAAACCACGCCCACCTCCCATACAAAGCGACTTTATCAAAAAACAAAAGCGAATATTTTCTGTTAAAAATATAACGAAAACGTTTTTACAGATAAACATTTCATTGATTGCTTAAGACTTTGAATATACTTTGGTTCAGCCGTGGGGGTATTTTAACTTCGGCCCAGTCGAAGATCATTTCTTACTAGTTTTTTCTTATTTTTATAATATGTATATGGACCTCCTTAACCCATTGCTACAATAAAATTTTGTCAGTCTTGAATAGTTTAGGAGATAAAAATCTTAAAAGTTTAAAAAATTCATATTTTTCGTATACGAAAATATTCATATTTTTATACAGAAGAGTAGATATTTTTACTTTACTTTATCAAAGGAATTTAATTTCAATTTCGTCAATTTGCCTAAGAGATCGCACATTTGCATACGTTTTTGTCAAGCAAAAGTACTGTGTGACGTCATGCACTCAGTTGAGAAAGAGAACATTAGATAACGGGAGTGCGGAGCGCGTAATCTTGTTTCTATCATTCTTGGTTTCTATCATTCTTGAGAAACTTTGTTCCTAACGGGACACACTGCATTCGTCTCCGTGTTTCGGGTGTGTGCAAAGAATAAACTTTGTAAATCCATGTGTTAAAAAAGAGCATAAAAAAGCAACAACAACAATAGCGAAAGCATGATGTTCTTGAATTTTGCACCAGTTGACGTCTTGCATTTTATTGAAAAACACAGACGGACAGGCAGCCACATAAAAAAAAACTAGATATTTTGCTATGTTTGCTTGGGTGTGTGATGGCGCTATTCTGTTAATCTCCATAATCTTCCACGTGCATAAGTTTTATTTTTCAGAGGAAAGATTTTACAAAAACAACGGATGGTCGGGTTAAAGTTTCCTATGTTCATGAAGTAATGCCAACTTAACAAGAAAACCTGCTGTCAACCGAGCTTTGTTAGAAAAAAAATGAAACACTCGGTGAAACTTTTTTAAATTTTGAAGACACTTCTAGCGACACATAAAAATCTCAAGCATAAAAGTTACTTGATAAAAGTCACTTGACTTGCACATTATTGAAAAGTGTAGATGAATTTCAATAATGTGCTGTTACCTCCACATAAAACAAACCTCAAAAAATAAAAAACAAAAACTTTTTAAAAAAAATCCCAAAACATGGGTATAACAACAAAGATGGCAACAGTGCTAACAAATTTGTTTTATCCTTTCGTTTTTGCTAGACCGCATAGCAAGCGAAGGATCTCAATCTCCTCTGCTCCGGAATGTTTAACACAAATGCTCAATGCATAAAAGTTTCTAATTTTGCTGTGATGTTAACTGTTGTTGTTGTGAGTTGCTGCAGTTGATAGTGTGGAAGATGATGATGGTGCTGATGTTACTGCCAAGTCTTATGATGCTGATGCTGATGTTGATGTTGATGTTAAAGCAGGGCATGTTGATGCTGGCAGTGCTGTCAAATGCGTATGCATCATAACTGCAATCATTAAATTGCATTCAAGTTACTTTACACTGTTTAATAATAAACCTGTAATCTTAGGGTTCATACTCCACGATCACGGGAAATGCATAAGAAATATTAATTTTTATAAACCTGGAGTTAAAAAAAGGGAAATTATTAAATAAAAAAAAACTGTTAGTGATTCTAAGAATCCATTTGATGATAGGAGTGCATAACTCACTAATGAAAAAAAAAAAAACATGTGAAAATGAGTAACAGGAGTAACAACTAATAGAACTTAAGAAAATCTTTCCCGGCTTTTGCTCACTTTCAAAGACCCAAACATTGAATTGGTGCTTTGAGTCGGGCTCATAAGCATAGATCCTCGATTCGTCACCTGTGGAGATGTCGTAGACGTATTTGAATGACCCCCGCTGTAATTTGTCAGTATTTCCTTGCACCAATCGACACGAGCCCTTTATTTTTTTTTTTAACAATCGTCAAATTACCGGAGTATTGAATGAGTACAAATCTTCCTGACGATGTATGCTAGTCCAAGGATTCCATCTCACGGTATCATCACCGATCTGCTACCAACAGTTCACGCAGTACATCGATGTTTTCGCCACAACAGCCGTTCTTGTACGACCTTCGCGAAATTCGTTTTGGAGCGAATGACGAACAATCTCGAACTTATTGAACCAGCACTTTACAGTCGCTGGGTGTGGTGCTTCATCACCAAAAGTCAAACTAAGTTGATCGATGCATTCTTTTCTTGTCAAGCCACGTCGAAAATCGTAAGAAATCATCACCGGAAAATGTTCACGTTTTGATTGTATTTTTTATTGAAATAAACTTTTCGAACCACTGTAAGCAACACAATAAGCGCACATACACCAAAACGTTGTGAGTACGTTTGTGCTAAAATATATCAAATTTTCGAATGGCAATGTCAAAATTTATCTGGCTATGCTTACTGTTGCCGAGGCGCAAGACTTTAAAGGCAGCCCTCGTATAAAATTTAAATTTCTCATCATTATAGAGCTAATTTTTCATTGAAATCCTTTAAATATTTGTAATAAATATATCATGTTCAAATAAAACATATATCATGTTTACAAAGACTAGCTTACGCACCCGTTATTGCTCTGGATTAAAATCATAACAAATTTTATTAAAAGGTAACGTATTGCTTCTTTCTTTCAAAATAAAAAAAAATTTGTCTATATGTTTAATGAAAATATGCAGTCATTATAAAAAAGGTCAAAATCAAAATCAAAATCAAAGTCAAAATCGAAATCAAAATCAAATTCAAAAACAAAATCAAAATCAAATTCAAATTCAAAATCAAAATCAAAATCAAAATCAAACTTAAACTCAAACTCAAACTCAAACTCAAACTCAAAATCAAAATCAAAATCAAAATCAAAATCAAAATCAAAATCAAAATCAAAATCAAAATCAAAATCAAAATCAAAATCAAAATCAAAATCAAAATCAAAATCAAAATCAATATCAATATCAAATTCAAAATCAAAATTAAAATCAGAATAAAAATCGAAATCGAAATCAAAATTAAAAATCAAAATCATAATCAAAATCAAAATCAAAATCAAAATCAAAATCAAAATCAAAATCAAAATCAAAATCAAAATCAAAATCAAAATCAAACTCAAACTCAAAATCAAACTCAAAATCTAAATCAAAATCAAAATCAAAATCAAAATCAAAATCAAACTTAAACTCAAACTCAAACTCAAATTCAAACTCAAACTCAAACTCAAACTCAAAAATCAAAATCAAAATCAAACTCAAACTTAAACTCAAACTCAAAATCAAACTCAAACTCAAACTCAAAATCAAAGAAAAAACCAAAATCAAAATCAAAATCAAAATCAAAATCAAAATCAAAATCAAAATCAAAATCAAAATCAAAATCAAAATCAAAATCAAAATCAAAATCAAAATCAGAATCAAAATCAAACTCAAACTTAAACTTAAACTCAAACTCAAACTCAAAATCAAAATCAAACTCAAAATCTTAATCAAAATCAAAGTCGAAATCAAAATCAAACTCAAACTTAAACTCAAACTCAAACTCAAAATCAAACTCAAACTCAAACTCAAAATCAAAGTAAAAATCAAAATCAAAATCAAAATCAAACTCAAACTTAAACTCAAACTCAAAATCAAACTCAAACTCAAACTCAAAATCAAAGTAAAAATCAAAATCAAAATCAAAATCAAAATCGAAATCAAAATCAAAATCAAAATCAAAATCAAAATCAAAATCAAAATCAAAATCAAAATCAAAATCAAAATCAAAATCAAAATCAAAATCAAAATCAAAATCAAAATCAAAATCAAACTCAAACTTAAACTCAAACTCAAACTCAAAATCAAAATCAAACTCAAAATCTAAATCAAAATCAAAATCAAAATCAAAGTCGAAATCAAAATCAAAATCAAACTCAAACTTAAACACAAACTCAAACTCAAAATCAAACTCAAACTCAAACTCAAACTCAAAATCAAAGTAAAAATCAAAATCAAAATCAAAATCAAAATCAAAATCAAAATCGAAATCAAACTCGAACTCGAACTGGAACTCAAAATCAAAATCAAAATCAAAATCAAAATCAAAATCAAAATCAAAATCAAAATCAAAATCAAAATCAAAATCAAGATCAAAACAAAATCAAAATTAAAATTAAAATCAAATGGTTTTCAACAGCAAATTCTTTATCGAATATCGATTCGAAAATATTTCAAATACTTACTTCCTCAATCAATGACATTGAGTCGGTTAACTCACTCAAAATTCTAATCAATGGAAAATTCTAATCAATGAGAACCAAAAACAAAAAGAAATCTATTTTCAAAAAATATACCGCTCAGAGTAATTAACTTTTGCTCGCCAAGACGTTGAGACGAATACCAAATAAATTGGTGATCAAAGAAATTCCCATTCAGTAAACGTTTGTAAACGCCTCAACGAACACATTCATTCTAGTGAAAAAACAAGAGGACCAAAATAACTCAATTATTCTACTCGTAACATATTCCTAAACGTGTGCCAGCGAGTGCCAGTGTGTAAAAAACAGAATTAAAATATACAATAAGGATAAAATAAAACAAAAGTTTTTACAATATCGCAGCAAGAATAACTCGTATAGGACATAAAGAACATTTTGTGTACCAAAAACAGAAAAAAAAGAAAAAAAAAAAACAAACAATACAGAAAAAATCTAAAATTAAATACGGCAGAACGCGGCAAAAGCTATTAACAAAAATAAATTTTAAAGGCACATGCAAGATAGTTTGTACGCTTTATGACGAGATTTGAAAAATTTCATTTGAAAATTACGAAAAATATTGTAAAATTCAGCACGCACAGATTGCATCTACAAATTTCATACCTGAAGACCAAAGATTTATCTATCGGCTTAAATACTGCAACAAATTAATTATTGAAGTGCATTCATAATTTTACATATCTTGCGAGTACTGAAAAGCAAGTGTCACCGCTTGATTTCACAGCAGCATGTCTGCAACGTCTAGTGCCAACAACGACAACGACAACAGTGATAATTGTGTCGTCTGTCAAGTGCCCGCACGGCAATCTTGCTCCGCCTGCAAGTCGGTGAAATATTGCGGCGCGGAACATCAACGTCAACACTGGAAACAGCACAAGACCGCGTGCCGCCCATTTCGCATAGCCAACGATGCACTCTTGGGACGCCATCTCACTGCAACACGTGCCATCAAGGCCGATAGCATCATATTTAGTGAAGCTCCACTGATCGTCGGGCCCAAATGGTATCTAACGGATCGTGATGAACAGGTGCCCGTTATGCCGTGTGTCGGCTGTTTTACGCCTTGCCGCATGGGTGCTCATCACTGCCCGCGGTAGGTGGCATCAAAGGAGAAGTTATTTTGCATTAAATCGAATTAAATTAGCGTGTCAATAATTTATCTAGTGTTCTTGAATTATATATTTTTCTTTTTATTATTCTAGATGCCACTGGCCAGCGTGCTCCCCTGACTGCGCTGGTTTGGAGAATGCCAGTCTGCATGGTTTTGAATGTTCGATATTGATGTTAGGTCCAGGTCCAACTTCCAACAGCGATGTTCGTACGCTCATCGATTACTATCGCTCGGATGCTTTGGTTGTGCTGAAATGCTTGCTACTCCAGCGTCAGAATCCCAAAAAGTGGTCAGAGCTTATGGACATGCAGAGTCATGAGGAGGAACGTATCGGTTCAGAATTGCATACGTATGTAGATTAATTGCAAAAAAACGTGTAGGATTCGTTTCTTGAATAACACGAATAATTGTTTGGATGTCTCTTATTGGACTATAAAGTAGACACACGAAGATTATATTTGGGAGACAATATCTTTCAAAACTGCCATGTGACCAGCTGTTATATAATAAGCCTTTGCAACCCTGCACCTCTTGTTGATACATCCTTTAAAAGCTAATTTTATTTACGAACTAAGCAATGGATCATTTATATAACACTGTGCGACAATTTAAGGGTCAATTGAAATAACCTCAAATATCTAAATGGTTTCTAATAGTGGATGGTCTATATATTATGCCCTCATACTTTTATCGGATAAGGTCAAATTAGAGAGAAATTCAAGGTCAAACTTCACCTTTAAGTCACAAATTTTTTCTTATAAATCTTAAACTAAATTCAAATTCTATGTAGTAACTGCATCTAAATATTTGTAATGGATGATTCTTTACATTTTGAGACCATTTTTTGCTCAAAAAGTTACGTAAGAGGTTTAATATTTTCTTCGAAAACAGGGCTTTTTAAAAAAAAAATAAAATTTTCAATAGTTCAGTTACTAAAATAACCCACATGTGAAAAGATCACAGCAATTACATGTGTGCATCCAAAGATATTCGGATTCAAAGATTACCAACGGTGGTAACTTCGTTAATGTAAGCCCTAGCGTAAAATCATGTGGGATTTTAACTTATAGACCCAACAATTTTCTTCAAAACTGTTCTTAACATTTTAACCGAAAGAGTTACCGTTTTAAAGATATTCGCGTAAATGTGTAATTACAACATATATGAAAAATTAAAACGGTTAAAATAAAATTTTTTTTTATTTCTATTTCTTCTCAAGTTATTGAGAAATTACACATTTACGCGCATATCTTTAAAACGGTAACTCTTTCAGAAACCTTGAATTTCTCTCTTATTTGACCTAATCCGATAAAACTGAGTATGAGGGCATATATAGACCATCCACTATTATAAACCATTGAGATATATGAAGTTATTTTTTCATGTCGCACTGTGTAATCATTTACTCAATTTCCCGTATATTTTGTGTTTCCAGTTTATTCTTAGTCCGATTAACTGTTAGGAAAAAACATATATTTTGTACATATCTGATCTAATCTACTGACGGTACTTGCTGGGTAATATATATCAACAGTATTTCCGACAAATAACGGCCATTTTTCAGATAAAATACAAACTATTCCGAAGACTCAAAAAACTGAACTTAAGGTTATTCCAGATTTTTAACAGCTTATCACGAATTTTTTTTTAATATCTTCGGGTCAGGTCAGCCTTTTTTTCCTACCGAGAAATTCCAAAAAATTGTCTTCTCTCCGTTTTGCTTATCAGAAGTAATTCTCTTCTCTATTCTTCTATTCTCGGTCCTGTGGAAACAGCTCCTTACAACACCAATTAGGTAATTGCCAACTTCTCGTTTGAGATACACTTTCACTTCCTAATTCCTATAAGAGAGGAGTAGGATAGATTTTTACCGCTGAATAATATTGGCGTTTTTATTTTTACCGACACCTTAAAAATTGACGACAAGGTCTGGGCGCCTTTTCTGGGGATATAGATATTAGAACCTCTCTTAGACTTTTAGTCATATCACTGTATTATTTTTTAGGCAAAGAGAATGGCTATTTATAAAACTCTAAAATGGCTGAGAAAGAATAAGGTTCGATTCGGGATGCCTACATATCCACGAACAGCCAAGCACCGATAAAACCCCTGGGAGAAGTTTAGCTAACTTCACCAGCAGTCCTAAAAAGTCATCTGGCCTTGGTACCGCATCATAAGTGATCATTTCATGCAATTTTTCTATGAAATTTTGCGAGTTTTGATCTCAAGCCGGTCTTTTTTTTTTTTTTTTTTTTTTTGGATTCGCCCGGAGGTAAGAAATCTTCATAGATACGTATGACCCGCGCCATACGCATGCACGATTTACATTCTAAGAAGTTCCCGGATCAGCCGGACTGATAGAATGCACCTACGTGCTAAAACTTACCACCTGTTGGCAAATAATAGCCTCCACTAAGCACAATTGCTTGGCCTTTCAGCGGAAATTAAAATTAAATAAAATTTGAGAATTTTTTGTGCTTATGTAAACTTCATAAACATCATCGAATAAAAGCACATTCTTCATAATACGAAGCAATACAAGACAACATCCAAAGTTATTTATTAGACCATATATAACCGCATTTATAATTGTTGTCGTTCGGCTTGAGGCCACTGTCCAACCCAAGATCCTACGTGGAAAAGAGATGCAACTCTCAAACACCAAACCAATACCAAACATAGCACAGATATACAAGTATATATTGTGCAGGCACAATATATTTATATATTCGGGTCACTAAAATAAGGGAACACCGAGCTAAAGTTATTATTTGGATATGCATTTGGGCCAACGCAGGTAAAAACTTGTATGGAAAAGAGATAAACTCTGACACACCAAGCCAAGAGACACGGTATACATGATCAAATAAGGAAGAACTAAAGATCTAAAATAATTTCATGAAAAAATAAAGCAACGAAACTGAATAAAACGAATAAACGTCTTGCTTAGCATCTTCAATAATGAGTGCCTTGGAATCGGTTATACCTCTCAAACCCTCGTATTCGGGCTAAGTTTTTATCACCATAAACTTTTTTTGATTAACTTATCTCATTCTGTAAAAGTTATAAAAGTTGGTGATAACTGTTTGCATTCCTGTCGAATATTCTCCTTAAGTTTTGCGTTTATCTGAGGCTTGTGGCATAAACACGCGACTTCAAGTAGCCCCAAAAAAATAAGTATGGGATGGTTAAATCGGGCGATCTTGCTGACCATGCCAAATCGGCAAAACGGGAGAATACGCGACCAGGAGACGCTTTTTTCTTTTCACTCTTTTCACTCTTTTCACGCTTTTTCACTCTTGCGGAGTATAACGCTCCATTGCTTGTCTATTTGTATTCTGCAGCTGTCTAGTTGACAAATGTCATATACGATTGACGTACGACGCCATTTGCAAAACTTAAAACTTAAGGCGATCGCTTAAGACAGCAGATAGGCTCCTGTATGCGAAGCTTAGAAGACTTGGCCCCTCTATTGTTGACACAATTCAATTATCCTCTTTTAAATGGGTCTACTTTCTAATAACCTTGTTTTGGAAATGAGTGGGTTCATGTTACATTATAAATCATCGCCGTTTCCTTTAAATAACTCGACAGATTATCCATCGGCACCAGCAGCTCGTATTGACTTAACCTTTTATGTCCCACCTACTACCGCCAGGAACCAACCGATTCAAAACTTCGTTTACCGGATTTTTTTCACATTTCCCTCTGTCATTCTTAAAATGTTACCTGTTCTAAGCGCCACTGTTTGCTGCGAGTGGCTATTGGTTGGACCAGGGACCATTATGATTCTCTAGTTGGACCAGGGCTGGTTGAACCAGCCGGTGCTCCGTATGAATCAGTCCTTTAACAGTCCATCAATGGGATATCTTCGAGCTCCTTTCGTTCTCTGTAAAATCTGATTTTCGTATGTCGCAGTCGATGTTGTTGGAGATTGGGCTTTATATTTCTTCAACATTTTAACAGATTCTGCAGAATTCTAGATGAGCGATTCCTAGTCTGGAAGCTATTCTGCCGATGAGACACTGTCCCGTGGGGACTCCTACCAGGATGCGAGTTTAATTTGTAGTCATTGATAGTGAGAATTTAGTCCTTTTCTTGCATAGATGGTTATATTATACCTTGAGACTCGGTTTATAGCCTCAGTAGTCGAATAGGTAGCGCGCTTGAAATGCAGCTATCCCAAACGTCCCAGGTTAGAATACCAGAATAGAAATACCATTTCTTCACTGATTTATAATCAAATAAAAATTAATAACCATCAATATTTTCTATCAATACAAGTTAAATATTGTAGTTGGTGGTAGAGAAGTTTGTGGATGAGATTTCCTTATAACTAGAATTAACTGCGGTAAAGGCGTAACACTTGCCACAGATTCTAATGCACATGTTTCTTTGGCTTTCCTACACGCTTAGAACATCCTACACATCTTTCACTTAATTGCTTATTCTTTCCCACTAATCTATCACCCCATTTCGAACCAAGGCAGACTTGCCTGAATTGATATAACACCTGAAATCCTACAAATAAATACTACCTTAGTTGTATAAAGGTCACATATATTTCGATATTATCTGATCCTTTGACTGGACATAATGTAAACTACTGTATAAGTCCATAACCTTCATTTTCGAATATATATATCTACAATCAATTTCTTTAAATTTCCAAGCGTTTAAAATATTAACATATTTTTTCTCCCTTCATCGCAGTGATGCCGAGAAACGCATCGTTTCCTATCTACAGAAAAACTTCCTACAGCGTCTACGAAACGTCGAACAAAAATCGAAGGAAAAGTATCTCAATCAGTATGATGCCACTGTGCTTCATCGCATTTGCGGCATTATCGAGACAAACTATATGTGCATCAATCTGCCGAGTGGCATGGAACTAAGTGGAGTCTACTATACGGCCTGCATGATGGAGCATGCCTGCAGACCGAATTGCTATTTTCAATTCGATCATCGCAAAGGTTTCAAGATATCCATCATAGCGGGACGCGACATTGAACGTGGTGAACATCTGAAGATCATGTACTCGAATATGTTGTGGGGTACACAAATGCGACAGGAACATTTAGCCATAACCAAACATTTTCTGTGTAAATGTGAACGTTGCTGTGATCCGACAGAGTATGGCACCTACTTCAGTGCCATGTTATGTGTGGGAGATGTGGGCTTAGATTGTGGAGGTATACAGCTTGCCAAGGAGCCGCTGTCGGCGGCCACGGATTGGGCATGCAATAAGTGTCCCATGGTTATCAGTGGACAGGAGGTGAGAAAACCATTTTAAACTCCAAAAAACACTCCAATCTTTTTATTTATGATTTTTTTTTCGTTTAATCTGTTCTAGGTCCGCTATCTGCTCACTCAGATGACTGAAGAGGTGGAGGATTTACTGGCACGCAAACCAACAATACAACAGCTGGAGGCTTTGATTGAAAAGCTGTCCAAGTTTCTGCATCCCAATCATTATCACATGTTCAGCTTGAAGCATACACTCATACAGCTGTATGGCACCGAATGCGGTTATAAGTTGCCGCAGCTGAACGCAGCACAGCTAGAGAAAAAGTTGAGCCTTTGTCAGGAACTCTATGCAGTGTGTCAAAAACTTGATCCCGATACAATTAGGCTGTCAATTTATGTGGGCATCATATTGTATGAAATGCAAGCTGTTTTGGTGGAGCAATCCAAACGGCTGCTAGCAAAGGAGGACAGGCAAGCAGAAGATGCAACAAAGGTTGCTGCTGGCTTTAAGCTTGCACGTGAACAATTGCTGCAAGCAGCCAAAGTACTGCAAAAGGAATTGGACAATGTTGCCGGCAGCAAGATGAATGATGCCGTACTCAAGTCCTTAAACGAGCTGGAATTGTTAATCAAAGATAGCAATTAAGTAATACGTAGAGCCTTTTGCTTTCCACTTTTTTCATTTCTTGAAACGAAACTGTGTTTATAAATATTCTGAACAGCTTAAATAAAAATTAGTTTTGTAAAATTTTTTAGATTTCAATTAGGTGAATCGTTTATCATCTACATCTTGTAATTGCATTTTCATCCTTTTCCCGTTATGCGATTGATTTGAAATCTTGTACTTGTTTGAATAGGGTGTCCCAAAAATACCGGACATTTTAAACCGCGCTATTTTTTAACAAAAATTTAAAAATCTTCGACTTGGTGCTTTAGTCTTGGAGAGGAGAAATTCAAAACAGAGAGGAGAAACTCGTAAAATTTGGTAAAATTAATTAAAAATGTTGAACAATTTACGGTGATGGTTCAAAAAGTTCCAAAGTTCCCTTTCAACTTAATTGCTAGGTAAGCTTAAAAAACGGTCGTATTTCAAGGTCCAAAAATCCTCGTGCCTTTCAGGATCGAGCATTGCATCAAGAACATGTCATTGTTTGGTGCGGATTTTGGCCTAGAACAGCGATTGGTTTGTATTTATCCGAAAATGCTGTCGGGGACGCGATTCCATCAAGCATCTATTTGAGTGATGACCTCTAGTTCGACATGAACCGTTATCTGCCGAGCTTTTTTGTAAATTTTTAAATAAAAGATGTTAAATTCTAACTTCAATTCTATCAGTTTGGTCATCGAAATTGTGCAAAAGTTTACCCATGTATTGCCTTAAAGGAACAGACCACTTTTTTTCAAATGAGGGGTTTTCTTGATCTTCAGTTACTTGATGCCCAATAGAACTTCGCACCAGTAAAATTGTGGAACAATCTCTCTACGAGCAGTTTACACTTTCTATATAAATCAAATCTTCACCGACACTACTCCACCGAACCTTTCAGTTAGTTACTATCATGCGTCTTCCTCAATTAAAGCAATTATGCACTTATAGGGAGCATCCCAAAAAAAATATTTGTTTAAAAAAAAAGTATAAGTGTTCAAACTCGTCTTCCCTAATGAGTTCATCAGCTCTACAGTTTCCAGGAATGTCTCTATGCCCCAACAGGTGGTGTTGATGATGTTAGGAATACTTCCTGCATGGATTTTATCACTGCTTGGCTATCCGTCGAGATGTAGATATTTCCAGTCGATACCTCATTATACCTCAGCCATGCTACAGCTTTATAAATTGCCATTACCTCTGCTTGCAAGCACTACCGTCAACACTACAGTCAACTGGCAGTCTATAAGAGGGTCTTATAACTAGATCCGTAGGAAGAATGTCTCCCCTGAGCTTGTCGTCGAGTTTTGAACAGACGATAAAAATGTAAGCATCAACGTGCGGTGATACTTTAGTATAAATGTCGCGGTAACACTGCGCTCTAGTTAACTTAAGCAATCGGTGAAGTTGATTCCGCGTGCATTCCAAAAAACTGTGACCATCATCTTGCCGGCCAATTTCACCATCTTTGCATTCTTTGGAGCATGCTTTGGAATGATCTTTTGTCTCTGCAGTGTCGCAGTATATCAATATATTGGATGGCCACAGTAATGCAAAAACCGCCTCAAAGTCGACCACACCACTGCGTTTATTCTCCACTCCACTACAAATGTTTGCACAAAAGGTACAAAATTGAAAGCACTGTACCTTGTAATATGCCTTGGATCTCAACAATTTCGCCCCCTTTAAATTGGCAATCTCTCGAAACCATAACGTGGATTTTTTCAATCATTTCGGGAGTTCAATTTGGATTTTCTAAGGACTTATTGAAGGGCCCTCATATAAATTCTTTTACACAATCGTAGGATTAGATTTCTGAAGGAATTTCTATTATTTTCGCACTATAGGAGTTATGTCTTTTGGAGAATGTTACTGTTTTGCTCCTTATCATGACGATATTAATAATGCTTTTATTCCCCGACGGAAATTATTCTTTTATTTAACGTTGCATTGAGCAACATTAGGTTGGCGAACCTAAAGAACAAATGGTCTTTTAACAGATCCAGGTACATATGATAACATTGTTAGTTGTAAACGATAAGTGATATGATCGACTTAACTTAAGGGATGGTTTTCTTGATTTGACCAATTTTTCAAGCAGTGTAAAAGACTTCCGTTGAGCTTTTTTTTGAACTCATCATATACGAGGGGACTATAAAAGATCGCTTAATAGAGTAGAAAAACTAAACAAAAAATGTCTTCATTTTATATCTTTATTCTTCATCTCATTGTATTTTTTCAACGTAATCGCCATTTATTTCGATACATTTTTTAAGTCGATAAATCCACCTTGAAAAACAGTCTTCAAAATCGGCTTTTTGGAGTTTTGCAATTTCATCATTGACCGCATTTATTATCTCCTCATTGCTGTTGAAGACTCTTCCTCGCAAATTTTTTTTTATTTTTGAAAATAACCAGAAGTCGCAAGGTGCTAGATGTGGGGAATAAGGTGCTGGTCGAATTTCTTCGAAGTCGCTTGTTTTTCTAGCAGTGTGCGCTGGGGCATTGTCATGATGCAAAAAGTATCGGCGAAGTTCCTTTTTTTGACGTTTTCCCAATAAACTTTGGAATACTTCTGGTAAGCAAGTTTCCGCATACCACTTGGCAGTTACCGACCAACCTTTTTCCAAAGGAATAGCAGCCACAACTTTCTCTTGGGTGAAGTAAACAGACATTATTACTTTTGTTGCTTTGCTTTAACGGGAGGATTTGCATCTTCTGGGCTCCATACCATACTTTGTTGTTTAGTTTCAAGATCGTACTTGTAAAACCATGCTTCATCACCTTTTACAATTTTCTGAAAAGTGGAAGACTCCGTTTTTTAATTTGTCAAGAAAATATTGAGCAAAATGCACGTGTCTTTTTTTGAGCTTCCGTTTAAATTCTAGGAACCCATCGTGCAGATTTTTTCGTGTATCCAAGATTATTTTTTAATATTCGCGATACAGCCATGGCATTCAAGTCCAGTTCTTCAGCAATCATTTCCTGGGTCAATCTAGGATCTTCGTCAATTTAAGACTTGGAAAGCCTTCTCGAGTTTCGTCCTCCACAGAAAAATTACCGGTGTGGAAACTCCGGAATCACTTTGAAATAGTCACAAGGGATGGCGCATACACTCCAAACGCTGTTTGGCATTCACTAAATATTTTCACAGGCTTGAGCTTACGCCGAAATCAAAAAAGAATAGCAAACCGAATTTCTTGCTGCGTTGGCACAGGGATATCCACTGACACTGCTTCACTAATTATACGTTTTCTTGTCTATATTTTGACCGATCCTTCTGAAAATTAGAGTGACATATCGTAAGATTATAACAAACAGTATGTAATTTTTGATTTATTAAAAACTTATAATATGACAGCAACTAAGCGAACTTTTGTTAGTACCCTCGTAATCACAAATTTTATGTAAAGCTTTGAGCGAAAGTGCATCGGTTATATTTGTGTTGTTGGGAAGATGAATAATCCGCTTTAAAATCTCACCAATGAATCCATGTGATGAATGAGACAACACAATTATTGAGTGTTTGATGTTCGTATAGATTATAAGCGGCTATGGGCCGCTACATTTAAAGCTTCGGTGTTGTTTCTGTTTGTCTTTTGTCTTTGATTTGTTGTTGCGTTTTGTTTTGCTACATAAGTTTTTGCTCTCAATTCTTGCTCTCAACGCTCCCAGAGTGCTCTCTGTCCATAGCTGATTATAAGTAATTCACGAGCGTAGCTTATTTAAATTTTGTTGAGCATCAGTTGATTCTCTTGAAAAGAGTGACAACAGTCACCACAGCTGTTGTATTAATTAATACTAATAAATTTCTTGAAACATTCTGAACATCTAAAATACAATTTATTTATTTATTTAATATTAACAAAAATTCAAATGATTATAGTATTACATTTTGCTCTTTTTTAATGATGGGTATTAAAACAAAAATCAAAACTTGGTTGCACATAGTTTCTTTATTTTGATCCGTAAGACTTTTCAATATATATCCAAGCATACAAACATGCATATGTCATAAACTTACAATATATTAATATATATGTTAAATTTAAATCGTTAAATTGTAACCAATTTATATACTACTATTTTCGTATATATATATATATGTTTAAATATATTAAATTAAATTAATTAAACATATCAACCGGATCTTGTGGAGCATCCAAATCTCTGTATTGTATTAATTGACGATATTCTCCGCCGGCTCTGCAAACATAGAAGCACAAAAATAAAGGAACATCATTGTCGAGTTTATGGTTTTATTGTATTTTGGTTTATTTTGTTTTGTTTTGTTTTTGTTGTATTTAATTTATTTATATATACGAAAGGAAAAACTCAAATTAAATAGACGACTTCACAAAATTTCGAATGCACTTTTTTACAGAGCGAAAAAGTAGAATATTTTATGTTACAAACAAGCGAATTCATTTTATTTACTTCGTTAAAATGGTGTGCAAGCTCTAAATTAAAGTTGCGCGTTTAATGCGAAAAAGTAATTCATTTGTCAATATTTTATAAGGCTATTAAATAAAATACATATTAAATATTTATAAAAGTTGTTTTAAGTATCGATTTTTGAGAAAAACTAAAAAAAAATATGCTCTGATCATGAAACACATGAATGAAGAAGTTAAGTGTTGGAAAATTAGTGCTCAAAAATATACATTCATAGTGTACAATATTTTAGTCAAACATATCGAAATTCGCTGGAGCATCCAAATCATGGTAACCAATAATGCGACGCTGGTGTTCCATAGGCAATTCTCTGTAAAATTTCACAGATTTGGCATTTTTCAAAAGGTAACACAGTGAAAGTATTAAATTTCTTAAAATCTCAAAAACACTACAAATACACAACATTTCAATACATCAAAAGTCAGGCATAAAAAGATCCACTTGCACACGACGCTAAACAAGCTACTCACACAAACTACCCAAGTTGGATAAAAGCTGCTTACCTGCGCCCACCAAAGCCACGTGCTCCACGACCTGGCATCATTAGAGGCGGTGCATAAGCCGCATAGGGTGGATAAACTGGCGGATAGGCAGGAGCGCGATAGCTGCAAGAATATAAAATAGAAATTTATACTTAAAACTTCACTGCAAATTGAGAGCAAACTATTTAAATTACCCTCCCCCTCCAGATTCCGAGTTGGTGCGTTTCGTTGTTCCCGGATGTTCTGGCAATTGCGGCCGCTTCGGATCCCTCAAGTAGTTATTGAAGAACTCCACCTCCTTGCGCACCTCGTCAACTTTCTCCACATGTTTGTTGAAGATGTGTTTACGTATAAATTCGGGGCCTTTGAATTTCTTGCCCGACAACGGACACAACCATTTGTCTTTAGCCAATTCCTGTGTATTCGCCTGCACAAATTTCTCCACTTCAGCCTCGGCATCTTTGCAGCCTAAATTTTTAAGTTCATCGTCATCGAGGCGTGTTGTCTTGGTCAGGAATGTCTGCATTTTACTCTCAAAATTCTTAATATAGTCCTGCATGTCGTTTTGAGTCACCTTCTGTGGTGCTGGTCCACGTGCGTGCACAATGCCACAGCGGTTGGGCATCTCATCCTCATACGGATATTCGCAGTGATTGTAGAAATCAACAGAATGCACAATGCGCAAATACAAAATGAGACAATCAAGCGCCGTAATAAGTTGTGGATCGCGTTCAACAGTTTCACCACCATCAGAATCTTTGTTGTCTCCACCGGTTAGACCCAAGAGTTCATCCTCTTCGGCCGAAGCCTCTTCAATAAGGTAGTCGGTAATGTTCTGCAACACCGGATTATTTGATTTGAAGCCATAGTTGCTGGAGGCATTGGGGGGCTCTTGATTGCCATTGAATTTTTGTGCGCTCTCTTTGGCATTTTCCTAAAAGAGAAAAATATTTCTCAGTATTTAAAACATTAATAAATTGTAAACCAAAATTTGCGCATTGACGCTTATCGATAATATTTAACTTTAACCCTCGAGCCAATGTTAAAAAATGTTTTAATTCAGAAGCAAGCTCTTGTAATTATTATAATTTTTTTTTTTTTAATTTGACTTTTTGTAGGAATATAAACTCTCCCACAAAATAATTAACTAAAAAAACCTCGTAAAACTAATTTTTTGAATTGTTTTGCTAAAACATCACCTTGAGATTTATTTTTACAGAAATGTTTTATCAACCTCGTTAACACATAAGCTCAACGGAACTTTGCTGTACCAGTGAAATGCGCTAACTCAATTTCTCAGTGGCGCAGTTTAAAATGCTGATTCACGTGTCCATAAGACGGTGAGATATCAATCAATGCAGTGAGGTATTAGGTTGGATAGCTCATTAAGTAATTTAAATACCGCCGTTGATTCATTAAACTGTATCATCGAAATGCGCTAACTCAATTTCCCAGTGGCGCAGTTTAAAATGCTGTTTCCTGCATCAACAGGACTTTAATCAATGCAGTAAGTTATAGAGTTCGATAGCACATTATTTGAGTACCGCCATAGACTTAATTTCTCTGCAAGACTTAATTATTGCCGTGAGTTGGGATAATTCATTAAACTATTTGGAATGCGTTGAGTTAGCGCTTTGAGTTATATGGTGAAGTACAAAGCGCAGGTTGGCCGCACCTAAAGAAAATAAACTAATTCTAATCAAACTTGGCTCTGACAGCGATTTTTAGGTCATCGACGTACGCTGCCACTGGACATCCCTCACTTTCTCTTAAGAGAAATCAGTTTATCATTTAGTTACTACTTTAGAGCGGACCACTTTGAGAAGTGCCTCGTGACACAGATTTTAAAGCGGTGTATATGCTCAAGATATATAAAATTACTCTCACGAGTTTATCAATTAAATCTATTCTAATTTTTTTCACACCTAACTCTGATGCAATTCGTATACTGATGCAATTCGTATTGATTGCAACGTGACGTTACTTAAAGCTCCCTTAAAATCTAAGAAAGCAACTAATCTGAATTCATTCCATAAGAATGTTAGAGTCGTTTCCACGGACCTTCCACAGTTATAAGCATGCTTTAATGCCGAAAGTAGCGCGAAATCAATGTTTTACGGTTGAAATCTTTAAGATGTTCTAAAGGCTTTGGTAGGGAGGACGATGGACGTGAATACTTGAGGAGTGGTGCGTGATGCCTGCCCTAAATTAGGTAAAAACTCCACTTTTGTTTATTTTCAGGTTTTCCGAAATTCCGAAAGCAATTCAAAACGGATCCTGCTTTATTTCTAACTACCTTCGATTCATTCAAATAGGTGGATGATAAGTTAACTTTTAAATTTCATTCTTATGATTATAAGATAGATAGATAGTTAATTTTTTTTTTTAAATAAAAACAGCAAAAAAATTATTTAAATAAAAACAATTCTCATTAATAAAGAATTCTCTGAATAAAGTTAAGAACTCACCCACAACTTGAACTTCTCATCCAGATTGAGTGTTATTTTGGCACACAATTTAATGTCCGAACGCACGATGGTCTTGTGGGCAGTCATTCCATTCACGGGGCGTACACGTCTGCTCAAATCGCGATTAACAATTGCACCCATTTCGCAGTCACGCAAGCGCGTATTATTCAAATTCCAACAATACTCCTTTATGTTGACATCACGCTTGAAGGTCACCCAACCACGACGATACCAACGTCGTTCTACAAGCGGATCGGCGATAGCAACACGCAAATAACCATCGAAACGCTGACAAATAGCTTCAATCTCTGCCTTAGTAATGGAGGGCGCCAAATTACGCAAGAATATGGACGATGTACGATGTAGAGCACGTGGACGTGGCAAATCTTTTTCTTTCACCAAATCAATTGTTTCTGGTTGTGGTTCGGCAACAGTGTCTACCGCTGGAGTGGTAGTGTCTTGTGCCTCTACAGCAACTGTAGCTTCAATTTCTGCTTTATGCTCAGACTGCTCTGCTGCAATTACTGCTGGTGCCAGTGCCGGTGCTGGTGATGCAGCAGGTTCATCTTTATCTGCAGCACTTTCTGGTGTGACTGGTGTTGTTTCATTCATAATGACATCCGCTTCTTCGACAAGAGGTGCTTGCTTTTCAGCTTCTTTGTGCTCTTCTTCGTCGTCGTCCTTTGTCTTTTCAATTAAAGTGTCAACTGAAGAGTCATCTTCTTTGTCTTCCAAGCCATTCTCTGGCGTTTTCTTCACTTCGTCACTTTGATGCTCAACACTATCGTTAGCATTTTTTTCCTCCTCTTCCTCTACAACTGCTGTCTTCTTAGGCTCCTCTTCTTTTGCTTTCTCTACCTCTGCTTCAATTTCTTCCTGCTTGACTTTGGCAAGATCATACTTATCATTGAACTTGTCGTCATCATCATCGTCATCACTAGAACTTGAACTACTCGAATCCGAATCGGAGGATGATGATGATGAAGAATCGGAATTTGAATGTTTTCGCTTACGCTCCGGTTTAATATCGATTTTCTTATCTTCAGTTTTTGACTTGTCATCGTCGCCAAAGTCATCATCTTTTTTCTGAGCAACCGTGGAAGTGACATCATCGTCATCTTCATCCCAATTTTCCTCATCGTCAGAAGCAGCAACTGCTCTGCGAATGGGACGTGGCGAAACTATTTTCGGTTCTTCTTCTGGTTTTTTCTTTTTCTCCACCGATGTTATGATGACATCGTCGTCATGTTCAATTTTTCTTTCCAAAATACGATCTGGATATGTTATATCCTTTGGTTTCTCGTCGAGTATTTTAAGATCATCATCGGTGCCGCCTTCCAATTTTATAACAACTGTATCCAGCAGTCGTAAGAGCGGTTCCTGCTGTGAGGTATCAATGGAGACACTTTTTATGGCGCCTGTTCCAAGCAATTCATTGAAGACATCGACGCGTTTCTGAGTAATGAGGGAAGGTGGATTATTTACTTAAATTTATTTTCAATAAAAAATTCTCTATGCAATAAATTCTTAAGTATATTGTTAGTATCGAAAATTCTAAAGCATAAAATCTGCTAAAATCCCTATGCGTTGAAATCACGCCAAGTCATTTCAATAGATCGATGCTGAATGATCAACGATTTTTATGGCACATATTTCCGACTTAATTTTCCATATATCTGACGAGCGCCCTATTGAGATTTCAAAATTATAAAGTCAGACTACAGGGTGCGGCCAAAAAAGTGTGCTATTAAAAATCGAATATTTTTAATAAAAAAAATAAATATTTTATTAACTTCAAATTATTTTACAGAATAAATTTCAAAATTTAATTTAAAAAAAATATTCGATAAAATCTCCATTTTTCCTTATAATGTGCACGCAGCACAGTAGACTTCTGGTGGGATTTCATTCCAAATTTAAGTTAAAAGTGCTTTAAAACTCTCAAAACTGAGTTGATTTAGGTCTGTAAGCTTACTTATCATATATCCCCAAATACAATAATCTAGAGGATTTAAGTCTGGTATGAAATCATGAATTCAGGAAAATTTAACTTGCACCATTCCTGAACCAATTTTACTTTGTGAGCCGGAGCAGAGTCCTGCTGAAAGCAAAATCGGGTCTCAACATACAATTTTTTGGCTTCAGGAAGAACATGACCGATCAAAACCCCATTCAGATAATATTCTTTATTGATTTTTACGCCTCGATCGATGAATAACAGTGGCAATTTGCCTTTTTGCTGATATCTCCAAAAACCATTACTGCAGAATGATTTTTAAATCTTAAAATTGCTCTTCTCAACGCAAAGGCGATAGATATCTGATTTAAATGGACCCATGTTTTCAGACGATATAGGAGTGACAAGTGACCCTTTTAAAGTAACCGATTAAGATTTGTAGACCTTTTGATAGTTTGAGTTATTATCTTTGCTTGCTTTTGGATATGCTGGCTCACAAATGTTGTGAATCGCTGATCAGAATCTTTTTGGCATAAACTCTTGAAGATAAATTATGAAAAGGCTTAGGAACCACAAAAGTTCGAGATCCTAACGTTTTTCCTAGACCAAGCCCGCATTTTTTTGGACCTTTTTGGACAATGCTTTCACCACCTGTTTACCATTTTCTATTTTCTCTATTTATTTACTATAAATTTAAATCCCTTATTTTCCGTATCAAACTGTGTTCATTGACTTAAATAGAAAGGAAAATAACATAAACACTTATATATAACATCTCCAGACGTACCTGCAGAAAGCCAAACTGCTCCTCCTTGCGCCTGACGCTCTCGACTGGATGATATTTGTTCTTGAACCTGCGAAAGAAAGTGAATAAGATTTTTTTATATAATCTGAGCACGCCAATTATTATTACATATAAAATATTCAAATCTAAAAGCTTAGCACAATGAGTAAATATTAAATGGCGCTAAATAAATTCCAACGTTGTTCTTTATTGTTCTGTCCACAGCGTTTCTAGGATTCTTGCAAGTTATTAATTTTTAAAATATATCAACATATATAAGGTTTAAGCAAATACTTTTAAATTGTTTATAAGCTTAACTTAGTACCCAAATCTTACCTCTTATATACAATATATATATTTTTTTTTTAATCTTTATTTAAAGTTTTTCGAGTAAAAGCGAATAAATTAAAACGCGGTCATTTTAAAAAAACACACTTTGGCATTGCTCGCCCAGTGCAAAAGTTAAGCAAAAAATTGTTTTAATTCTCTATGAATAATAGTACAACAGTCGAGTAGAAGGAGGTAGTAGATTGTATGCGTGTGCAGTAGTAGGTACGCATTCTGTATATATTTTGCTATATATGCTGCTCTTATTCATAGTTTAACAGCAAATCTTATGTACGCCATACGCAAATAGCTGCAGAGAAAAACTTGATTATACATAGATTTTTTTTTAAGGTTAAAAATATGTAATTTTGTTTGGATTTAAACAATTAAATAATAAAATATTAACTTGGTTAAATTGAGAGAGCTTATTAGAAAGAGACAGAGAGACTGAAGTCTTTATAAAATTTGTCAGCATAAAATAAACATAGGAATCAAACGAAAATTTAACAAAACGTGACAGGCAAAAGATTTAAATTTTCTTTCTTTTTTCAGTCAAAGCTGTTTGGTTGCCCACCAAGTTCTTACAAAACTTATTTTTCTATTGCATTTTAGAGTTTGCTGTGCAGAGTTATAGATTTTACTTTTTTTTGTTTGTTAAATTTCGTTTGTCCGAATGTTAACGGCTTACCATTCCTCATCCTTGTGTGCCACAAAGAATTCATTCAATTGCTGACGCTTGAAATCCAATTTATATTCGCTATACTTTGTGAGCACTTCAGAGTCGGATATACCATCATCTTG
Organism: Pherbina coryleti; assembly: GCA_943735915.1. Taxonomy (NCBI): domain Eukaryota; kingdom Metazoa; phylum Arthropoda; class Insecta; order Diptera; family Sciomyzidae; genus Pherbina; species Pherbina coryleti. Next base: position 169,709,865 of record OX030950.1, on the reverse strand, counting down.
AGTATCCAAAAACTGTTTTAGTGTCAACATAGCCGGTTGTGTTTGAACATCGCTACCCACTGTTTGCTCGCGTGGATGTGGCGCTGCATGTGCGTGATTAAAACCACTGTGCAAGCTATGCGCAGCATAATGTTCATTCCAGGCATGCATAAGATAGGGATCGTAAGCTAAATGAATACAAAAAATTAAGAAAAAATTAATTAGGTTTTACACTGAGCAGCACACAACTCACCACCATAACGCGGATTGCCACGCAACTCATCTCCCCAATCGGGACGCATACGTTTTGCGGGCGGCATTTCTCTACCAGGCGAACCATAACGGTCACGCGGTCCTCTATAATCACGATAGTCGGGACGCGGGCGCCCACCGCCACCACCACGAAATGGATTGCTGAGGAAAATGAAAACAATCCTTTTATTATAAAATAAAAATTAATATTATAAGCAAACTTACCGATCTGACCAGTCGTCGCGTCCACCGCCACCACCCCCACCTCCTGCACGACGATCATCACGTCGTTCTGAACGATAGCTGTCGCCAGAGCTGCGCTCACCGCGGAACTTATCACGACGTTTGCGGTCGTACTCATCATCAGAATCGGCCATTTTCTGTTAATTAATTAACACTGCTATAATTAAAACAAAATTTGTCACTATTTTTGCTTAGGTACAGCGAAGTGCTAGCAACATAACCTCACTTTTACAACAGCGCAAAAGTGCCACAAAATGTATTGAAATAATTGTATTTAAATTACAGCAAAACTTTAAAACTTGCAGCAGTTGAGTGCAAACTCAATTGATTCAATCTTTGTTAAAGTAAAGTCTGAATTTTGCAAATATTTTTATCACGCCAATCACTTTTTCACACTTTCCAGGAGGTTTAATATAACAGTTTTAAGTTATAATTTAATGCTCAATTGAATATTTTCAGCTACTTTATATGATTTATTAAACTATATTCACTATTTTTACCGTTTAATTACCTTTTAAAAACTTTTAAATTCGTGGTTGTTGCTAAAATTAATTTTTTCGCCTACCTGTGGTTCCGTTTTTTTTTTTTTGTATCTGACATTTCGTGCTGGCAAACGCGGCTTTTTTCGTGCTACGGTTGGCAGCAATCGCAGTGTGCGCGTTGCCAACCATCTACTATGAAATTTCAGCGTGAAGATGGCGCTGATCAATCGAAGAAACCGTTTTAATGAGTTTATCAGTGATTTTAGTGAATTTAAAACAAAAGGACTAAAAATTTATTTTATTAACTAAAACTTGTTATTTTTCACTTGAATAAGGACCTTAAACATCTCTTTTTGATCATAATTAAATTAATAATTTTCATTGCATCAGGAAAATTAATTGACTCAGAAATAAATTTCATTCTAAGAATAATAATATTTTCAAAATATAATTAAAATTCAAATTAAATATTTATTTTCTTACAAATCATGGTAAATAAATTGCTTATGAAATAGAAAATATTTGTCGTTGAGATACTGTCTTGAAAAGCATTGTTTTGAGAAAATTTCTTTTAAAATATCACTTTCTGTATCACTTTCTAAAATATAACATTGTTTGGCCTTCTGACTGCGTATAACTCCCTAATTCAAGGCGATTGTTATTTATTTTGCTAAACTCATGAAGAAATGTGCTTTACTGAAGATATTAAAAAAATATAAGCGTATTTAAAGAAAATTTTAAGCTTCAGTTAAGCTTAGTTTCGAATAAAAGTTTAGTAAAAACTAATTTTTTGTTCAGTTTCTCAATTTTTGTGGATATGTAAAGAATAATGTGCTTCTGTAAAACATCTTCTGCCTTTTTTTATTTGAATAAAACACATTTTCCCTCATTTTAAAATTTTACTTATACGATTTTAGCTACTTTTATCATCAACAAAACACATTTAGGCATTTCGTAAATGTAAATGTATATATAACAAAACTAAGCTTTTTTTCCACAAACATGTGTTTTTATAAGTGAGATTTTTCATTCTAAAAAATGCGTTTTTGCAAATTTTTTCACCAACAAAACATATTTACGCACATCTTTAGCTTAAAAATAGTGCAAAACTAAGTCTTTTAAGCAAACATGTGTTTTTATGTTTAATAAAAATATCGACTTCATACTAAAATATGGTTTTTTTAACTGAATATAATCAATAAATTAGTGTTTTTAATTAACATTTAATTTAAATTCGAGCGAATCAGAACGCATAGTGCCAAAACACATTTATACTTACAAATGAGTGCCTGCAACAAATGTTGACATTTCTTGATACATACTCGTATAACTAAAGCACATTTGCCCACATGTTCGCATAGTAAAACAAGTTAAGAAGTATTCTTTGTCACATTTTTCAAGTTCAAAACACATTAACGCATTTCTTTGCTAGAAATTTGCTACAAAATTAAACATTTATCAACAAAGATGTGTTTTCACTTAATAAACATTATTTAGCTTTAACAAAAACTCCGAAATTAATAATTTAATGTATGTTAAGAGATAAAATTTTGCCGCAGGTGTTTGAAATAACATGTCACACAATTCTTCTGGTTAATTTTTGTGAAAAATTACCCAGTCACAAGTAAGTAAATCTTCAATAACAAATGACTGGGCATTATTATTGTAAAATTTATTAATAATAGTCATTAGTTTTATACAATAGAACAAAAAAAAAATAATCATACTTCATAATTTGCGTGCTTATGTCGCGGCATTAATTCTATTAATTAAGGATGACTTCACATGAGAAATAAGAAGAGATAAACAAAATTTCGATAAAAAAGTCGTAGTATATCAAGACATGAGAACATGTTTTCTTTTTTGTCTTGAATAATTTACATGTTAAGATTAAATTAAGAATAAAAACAAATAACAATAGTTAAACGTTACCGGTTCTTAGTAAAAATAACTATTTAAAGTTAATTATAATTAGAACATAGATTATAAAATAGTAGACAAAAACTGACAGAACTGGTTTGCATTGTTTTATGGAAATAATAAAAACGTATAAAAAACATTTTTTGCCAGACATAAACATGATTTGACATTGAATTGTTTTGTCGAAAATATTTTTATGCGTAAAAATATTTTATTGTAATAATAATAATTTTTAATTTTTCTATCAAATAAGACACCTGGGCGATGGCTTTAAGTCCGGAGCCTCTTCTGCAAGAATGAAAACGAGAATCGAGTGACAGATATTCGGAGTACACTGATGATGTGAAGGCAGAATTTCTCAAGGCTTCTAAATGGCGACGCATACATTAAACCAGCCGATGGAGATGATATCCCATATATATCGTGGAGATGATATATCGTGGAAATCCCAATTGCGGATGACAGCGTTGAAATTTCGCTGTCCAACTATAATGAAGTCATGACAGCTAAAACCCGGCTTCAGAACAAGAAAGCAGCCGGAGCCGATAGCCAAGCTGCTAATCTTTTCAAGAATGGTGGCGAAGCTCCCATTTAAATGCACTCATGAGCTTTTATGCAGAATATGGTCCGAAAAATTCATTCCAACCGATTGGAGCTCAGTGTGCTCTTCCCAATCCGCAAGAAAGGCAATTCCACCATTTGCGCCAACTACCGTGGGATAAGCTTTCTTAATATCGCATATAAGGTCCTGTCGAGCTTATTATGTGAAAGACTGAACCCCATCCGTAAAACAGCTAATTGGACTTTATCAGTGTGGCTTCAGACCTGGCAAATCCACCTTAGACCAGATATTTACGCTGCGACATAATCTTGGAGAAGACCCTAGAAAAAAAAATCGACACACACCATCTTTTTGTCGATTACAAAGCCGCCTTCGACAGTCCAATAAGGAATCATCTTTAATCCACCATGTCTGAATTTGGTATTCCTGCAAAGCTCATCCGTCTTTGCAGAATGACACTGAGCAACACTAGCAGCACCGTTAAAATCAGGAAGGATCTCACTCCTCCATTCGATACTAAACGAAGTTTTAGACCTTATCCTTAAGATATGTGTTTGTAAATATGCTAATGGAAATGTGATCACACATCTGCCGAGGTAAAGAGTATCTCCGTGCTAACAAATTTTTAGGATAATTGCTATTCCTTCCTAGGCATATGCTTCCTTTAATAAAGTCAACGGTTCAACCTGCCCCCCAAATTGGGCGACCAACTCCATAATCTGGGTAGTCCCTTCTACATTTACACAGAATAGGGCGAATCCGTTGCCTGTCCTCCTTTATCCTGACTTTGGATAGTCTGCTCGTGAGAACAAGCTGAGTTGGTGCGTTGTCATGATGGAAGATCACTTTTTAATTCGCCAAATGCCGTCGTTTTTGCTTCAAATCTATGTCAAGTTTGTCCGACAGCTATTTTCCGTTAAGAAAATATATTCTATTCGGTAGCAGGGTTGAGGTCAACGCAGAAGAAAATACATATCCGTTGGAAGGAACAAGTCTTGAATAACCTGACGAAGCTTGATGTTTCCAACTGGTGAACTTGGTGTTAAAGCATAACAAAAATGGCGGGCACATATTCTTGGGCGAGGCCAAAACCGGTCACATACCACTTATACATCATTTAAATTTACCAGTTAATTGATTCCTTTATTTCCATTCAACAGCTTAACTTCCAATATCCAGATGTGAAACAATAAACTTTAAACTTGTTTCCGTTTTGATATTTTTATCATTTGACATTTGCGACGTTTTTTCGACACAGATTAAAAAGTTGTTGCCACATCAAAGCAACAGCGAAAAACAATTAATTCAGGTTTGTTTTAATGAAAATTAGCGTGTTAGATAATTTAATAAATCACTAACATTGAATAGATTTGATTTAGAATTGATTTTTGTTTTTTTTTATTTTGTCCTAAGAAAACAACTAATTTTTTTTTCTAAACCAGCCAGTTTTATGACCCCAACCAAACAAATTAAGACGACTACAACGACACACGTTTATCTTATGATGAGTCGCAGTTATTGTGGTTTTAGCTGATTATTATTCTGTTGTTTATACGATATTTTGAATAATTATTGAACAGCTGAAACTCTGAAGCTGCTGGAATTCATCCAAGCACCTCGGTGAAGTCGGTTAACTAGCCATGATTTATTTTTAACTATTTTTGCAAAAAAGAAAAAATTATATAACTAGTTAATTATTTTATTTTATCTCTGTACATATTCGCGTCAGTTAAAAATTGTGTTTTGAATACACATTTTTTTATAATATTATTTTATATATTAATTTTTGTGGTTTTTTATTTTATTAAAGATTTGTTTAAAATCAAGCGTCAAGCGTTGAGTTTGTAAACAAGTAAAGGGTGTATCAGCTGGTTGTCGCTTTTAACAAAACATGCTATTTTGACGCTGACACCACTTTCGTGCAGATTTCGAAATTTTTAAAAATATTTGTGATATGTAAACACAGCATCGCGGAACAGTCTGGATAATAGTGCTAAGTAAACGTAACGCTTTGTTTTCATTTTCCCTTGAGATATATGTGAATTCACATTTTGTTTATAATTCATATTAAAATATAATGTAAATCTATAAAAATTGTTTAAAATCAATTTTTGTTTTTTACTACTCTTTCCTTCTATTTTTACTTTTTTATTGTTTCACTGAAAATTTAACTTTATTCCGGTTTCATTAGAAATGCCACACATGGAGAATGAGACTATGTGAGGTATTACTTACATGGCTTCATATCAAATATCTGCAGCTATGATTTTATTTACGTGACGTTTAAAAATTTCCCCACTATTGTCAAAAATTTTGACAAAGAGATAAAAAAACAGACAAACTGCAGAAAAGTGTCAAATCACTTATGCACTGAACACATTGACGACGACAGCAACGACAATCTGTCAAATTGGAAATGGTCTATATCGACGACACGACAATGCGACATTAGATCATATTCTCTTCATGATCTGGAAATTTGACAGATGTCTTCAGTGCATTACACTCAATAAAAAATGTATTACACATTTTTTTGCAACTTTTAATTAGAATTTACTCTGCAGTAATTAATGCACTGAACACATTGACGACTATACGACTTTACGACGCGACATGAAAAAATATAATATGCACGATTGTTTCATTTACGCATACACAAACCCTTATATTTACACTGTTGTCGCTCGTCAAATTATAAATAGTTCTATACCGACGTCAGCAACATTGCTATGTCGCTGCGACATTTTCTCATAAGAAAAGCATGTAAAAAAATTTGAGATATGATGTAATATCGCTGTCGTCGTCAATGTGTTCAGTGCATAAAAAGGTGATCGCTTATTTTTCAAGTCTCTCAAAAAAATTTGACCTTTCCTTGTCCAAAAAAACTTCGGGTTGTTAACTTTTGTCGTGTTTGCTCACTTTGAAAGAACAAAACAGTGAATTTCTGATGATGTCAAAGATTTCGGTATTTTTCGGTATTTCCTTACACTTAGCAATCGTTAAATTATGCGGTATTCAATGGGAACAAAACTTCCTGACGCCCAATAGCCTGAACACATTGCATACGACAGGCGACGAGCGCAAAATGTCACTTTAAATTTACATGTATTTCTTATAAGACGAATTCTTGGAGATTTTCGCGACGACGTTGTCGTCGGCTTCAATTTAATTTTAATTTGACATGCGACAAATGGAAATTTCTTTCATTGTTAACATTTGTCATTGTATTTTGTTTCGTGCCGGCTGTTCAAGTGGTCGTTTTGTTTTTCCTATTTTAAATTTATTTCATTGAAAAGTTTAAAGGCGAGTTTATTGAATTATATTAAATTATAAAACAAAAAATTTAATATGTTTTTTTTATTGGCTTTAGACGAAGTCCTTATTGAAGAGGTTCGGATGCCTAAGATCTTGTACGACCTCAGTAAGAAGGAATACAAAAATTTTAGGTTTAGGGATCATGCATGGAGTGAATTTCTCACACTCCAGAAGAAAGAGCACACGTAGTTCAGCTAATTTTTGAACATGGCAGCGGCAAGTATCAGAGAAACTTGCACTGCGTTTACTTAAAGAAACGCTAAGAAGGATAAGAAACTGGAATCTAAGTTTCAGCATTGGTTTATGACGAAGTTTGCTGCTGTCGCGTTTATTAAAATAAAGTCGCTCGACATTTCTCTACAACGACAGAATGGATGTCGTTCGTCGCATGTTGCGATGAATGTGTTCAGGCTATAAATCAGTGTTTTCCACGCTGAGCTCATTTGAGCTCTCTCGTTTCAAATGTGTTCTTATGCTCTCTCAGTCATTTAACAAACAACCAGTGGCGAAGCAGCATTGCTTCGAATGCATGGTATAATAATACAAAGTAGCATTGACAACTGCTTATTTTCTCTTCTACAAGAAAACATGTCATGTCAAAACAGCTGTGCTGTTTGTGAAAATGCATCATCAGTTCAATGTTTTCAACATTTTTTGTGTTTTCAATGTTTTCAGCGCTCTCTTTTTGAGTGTATTTTTTGACAGGAGATAGTTTCCTTAGCAACTGCCAATGCTACCTTGTAATTATTATACCAAGATTACAAGGTAGGCTCATATTGAAGAGCAGGGTGAGCTAGTTGTCAAAATCAGCTGGTAATTTTGAGTTTTTCTTATTGTTGTTGTTGCTTTTGTCATTTGACGTTTGAACCTACAGCTTTGTTGTTGCAAAATTTCACATTTGAGCAGACATTTTAAAATGAACTTACCTTGTAATTGTATCATGCACTGGCCTTAATGCTCAGAATCGAATTTGTACAAGTTCTACCTATGCCCAAGGATGACTCCAACTCACAGTTCATATTTCACATGCCAGACTGCATCCAACATGCTTCATGTGATAGAAATCTTAGTGATCTTAATCGAAACTATGTTGATCGAAGCATTCTTTTCTTGTCAATCCACGGGAAAATCGTAAAATATCATCAGCCGAAAATGTTCACGTGCTAATTTCATTTTATTGTTCAAATACAATTTTTAAACCACCGTAAACAAAACAATTAGCGTACATACAGCAAATCTCTTGTGAGTACGTTTTTGCTAGAAAATGTCGAACTTTCAAATGGAACTCCTGGCAATGCTTAGTGTTCCCGAGGCGCAAGACTTAAAAGGCAGCCCTCGTATATTTTTCTATACCTCCAACGCCGACTTATGAGCGTTACAATTGGAGTATCAAGGTAAAAATACCCTTCACGTAGTAAGCGTAAAATATTAAATGTTTAGTAAACGTAAAATATTCCCAAATTCCGCAATTTTCGCCAAAACTTCGCTTGTGGTTCAGTGGGATGCAGCTGTTTAGTTTCTCAATATTTCCCACTGTTATTCAAGCGATTATATCTTCAACAACTTTAAAATTAAACGATTTATGTCTTATTTTGGAACTATTTAATATGAAGACTCTATATATCACACGCGCTAGGGTTGCCAGATGTCGAAATACGCACGTACTACTTCAAATTAAAGGCAACATATCACCCACACGATATTTCGCATAACAAGGTTTTAATTACTTTTTATTTATTTGGTAAATAATGCGGCAATCAACAGCTTTGTTTTTTCGCATGATTAAGCGTTATTTTCGAGATCAATGACATATATTTGTTTTCTTCTTTTTTTTTAATACGCAAAGACATAAATGACGCAGAAAACCAACAAATACGAGATGTGCGATAATAAATCAAATATTTCATTGATATTGGCCTAATTTTTTTACTATATATTTATATTAGATACTACTTTTTAATCAACTACTACCAGTTACTATTACTATTTAAGAAGTATCATAATTCTACTTTAACGAGTTTAGAATGCCAAATTGTTTCAAAGCAACTTTTTCCTTTTCTTTGGAAAAAATTATAATAATTTTCTTTACTTTTCTATCTTCAAAATTGTTCTCTTAGTTCTGAGTGCGTTGACGGACTTTTTCAAGGTTGAGTCATTAACATTTGCACGTTGAGTCAGTAAAAGTTACGTCAACAGATGATTATGGGAAAAATATGCCAAATGAAGAATGAAGAAGAAACCCAAAAACGAGTTTAGATATTGTTATTACTTCATTTTTTTAAATTATAAGAATGGCTCACTTAATATTTACATAATGTGGCGAAACTTTATAGCTAAATAATGTTTAAATTTAAAAATCTGATTGAATTTTAAATGTTTGAATTCGAATTTTGAATTAATTTACCAATAACATTGACAAGATTTTTGTTTTGATGAATAAAATTGTGGTATTCTTTTAAAATTGAATCAGCAACTGGTACAATTTTATAAACTAGTTGTATTTTTTCCCCCATTATACAGAGAAACAAATAAAAATGGTGATGCTGCAAGAAATCGAAAAAGTAGATATTTATTTTATTTAAAGAAATGAGTAAGAAGTGGTTGCCGCACCTACGCAGTTAAAATTAAAAAATATTGTTAAAGTGTAAGAAAAAAAGAAATACAAAATATTGAAAAACATATTTACATGGCGCAACAAGAGTGAAATTTGCATTTCAACGCTCTTAAACTCATAAAATAAATAATAATTAAAAAATATACAATATTCAATATTTAAAATAAATAACTTCTTAAAAATATGCATCAAATTAAGATTTATTTGAAAGCGTCATATTAAATAAACACGCTGTCATAAGCAATTTTACACTCTACCATCATTATTTTGGTGATGAGTTTTTTTTTTTTCTTTTTTGCTTTACGTCATCTTCGTCTTCGTTAAAAGTCACAAGTTTTTCTTGTTTTACTAATTTTTGGCAACTTATAAAATTACATGAGGACCGCAAAAAAAAACCGAAAACATGTTCATAATTTTAAATGCAACTGACCACAAAACACGTTAAAATAAATGCATAAACATACGAGCAGTCAGCCAGCTAGTGCAGCGCCTTAAAAAATCACCAGGTCACCCTGACCTTAACACAAATTTCAAAAAGATCATCATCGCCATCACTGATGAGTGCCAGTATATAAAATATATAAAAATATAACGCCAACTTGTTTACCACGCATAATATTTGTGCGTGAAGAAATGAGTATCACATTTTGATCCATTCACAAAACTGGAGTGACATAAAAACTGACCTACATGTTAATAACTGACGCCAAAAAGATTTTTAATGCGTTTAACGCATGCATCAATATAAACACTTTAACTTGCATTAATTAACCGTGTCTTCACTCTAAGCGCCATCTTTGGCTAGAGTTGTTTGTCTGAGATGGATGCGTTAAACCTTGAACCGGTTACTTTCAAAGTGAAGCATACTCGTAGCGACTGCAGAGGTACATTCTAATGCATACAAAAATGCATAGTTCTGAGCAAAAACTTGTTTAACCATAAGATATAGTGACAGTCTTTTAAATAAATTCCTCCAAAAGCAGTAAATATGCTTTATTGCCATTCCTTAGAACCGATAAAAAACAAAACAAAAAAAAAAAATTCATCAACTATGACTTTTAACAAAAAATTTGGTTCTAATGGAAGTGAATGTTCAATAAATAATATAAAATGTGACCAAATACCAATGACATCCAGCTGTCTAAATAGTAAGTAAGGTTTATCATGCATTTTGTACAAGGTAGGAGCGACAGTTCTTTCGTCTTGCACCAACTGTCAAAAAAAGTATAACTTAGAGAACGGAAAAAGTAAAAAAGAGTATAGAAAATAATATATACAAGCAAATGATGACAGTCGGTGCAAAACACTCGTGAGAAACTAGCCAGTTGTCACTCCTACCTTGTACTATAATTGTATCATGGTCATCATGACTTCAGTGTGCAGGCAATTCGTCGCACCGTGGAAAAATTTGAACTTGAGTTCACTCTTTTGTATCCTAAGCTACCAACCGACAGAGATTGGTGCGAAGTGAAGAAAATAAAGCCACCGTAGCGACCAGTGTCGAGGAAGACCTAGAAATGTCGATTCGGTGCCGATCAGTTCAATTGGACATCGTCAGAGAGTAAGCCAGGCATATTTTGGGGTTGGATTTTGGGCTTACATCAGTATACGATTATGCTGACGTAAAATTTAAGCCGGACGGCCATAGACAACGCCGTGAGTTTACTAATTAGGCGCTGAAAATGTTGGCTAGAGATCCGGATTTTGGCCAAAAAATTATTTTCTCAGATGAGACCCATTTTTGGCTCAGCGGCTATATCAACAAGCAAAATTGCCATTATTAGAGTGGCCACAATTCACAAGTGTTCGACCATACATCAATGCATCCACAAAGATTGACTGTTTGGTGCGGTTTATGGCACGGCGGCATCATCGGACCTTATTTCTTTCGAAATGAAGAAAGACACACTGTTACCGTCAATGGTAACGTCTCAGTAAAGAGCGATGCTAACCGGCTTTCTGTGACCAGAGCTCGACAACTTCGATATATCCGAGCTGTGGTTCCGACAAGACGGTGATATATGCCTTATAAACAACGCAATGCTCGAAGTGCTGAAGGAGAAATTCGACGACTGGGTCATCTTACGGCGAAAATTCATCAATTGGCCAGCCGCGGCGACTATACGACTTGACACCTCGATTATTTTACCTGACATCACGTCAAGTCCCTCTTAGACTACGCTAAAAAGCTTACCACTTTGGACGAGCTCGAGGCCAACATTCGAGACGCTATTGGCCGAGGCGGCCATTTAAGTAATCTAGTACTATTCCATGTGGCGTCCGTGGCGTAGTTGGTTAAAGTGCGTGGCCGCTATGTCAACGAACCTGGAGAACCGGGTTCGAATCCCAGCAGCAACAGAAAATTATTTAAAATAATTTTTCTGTACGGCCGCCACCTCTCTGCAGGCAATGGAAAACCTCAGAGAGTAATCAAAATGCCATGTAAAGCTTCTTGAGAATAAGAACATTCCGTTCATCGCCGTTCGGAGTCGGCGTTATGCCTGTAGGTCCATTTCTCGGTCAATTGTGTACAAACTTAATAACACGCACAACACAATTGATCATAAGAAGCTAGGTCAAAGTCCTTTCAAGGGCTGAAGTGGCCAGTTATTTATTTTTATTTTTTTTTAGTACTATTCCATACAAAATGGCATGAATATAGCTTCAAAATAAAGCCAGAAACAATCTGATATATCACACCGCTTTAAATTTCGCTTTAAATTTTTTCCCCTTTTTTTTTTTGTCTTATTGTTCTTATTTGGTCACCCTTTAAAATAAAACCGACTATACTCGGGTATTTTTTTGCTATAGGCTCGTATTATTCTTATTAATTCCATTTGTACATGAGCTGTATAGGCGATTCTCGCGAAATAACTGTCATTGAATAACCCCAAAAATGTTTTTAGTTTCAAAAAAAAAATAAAAATAAAAATTCACGAAACAAAAATTCAATAAATTTTTTATTTTGATTCATAAATTTCTAGCTCGTTTGCAACATTCATTAAGTGATTCATTTTTGAAACATGAAATATTTTTTTTATCATAAACGAGTTCACATATGAATCATAAATGTAAATTTTTTTTTTTTTTTTGTTCTGAATAAAAAATTAAAATTTTTTGTATCATAACTCGTTTGCGAAATTAATTGAAAATGAATCATAGCATAAGATTTTTTATTCTTTTTTTTCCAGTTATAAAAAAAAAAATATTTTTTAGCGACATTTTTTGGAGATTATAAAAAAAACACTAAACAAGATATCGTTTTCAAACAAAAAGCTTTTTTTGTACAGCATTCAATAAGTTCTGTAGGAAATCGAAATTTTTTCGAAGTTCGATTTGGCGAACCTTTACGGATGAATCAGGAGACAGCAATTTGTTCGTTACTTGGTTATCGAAAAAATGAAAATTACAACGTTTTAGAAAAACACATCGCCACTACCTTTGCTTCAGCAAGAGCAACGTAAATAGAATAGCCCTAATGGAGCTAACCACACCAGACCTTAGCGACATCGGGTATACGAGTGCATACTTTCATTTGAAAGGCCTCAGTCCAACCAATATCAAAGCTGAGCTAGATACTTCTCTGGGGTTAATCTGCTCCTTCGTTTACAATAGTAAAATATTGGGTGGTAGAGTTAAAAGAAATCCAAACAAGCTGCCAATACGAATATCGCAGTGGTCGACCAAATGAGATAACCACGCCAGAAATCTTGAAGAAAATTCACAAAATGGTATTGGAAGACCGTTCGGTGAAAGTGCTCGATATAGCAGAGATAATAGGCATTTAAAAAAGTGCGGTAAACCGCATATTGACTGAAAATTTGGACATGGGAAAACTGTCCGTATCATGGGTGCCGCAATTACTCACAATTGAATAAAAACAGCGTCGTGAGAATATTTCCAGGCGAAGGAGTGTTTGGCGAAGTTTCACAGAAATAAAACAGAGTTTTTGTGTCGGTTCATAACCATGGTTGTAATATGGGTGCATCACTTCACACCTGAGACGAAGGAACAGTCAAAACATTGAAATGAAGGGGAGAATCGGTTCGAAATAAGGCGACGACAATTGCATCTGCAGGTTGGATAATGGCATCAGTTTTATGGAATGCGCGTGGGATAATTTTCATTGATTATCTTGATAGAAAGGAAAAACAATCAAGGGCGAGTATTATGCGAACTTATTGCAGCGTTTTAACGATGAAGATAAGAAAAAACGGCCGCATTTGGCTAAAAAGAAAGTTTTGTTTCATCAAGACAATACACATCCATTTTCGCGATGGCCGCAATCGAAGAGTTAAAGTTCGAATTGCTCCCTCACGCATCCTATCCACCAAATTTTGTCCCCTCGGATTATTTTATGTTTCCAAACTTAAAAAATGGCTCGGTAGTAACAGATTTGCCAATAATGATAAGGTGGAGTCTGCGGTTTTATATATTTATTGAAAGTGACAAAAAACTATTTATTCGATAAAAATTTTAGAATTTAAAATTCATAATAAGCGACTCCGGAAACCACCATGTCAACATATCCGGTTCACTATATTCGGGTTTGTCATCTTTGATTCTACAATAGAGCCATTCCAACCTTGGATTCATAATCAGCGACCTCGAGAACCCCCGAGTGAACAATTTCTGGCCCAAAAACTAATTTTTTGTAATATTTTCTACTTAGTTTTCAAAATAGTTCACAATTCCAGTGAAGAGATGACCATTTCGGGTGCACCATGTTGAATTCTGAAATTTTTGCTACAGATTCTTCAAGTATACACCTGTTTTCCACCAAATAAATGGTTTTTTGCTACTCTCCGAAAATCAAAAAACATTAAAAAGTTTGAAAAAAATTTTAAATTTTGATACTTTTCGTTAATTAAGCCACCATTTTGGAAAATGGTGCATTCGAATTACGAAAAAAGTCACGGAATCGGAGAGAAAACCTCGAAAATATAGGATACATATCACGGAAATGTTTTTTTCAAGGTTGAACGTCGTATTTGAAATGAAAGAAGTTAAAAATCTATGCCGCCTCAGGACGAAACGGGTTAAGTGCCTCGCTCAAAAGTATGAAACACCTAACCAGCAGTAGTGCTGAATTTCATAATAACTTTATACTCAGAAAATAAGTATTTTTATAAAATCATTACCTTTAATCACGACTTAAATAATCTTCATCCTAATCATATATATATGGGGCGCTCTTTGTAAAATCGGCCACACCCCTCTAAACGTCTGAATTTTTAAGATAAAAAGTTCCACGGCGACTTAAAATTTTAAAAATTAATTAGAGGTGTTTTGGACAAAGATGACTACTCAAAAAAAAAGGAAACGTCAAAAAAGTTTTATTTTCTTTTTTTAATGTTTTATTTTCTATTTAATGATAGAATCCTCTTGCTTACCTAAAAATATTTTGTAAAGTGTAAATTTTTCTAAAAAGTTAACCCTTGTCAGCAAAAGTGGGTCCAAAAAATATTTAATGTTCAAACTTAAACGATTTGTTATTCCAAAATGAGACACTTTAGGGAAAAATTTTACAAAACAAAAAGTGCTAAGAATTTGTCAAAATGTAAAAATTTAAAAAAAACTTTTTAGCATTAATTGATTTTTGAGTTTGGTAATTTTTTGCAAAATTCAAAAATATCAGAAATATTTTTTGTTAAAACACTTTCTTCGACGCGGTTGACATAATATCTCAAGTTCTAGTCGGCCGATTTACTTAAAATTCGGTATGAATATTCTTAATATCGTATGATCCAATAAAAACTGGAAATTTTTTATTTTTGATATTTTTAAAAAATTCGGGAAAGTTGAGAAATTAGTGGGAAAATCGACCTCAATTTTTGAGTAGCCACCATTTTAAGAACAGAAATTTTTTTCAGTTTTTCCGGTTCATACGATACTGGCATTTATACTGATTAAAAATTATCCATAATTTTATTTTCCAGGTGACCAGGAGGGTAGATATCATGACGACCGGGACACGACTTTTTTCCTCTACTTCAACGACACATAACTTTTTAATATTTTTTTTTTTTTATTTTTTTATGTACTCTTGAAATATGAATAAATAAGCCATAAAACAGTTACTAAAAATATCAATTGCTTTTTTTTTTGAATCTTCAAAAAAACGTTAGAAATTCAGGCTTCTAGACTAGAATACCGCCTTAAGGCTTTTTGGATTTTACAACTTTATTTCTGGCAACATCGGATATTCTGCTAGATACTTACAGAATACTTTTTTTAATTTCAAATTAACTAAAATAATAAATAAAACTTTGACTAAATGAGAAATTAAAATTTAATGAGCCTTTTAAGACATTCAAATTTAATTGCACACTGTTAATTTTGCACATATCAAGCATTTAATGGAGTCTAACTAGTTGAGTTAAAGATGAGTTTTAGATAATTATTTGTGGACAACTATAAGTGAACTTAAACTATAAGTTAACTTATAACTGAACTATAAGTTCACTTTAAAGTACAATTTGGGTGATTAATACATTTAATACATGAAAAGAGTTTATATCAATTTATTTATTAAGAAAATATTATTACTTGTCTAAAATTTAAACGAAAAGAGTTTTGAGTTAGGTACTCGTTATTTTTATTTAACGAGTTATATTTTACTTAACCATCATTAAAAATGAAAACATGAATAAAGGCAAAAAGTGCATTTAAGTAAAGCATTATTAATACCAAAGTAAAAATGAAAAACTTGCAAACATTAACGGTTATTAGGTGAATAAATTTGAAAAAAATACTTCATGCGCAAACACGCAACAAAAGACGCAACATGTAAAAAACACATTAAAATATTAATAAATTTGTAGGCTCGCTGTTTCCTTTTATCATCGAATGGTTTCTAAGTACTTATTAAATTATGAATAGTTTTCTTTATATGCATTATTTCTTGATTTAAATTCGTTTCATTTACAGTTATGCAATAATTTTCCGAACATGAAAATTATAACACTACATACTCTAATAGTTCAAATATAATAAAAACAAAAAATGTATAAATAAAGAAAGAGAAAAATAAACACACAAGATATTTATATGAGCAGCGGCAAAAAGAGTTGAGAAAAGAGTCAAAGTTTAAAACAATTTTAGAAAAACAATAAAAACTACAAAAATAGTTTTAGCACATTTCATGCTACAAAAGAAAAATATTGCAAATCAATTATGTGGCAACGTTAACACATAAAATCAACAAACTATTAAGAGTTCAAAATAAAAATAACAAATAAAACCAAAGCAAATCAAATTGTAAGAAACTATAGAAAATATAATTTTAAATCAAGCAATACATGAACTTTATTTAAAACAAACATTATGTGAATTATGGGAATTAATGAAGTGTTTTTGAATGGACACATACCAAGTTTGCAAAGGTTTTAGGCACTTACTGGAAGGAAGGAGGTCAATTCGGTTTTAACATTTGTGAAGTAAACAAACGCAGAATACAATCGAAAATACAAATCGACAAATTGATTCGCAAGAATGCGGAATAATTGTTTCCATTTTTTTGCGCAACAATTTGTCGGTTGTGTTGGCGCAGCGTGAATTTCATCGCAGATTTCCTGGCCGTCGGACACCAACTGGACAAACACTGCGGCGTTTGGCCACTCGCCTTGAAGAGACTGAGACAACACGAGATCTTCCCAAGGCTGACCGGCCCCGGAGCAGCCGTTCTGCTGAGAATATCGTTGCTGTTACCCAAGATGTCAAAGAAGAGCCCGAAACATCGACCAGACGATGTGCCACTCTGTGTATTTTCGCTTAATCTCTCGTTTTGGTGATTTGCACTGACCTGGCAGATCACCCGATTTAACCGCTCCAGACTTCTTTTTATGGGGTTTTTTGAAGTCGCGGGTGCACGTCAACAAGCCTGAGACTATTCAAGCTCTTAAGGAGAATATTCGCCAAAAATTTTAGAACCTGTCTCACGAAGTTCTGGCAAGAGTGATGGAAATGCCATAAAACGAGCCCGTATGGTCGTCAACTCTGTCGGCGGCCACTTGGCCGATATCATTTTCCCAACTTTATGGAATAAATTCTAATGGATTAAATAAACAAATTTCACAAGCAAAACCAAAGTTTTTTATTAAAAAAAAATGACAGCCTAAGAACATTGGGTGACTACTTTTTTCCCACCTTGTATAAGCAAGCGATTTCACAGCAATACATTTGTTGCGGAATGGGGATTCAGTATGAAAAGTGGCTTAAGAATTCCATATTAGCCAAATGACTGTGCAACAGATAAGAAAAACAATTGAGGAAAGTGTTCCTGAGAAGAAAGGAGGTAGCCCAAGAAAAATAAATTACCGTGAGGCCCTGCATCTTACAAAGTTGGTGACCAGCAATGATGCAGTCACTCCTGCTGCAGCACTTCAAATCTTGAATATCGGCGCTAGTCAGTGGACAGCTCCGCGAAGCATTTCGAGATTGGATTTAAGGCAGCAGAGAAGAAAAAAAAACTAATGCTGACCAAAAGACATGTGCGGTTAAGGTAGAATTTTGCTGCAGCGCAAGAACACTGAACCGTCGTCGATTGGAATTTGGTGAGTCTTTAATAAAACATTGTGAAACAATATTTTTTACTATTATTACGCAAGCGCTTTTTTGTGATGACCATCAAATCTATACCGTAAATGCGATTTTCATATATAAGGTATCAATAGAAAGGGGTTGGTCTGCAGATGTGAAATAGGGTCTTACTTTTTCTAAAGTATTGTTTATTTAAACAAAAAAAGCAAAACAATATTCTGCAAAGAAAGTAAGTTTTTTATGGGAAATTTTCCAAAATCATTCTTTTGTATAATTAAAAGAATTGAGCAAAGCGAAAAACATTCAAATAAATGTTATATTTATGTACCAGCCGCAAAAGAGCAAGTTCATGCAAAATCGCTATTCCAGTAGCCTTTACTGGAATCGTCGCTAGCTTCGTTGAATGAGGACGTACCTTGCACAGACAATTCAAACTTCCTAGATCTCTTCTTGAGATACATCTGTATCGGCTTAACGCCTAAAGCCCAATTTTGAGCACGGAATCTACTTTGATTATGACCATCTTATCATTATTGATGAAGCAAGTATGATTCCTGCAGTAGCACTGACAGTAATTGCTCGTATGTTTCACGATATTACCAGACATTCGTAAACTGTTTTTTGAAAAGTTGTTGTATTTTCTGGTGATTTTAAGGAAACAGTTCCAGAAATCTCTTATTCTGGACACGTTGTAACAATAGAAAATTACGATCTTACGTAAAAACAATGAAGCTTGAAAAAAACATGCGATTAGACAAAGTTGAAAAGGAATTTTCAAATTATTTGCGACAAGTTGGCTGTGACACACTACGTAGAGATAGTACCGGACAATTAATTCTTGATAATAATACTGTCGAATGCATTTTACTAACCGGTGCAAGCATAATAAATAAATAATAAAATAAATAACTGGCCATTTCAGCCCTTGAAAGAACTTTGACCTAGCTTCTTATGATCAATTGTGTTGTGCGTGTTATTAAGTTTGTACACAATTGACCGAGAACCAGACCTACATGCTTAACGCCGACTCCGAACGGCGATGAACGGAATGTTCTCGTTTTCAAGAAGCTTTACATGGCAATTTGATTACTCTCTGAGGTTTGCCATTGTCTGCAGAGAGGTGGCGGCCGTACAGAAAAATTATTTTAATTCAAATAATTTTCTGTCGCTGCTGGGATTCGAACCTGGGTTTCCAAAGTTCTTTGACATAGCGGCCACACACTTTAACCAACTACGCCACGGACGCCGGTGCAAGCATTGGTCAGCGAATTCTTATACCAAAAATTAAGCTCAGCCCATTGGAAACAATTTTTTTTTTTCCATTTAAAATGCAACGTCTTCAAGTTCCAGTCCCTGTTATTTTTTATGACAATTAATAAGAGCCTAAGACAGTCGTTGAGAAAAGTTGCAAAGTTGCAAGACCCACAATTCGCACACGTCTAATATTATTTGATATGAAGTCTTTTGATGTGAAAATTTTTAGTAAAGAAAAGAGTATGCAGCTCATCCTACCCAACAGTGAAAGTTTCGCAAAATCAAATGGTAATTTACTCAGAAATATGTTTAAAAATGATAACAGTTCTAATAATAAAAACAAAACAATCTAAAACTAGATTTTTTTTCTCATTTTGGCGTTTTAGCGCCATACGGGTTTACTAGTATTTTTTATTCGTGGATTTTTTTTAAATTTCAGGCTATTTGGCCTGATGAGACTAAGATCAAACGTTTCCAAACAGATGGTCATGCGTGGTATTGGACTAGAGACCCAAATACAACCTTGCCACTTTACGTGAAGCAAACAGTGAAACATGATGATGGCTTGATAATGGTTTGGGGTTGTATTTCGTAAAATGGTGTTGGTCCGTTAAAACACATTGATAGTATTATGCATAAGGAACAGTACCTGTCCATCCTGCAACAAAACCTACCTGGTGTAGTCGAAAATTTGGGTCTTGTTGCTGAAAAAGTAATTTTTCAGGAAGATAATGATCCAAAGCACACTGCACATATTGCCAGAAACTGTATACAAAAGCAAACAAAAGCGTGAAAAACTTCAGAATAGCACATGGCCTAAGATCAGCTTAGTGAGAGGGCTGCCTTTTAAGTCGTGCGCCTCGGCAACGCTAAGCATTGCCAGATGAATTTTGACTGATTTGACATTTAGCCTGATGTAAAATTCGCTTGTTATAAGTCAATTATATACAAAAGTTCAACATTTAATAACAAAAGCGTTGCCAGCTCATACTGAAAAACTAAAAACATAAAAGTTTATTATTAATTAATAGATACAAAGAATGTCATTAAAATCGCAACTCTATTCGCAGGCTAATCTTGATTAACGTAAAATTATAATAAAAACATCTGAGGCAAGAATTCAATATAAGAAAAAACTCACGATATTTCACATCAAATTGATTTAATTAACATAGCATTAGTAAGAAACAGTTATAAATGGTAATCAAAGCAAAAATCCGAAGCGGAGATTAAAAGAAGTTATAGAATTCCGCATTAAAAAACAAATGTACCTAACTGTTTTCTACATTCGTAAGATTGAGTTAATATATTTCAAAAACGTCAATTTATAAGATATAGTATTTTTTTAATATGTTGAAAAACCAAGTTAATGATATTTTTTTTATGTTTTAAAAAAACATTTATTTATGATGCATCGTATTTCCGCCATTGCTTACATAACGCCTTTAAAATTTATACCAAAGAATTTGTCTGAAATTGTGAAACTTATATGTATATCTTCGAAGCTAAAACCTTGTGTTTAAACCAATAAATATTTTATTTTCAACAAAAAACCAATCGTTAAACAGCTTAACTTTTGACTTTATGTTATTTAAGTTTAAAGAAGTGTTAGAAAATAGCAATGTTTTGTTTGCCTATTCGGAGTGAATCTGACGAAACTATCGATAAGCTTTTGGGAAACACCAGAAAAATCATTGAAAACAGCTTAGTTGGGTTTTTTTTTCCTGCTTTAATGCCTTAATCGTAGATAACTTTAATCTTAAACAAAGTGTTTAATTGCAGGAGCTTACTTTGAAAAAGAAGAAAAGAAGAAGATGATGAAAAAGAAGCAGTAGCTTTAAGTGTTTTAATTCAATTTTAATTTTATGCTTTATCAAATGTTGTGCAAATAAAGATGCAAGTGTTTGCAATGATCACACAAAATTGCCAACGTTAACCTAACATGTGGACAACTAAAGCACTATCTTAAGTAAGCAAGTACACTGCGAAAAATTACCTAGAAATTTCAGCTGATTTTTTGTGATTTTTGTGGTGAATGTGGTGATCAATCTTATTGCTTGGTATGCGGCATTTGGTTGGACTTATTGCGTGAAATCAACGGTGCGTTAGTATAGCTGTGGAGAAGGAGCTTTTGGGATGTAATCTGACTTTCATCTTCTTATCATCGAGTCAAAGCATTACACTAAAAACGCATGGCCTTGTAATGGTTTGTGTCATTGATACATAAGACATCGGTAGATCTGTTGCGCGAGTGGTAGTCGAGTGGTAATGCGCTTGACTTACAAACCAGGGGCCCAGGTTCAAATTCCGGTCAGGCCATGGCTCGAAGACTTAACCTATCTGAATTTCCTTCCTTATTTCTAATCAGCTGAAGTTAAAAATTTATCAATATTTACTTAAAAAACTAATGTTTACTCAAAAGTCCTTAAAGTTGTAGCTTTACGAAAGCTTTTCGTCACTGTGGAAAATCGAAGGGAGCACCAGAGAACAGCTTGAGTGCATTCAAATGGTGTTTCGAATGTCCCGCAGTGTTGCCAGAGGCCGAGCTCCAAATATGCCGTTCTCTTCTTTAAAACGCCCTGTTTATCCCGTTTAAAAAATAAAAAATCCCGAAAAAAATCCCGTTGACAAACCTTGCACATAGCTTCATGTATAATTAAAAAAAAAAAAAAATGTGTAATTACTCGTTAATTTTTTTGGCTTCTTTCTCTTTTTTACCTGGTAAAGTCAAGTCAAAAAGAAAACGAATCCGACCATCCAAAATTGAATTCTTCTTCTTTCTCTTTAAAATATTCACAGTGTCACTGTGTTCAAGTTCAATTCTTAAACAGCTTTACAAGGGTCTGGCTTTAAACAGCAAGTATTGCTTTTAATGTAGGGGAGATGGCTGGGTTGTGAACCGGGTTTTGTTTTTGGGCTCAAACTTTTCCTCAGAATAAAGATATCGAATAATCCAAGATACTGTTGGAAAGGTGAATATACAACGCAACTTTTTTATGCAGACAGATTAGCGTTTTGATTAAAATTTAACTCTCTACTGCCAATTTTCTAAAGACGTGATTTTTGGCTCTTCCAAAAATGTGTCTGGGTTGTGAAAAATCTGGCAAATACCAATAAAAGTCGGAAAATACGAAGTAAATCACCAATTATATTATAAGTTAGAGGCAAAATAAGTTATAATGACGCCAATTAGGCTAAAAAATCGTAATGAATGCAAGTGTTTAATCAAAATTTTCTTCATCTTCATTCAAATCGGTGTCGCAATGTTTGCATGTGAAATACGAATGCTTTCCCATATTGACGCACTTCAAGTGAATAGGCCGGTCACATGTGTTGCATTCGATAGAGTTTTTGGGTGTCAGGCAAAAACCTCAAACAAATGGTGCAAAAATCAATATCCTCATCAGATGGTTTTTATGGTTATTTTACCTTAGGACGCTTGGATGGTGTTGGTTGTGCCTTCATCAGTGATGGTTTTTCTAGGGATTTTGACTTTGCTGCTGTTTTTTCCTGCTTCAGATCATCAATTTTGTCTGGAGCAGTAAGCTCGTAGCTCTCCATTGCCTTTCGCAAAAGTTTTCACAGTTTCAAACACGATGTCTGCCACTGGCACAAGCAATATATCTGTACAATTCGGTGTAACTGCAAAAATTGCATCATGTCAAAAGACAAATTTAGCAGTTGAAAGATTGGCGTTATATCAATTACTTACTTACTAACTTATCTGGCGCTTACAACCGTAGGTCGGTTATGGCCTCGTATAAGAAATCTACGAAAATATAAGAAAAAAAGAAACGAAATTCCCTCGATAATTAGGGAAAGAGAAAAGTAATGGTTCGCAACCCATCCTGGTTCACAGCCCAGGCCTCTCTCCTAAATTTTTGAAATTAAAAAAAAAAAAGTTAAGAAACCCGACTTCAGCGAAAATCCCATTTTTGGGCTCAAAATCTCGTGCGCCCTTTTGAGGTTTAAAAAACCCGAAATATAGGCGAAATCCCAGGTTCTGGCAACACTGATGTCCCGTCAAAATACGAGATACGAATGTGCCTTCTGCATTAAAATTAATGCGCGAATACATGTACCAATCGCTGTGGAACGAGGAGCATAGAGTACGAGCACATGCGATTAAGAACTTGATAATAATATCCAAGAAGTCCACATAAAAGTTGCAATGATCTTACTTTATCGATATATAATCAAGGTGAAACTTTTGACCCATAAATGTACCAATGTCTCACATAGGAATTGAATCCTGCTTTAATCGTTCCTTATTGAGTCATGTACTCATAAAAGCATGCGAGTGGACTTTTCCGTACTCGGCTTAGTACCTGAACAAACCATAACAAGTTCGGGAAATTTAAGAATCTTCCTTATTGATGTTGGGGCTAGAAGTTATCAATGGGCCTAAATAAATCGTTTATTATGAAAAAATTTCTCGCTGAACATGAAAACCACTTTTAAAATGATCTAATGATTAGTTTTATAAAAATAAATGTTTTGAAAATTTTTCTTCGAAATTATATCGGAATTCATATCTGTCCAAAATTTGATTTACTAATAATGGGACTTAATAAATGAGACAGAGTATCTAAAAAAACACCATACATAAAAATCAATATTTTTATTGGATTTTTAAACGATGGATTTCTAGTTAATTATTCAAAATAAAAAAATACAGTGGCTTTCCCCAATTTTGATCCATATTTTAAAAAAAAAATTACACGTTTTTCTTAAAACTATGTGGAGTTAATATTTCACTGATGAACCAAATACCAACATCCATTGAAGATAGTAGTTTCATTATCTTCAATAGATAATATTCGTGTTCTTTAAAGAATTTGGCGATGAATCTACGATCCGAATCAGACGTGAGCTCAATTGGGGCCTCAATTATGCTCATACAGAGCAACCATTATTAAACATTGACAAATTTCTGCCTGACTGGACTTAGTATGAAAAAATCTGCTTGTCCGCATGGTTAAGCAAAGCATTTTTGGTGTGACAGTTCGACTAGAAGGTTTAAGTATAGGACTCTTAAGCAAATTTTCTCAAATCTAGCAGACAGTCTATACACAGGGACTCACTGGGCTTGTGTCTATTCAATAGCGGCAGATAGCTCGCTTGATGGCCACCTCAAGGGTCCCGGGCTTGAATCCAGGCCTGGACATTGTCCTACACTTTAACATTTCTTTCCTCATTTTTAAGCAGCTGATATTGAAAATGCACCCATAACATATTAACGAGAACCAAAAGTTTTGGTTGGTGATTGTGATCGCCTTATATCTTAAATTGACAGAGGCAAAGACCACGCTTAAAACATCCTACACATAGTTCACTTAACTGCCCCTTTTTCCCACTAATCCAATTTTTCACCCCATAATAATATATCACCCCATTTCGAGCAACTTGACTGACTTGACTGAATAGGTGTAACACCAGAAATTCGTGGTTCAAAGCTGAAAAAAATTGCTTGTCCGCATGATTAAGCAGGTTTTGTAGAACTCTGAAGCAAATTTTAATACCACAAATGCCTCTAGATTTTTAACAATTTTATAAAATTTTTCAAAGTGTAGTCTTCAAATTGAAAATCTTCTGTGCCACTGAAGCTGCACGATCAAAGTAATGCGGTGTCGGAATTTTCAGCACGATTCGCGTGAATGCAACTTTATTTCCTTTGTGGGCAAAAATCAGGAAAATTACAACAATAAGCAATATAAAAACAACAACAACAAACAAAACCACAAAAACAACAACAACATAAGCAACAATGCAAATATATTAACGAATAATCAACGATAACTCAAATTAACGCAAAACTTCTACCGCTCGATCAAAACGTCACCCTAGCGTCACAGCAGTCCATCGTCATCCGTCGTCAGTTGCGTCGGCGCACCTTTGCTACAACCCGCCTCAACCAACAGATCACAGCTTCACAAGCTTTACAACAACAGGCAGACAGAGCCACAGCCAACTTAAGCTACACTTCAATCATCATCGCTAGCTGCAAGTCGAGCGGAGAAGCTCAACTTTAATAAAACTTAACATTTCGTGCGGTTCAGACGTTCTTCACACGCTTCCTCTTGGTCACAGTGGATCGCGTTTCATTTATTGTTGGAATTAATTTTTTCGCGTTTATTTCTTACACTCTATTTTTCTTGGCTACCGTGTGTCACAACTACAATTCGTCGCCGGTTTTCGCCTGTAAACAAATCACACACCTTACGTAGGCGTCAAAAATATTTAGTTGCCACATCGTAAAAAATATTGAAAAACAATACTCATTGATTTGTTATTTGCAAGCGATAATTTGTAACGCTTCTTCTAAAATTTTGGTTACACAAAATTGTTGTTTGCAAATATTTTTAATTTTTTTTTCAATCAATAAATTTTGCATCATTCACCACCATTTTAGGCCGTGCAAGGTTTTCGCCAACGTGAGCTCATACGCCGCCGTTTTAAAACTACTACGCCGCAGAAAATTACAAGTGTTTTGAATTGAAAAAAAAAATTGATATTGAAAATATTGTGGTGCACTGAAAATAAAAAAACATAATTTTGTTTGATACAAACAAAATAAATAGTTTTTGTTTATTACACCGGACTGCAAAAGTTGACATCTTTTTTGGAAATCATCAAAATGTGTTCTTCAGCTTTAGGCGGTTTCAATTCCATTGGGATTTTAATATTTTCTGCATTGACCGTTTTGTTGTTCCCAGGTTCCACAACGGTCTGTGCTGCACCTGCTAAATTTGGTATTTTACTTTAATTTTTTTGTAGTTCATAATTAAGTTTTCGAATTTTATGTTATTTCTATTTTGGAACTTAATCACTTAAACTTTTGCTTTATACCAACTTTTAATTTTTTTTTAATTATCCTATAATTTTTTTAATTAATATCATTATATAACGGATTTTTAATTATATCTCAATGTTAACAAATTTTCCTCATCTTCATTACTAACAAATCAGAACAATACTAATTATGAAAAAATAATCAAGTTTATTTATTTAAAGTCCGATTTTCAGTATTTCCGAAAAATTCTTATAATTCAGATTTCAACGAGAAGTAACAAATTCAAATTCTGACCAGAATTCAATAATAATTACCTCTCTGGATTAAAGCAAAAACTCTCATTCTGAACATAGACTTTTATGCCAAAATTTCTTTCATTTTTTCAGTATTTTTTCTTATACGTATTTATTGCTGCACTTTTTAGAAACTTATCGATTGCATTTAAAATTGTAGGATTTAAATCCTACACTGCAGTATAGGAAGTTTAAACCAATTTACAACCCAAAAGTAAATTTCTTGACTTTTCCGTAAAACCTTCCATACTTCGGTGCTATTGAAATTTTGAGTAGGTGTATTTTGGAAAAAGTTTTCTAATTTTAGATATATTTTCGATGTGGTGTTTTTGGTCCTGTATTGGGAATTTGTAATAAATTTGATTTTTCTAGTAAATTTTTGACATTTACAAAAACAAAATACATTACGCTTTAAATACAAAACTTAATCAAACAAAAATTCAACGAAAAACTCCTGTTATATTCATATGAAAATTTGTTTGCATTTCTAAAAAAATAATTTTTCATACATAAGTTTTTTAAGCAAGAGAATATTTTTGTTAACATGTGAACTAAAAAAAAATATTAAAAATATAACAATTTACTACGAATATCGTTACAGTCTGGAATATAAGTTGTATATTTCTGTATATACACCTATTTAGAAAATATATAAGTAGGAGATAACAGATTTATTTTGATGTTTTATTTGAAATTTATAATTGTAGTTAATACATGCATTTTTTGGACTGACCCTCAAATCAAAACATAAATTTGAAATTTTAATAATCCTGAAACGTTTGAGGCCCCACTTAAGTTTTTCAGCGACCAAGTTTCATTTTTTTTTACATTTTTCGAATGTATAACATCTTACAAATATTCTCAGAATTTCTCAAGTTTCAAGGAATAGATGATCCTATAAAATTTGAAAAAAAAGTATATATTTGTCTGGGAGCGTATTTGTCAGGAAAGTGAAACTGGTGCTATTTTAAAAATTGCTCTTTGAAACTGGTGACCAGCATTTCTCAAAAACTATAACAAAGATCGATACCAAATTTTAAAAAAAAAAAAATGGTGCTTTTAATCGTTCGATTTTTCTTTTTATAACCTAAAAAATATGCACTTTTTAGTCCAAAATAGAGTTGCCTACGTTTTTTTAACCCGCAATTTTTCAAAGTTATTCAAAAAACTTATCCTCAGATGGCTTCTGAATTCAAAATAGCTATTTCTTCGATAAACAGGAGAAAGAAAGCAGAAGAACTTAAAATTATTGAGAACAAAAACATCGTAACAATTCCGGAAACAACTTTACACTAAGATCTGAAAAGGAACAAACATATTTTTCGCCTATTTGGTCACCGATCTTCTAAGTTTCATATAAATAAAAAAAATGTTTATATTTCTTTCTTAATATGAATCTGCCACAAGGGCGTCCTCAGGGGGAACTAGGGGGCACTTGCTCCCACTGGATTGGCAAAATTTTATATATTTTTATTTCCTATGTGTATGTATTACATTTTCATATCATCATTTTCATATAATGAAAAAAATTCCTGATGATCTGCCGCATTGAATTTTTAATTTTTGGCAAAAAATACAGAATCAGCGACACAAAAAACATCCTGAAACCAAGTTTTGTTTAGAAACGACAACATTTCCACTTCCAGCCAAAAACCAGGCAAAATATTCTAAAGTGCATTGTTTAAAAGTTTTTCTTTGTCTCACAAGCTAGTTTTTCTCTGTCTCACCAATCTTTTCATCACTTTGGTGATGAAAGACACTTTAAGAGGGTAAGTGCTAGAACGGTGCACCTGAGGTCAATGACTTCTATTGATGTCATATTGGTCTCCTTGAGACAAAAACATTGATATACCAAACTTTAAAATCCGACTGTAAACACCAGAGATATGAAGAAATATGTCAATGCGCGACCCCTATGTTCGGTCAAAAAAAAATATTTTCTGTAAATATTTTTTTTTTCAATTTTTAAAGTGGGAAAAAATCCTATTTTTATGACTTGCAAAACTTGACCTTGAAGTTAAGAAACTTAAAAAAATAATTTTGTTTTTTTATATTATTATTATATATTTTTATAAAAAATAACTAATTATTGTCTTTTCGAAAATACCTCAAACGTGAAAATCGAGTTAGTTTTGTTGAATATATGATTTTTTAAGAGTAAGGCAATTTCACTTTTTCTCCCATTTTGGCGAAATTTTAATGTTACGTAAAAACTTGAAAAAAAATGTAAAAATTTTTTACTCAAATTGGTGTTTTTAATTCATGAGAAGATTCAATTCTGAAAGTTTGAGCAACATCGGAGGTGGTCAACACGTATGAGTGATACGTTCAAAATGGAATGGCTGTTGTGTTGTCTGAACACATGGCGTTCAACACTCAAAAATTTTCTATCGATCAAGCGGAAAAGAAGGTGAACACCTATTTATTGGTTTTTTTTTTTTTTGTTTTTGTTTTGTATTTTTGCTTCTCAATTTTTGCAAATAAATTCATAGATATTTTCAACGCTTACCTTGGATGATTTCGTTTCAGTATATTTTGGCCAGCAAGTATGTATATCAATCAGAGATTTCAATAAAATAACAAATTGTCAATTGTGCTGCTGCACAAAAACAACGTTTCGACAAAATGGCCCTGGTCAATGAATTTACCTTACAACTTAACATCTGATGCGCCAAACAAATTGATTATGCATTAAACATTTTTTTTTTCGGTTTGTAGACTTGTGTGGTTTTTGTAGATCATAAAGTCTGCGGAAATATAGCAGTTCTACAGCTTTTGTGGCATTTGCTTTTGAAGACTGCAAATATGTATGTTAATGTCATTATAAAATGATTCATGCAGATAATGTTTGACAGACTTGATCGATAGAGAAATTGCAATAATGCAACAGGCTGATTTGAGAAGTTAAGCAATTAAAGCAATTAAAATCATAGCCTTTTGCAAATCTTATCATTTTATCGTGCCAATGTTTTCGAACATTTAAATAACTTCTTTTGGTCGCAAATTTTTCTCACGACCAAAGAAAATATGCAACCAATAAAAGACTCCAAGCTCCATGCTGCTTTTATTTTAATGTCTAATTTTTGCACTGTCATTTCTCCAAATTTACTCGTAATTTACTTATTTAAATATCAACCTTTTTTTTCTCATGCATCTTGTCGTGTGAATCATGACTGTGATTCATTTCAAATAAATTTTAAATTGAAGAGCATTTTTATCATTGCTTTTTCTTTAAATATTTAAAAAAACTCGCTTTTTTAACTTATCTTGATTTGAGGAATTTTTAATTTTATTTTAATTTTGAGCTTAACAAAGCCTCATAAATTACCGGCTTACTTTGCAATTCTTTGATCCCACACTTTCTTAAATGGCTATAAATTTAATAAAAATGCTTATTTGCTTAATCTTTTGTTTTTGCTTTTAATATGAAGCCAACTTCACTCCAATTAAGTAAAAATTATTGCTTTTTAGATAAAAAATTTAAATAAATATGTATTTGCAATTTTATAAAAAATGTGTTGGAAAAGCTTAGCTAGCATGTCAGAAAGATCATTTAAACTATCTTACAACAAAAACAAAACCTACTTCTCTGCTATGTTAACCCTTTAACCCGCTAGTTTTCCCTCATTTAATAATGGGGGGAAAAAACCGATATATTTGTTTCTGGTGGAAGTTGATATCGAGATGATGAGTCTGGAATCAAATAAAATCTAATTGTCATTTTATTTGATAGTAAGCCCGTTTTACAAAATGGCAGAATTTTTTTTTTTTTTGATGCTTTGGATATGAGACGTATTACAGCAAAATTCGTTCCAAAAGTGTTAAATTTCAATCAAAAATGGAAGTTGCTCAGGAGTCCCTGAAAGTTGCAGAACTATTAAAAGGTATCATAACAGGTAATAAAATATGGATTTATGGTTATGATGCCGAAACTAAGGTGCAATTGTCCTAGTGGAGACATTCTGTGAAGCCAACACCGAAAAAAATCGACAAGTTCGGTCAAACGTCAAAGTTATGCTCCCTATGTTTTTCGATTTTAATGTCATAGTTCACCATGAGTTCTTGTCACAAGGTCAAACTGTCAATAAAGAACACTACCTACAAGATCAAAGCCATTTGTGGGGAGTGATCCGAAGAAAACTTCCAGATTTATGAGAAATAGTTTCATTACTTTCTTTTACATTTCTGTGAAAAAAAAGTCCAGGAATTAGAACATTTCAGAAATTAGAACCACCCTTGGAACAAAGTAGTTCTAACTTGTGAGAATCTACTGTAATGACTTTTGCATCACGATGATTCAACTGCTCACACTATATAGCTTGTTCATTAAAAACAATCATACCCTAGCCTCCATATTCGCCAGACATGATACGTGTGACTTTTTATTGTTCCCAAAAAATAAAAAGAACCTTGAAGCGCCGTCATTTTGCAATCATAAATGAGATTAAAAGTGAATCGCAAAAAGAGCTCAGGACTATCCCAAAGAATTAGTTCCAGAAGTGTTTTGGGGATTAAAAGAAGCGATTACATAATATATAATCGGGACTAATTTGAAGGAAATAGCATTAATGTAGATGAATAAATAAAATTCTTTCTGTTATTTTTTGAACAGACCTCGTACAATACATTTAATGAATAATGAAATTACATATCATTTAAAATATTCTTAAATATCTAAAAAATCCTTTAATCTACCTGAAAAAAAATTCACCAATACTAGGGTCTTTAAAAACATACATACGTTTCGATTTATTGTTTCGATGAAATACTCGAAATAATTTTTTCACAAAAATACATTTTGTACATATAATCAACTTTCAATAGCCGTAAAAAAACTAGCAAAGTTTGAACGATTGAATTCAATTTTTGTTTTTTTTTTTTTTGTGGCTTGATATTTTTGTAGAGATTTAAAAATATTTTAGCATTAAAAAAAAATAAAATATCTAAATTACATTGATTAAAACGCTGGCTCTGCCTCAGGGCAGCCTTGCGTATAAGAGGGTTAAGCACCTCTTAGCAATAGCAACAACCACCCATCACAACAATAACAGAAAAATAAGCAAAAACAGCCATCTGTTATTTACAGAGGTCGTTCGGTTACAATAATAACTGGCTGACTGTTACTTTTTTCTCGCAACTTTTTTTTTTGTTGCATTGTTTTGTTTTCTGTCACGTTATTGTTGCATCATTTTCCCTCAACTAGTTGAATCTTCTTCACAATTATCTGCTACATCAACAACAACAACAACAAAAACAACAACTAAAACATTGCAGAGTTTTTCAGCCATTTTTTTAATGTTATTGTTTTAAACGTAAGTGATGTTGTTTTTATTATCGATGTTAACGACATTTAGCAGTTAGCAACAATAAATGTTGTCGGTATTGTACAATGTTTCTTCTTTCTGTAATATTTAAAATTCATAATTTCAAAACTTGAGACCATACATTTGACAATGCTGAAAAGAAAAATCGCTTATATCTGGAAAGGCCTATACAATAAATAGAAAATTTTATCCTCTTCAGCTTTGAAGAAGCTTAAATAGAAGAAATATTTTACAATATTGACATTAAAATTATTTAATAATTTCCAAAAATTTTTACAAGCAGTAGTTTGCCAAAAGCATCTAAGTGAGCATTTCAAGCATTCTGGAAAATTACGATCACATTAAATAATGTCATGTCATAGAAACTTTTTCAATCTTAAGATAATAAATTGCACCTTTGTATAAGACTGTTATATATTTCAAGTGTCAAATAAAATTAAATTGTCAATCATTTATTCATAAGATTAACAATAGAAGCACACAAATTGATATACATATAAATGCAAAGTAGAAAACATGAAAAAAACAAATGAAAAATTAAAACATGCAGATTGTTTGTCTGTTTGATATATGAAACTTGACAGGAAAGCTAGGCGAGAGTTACAATTAAGTGATTCTATTTTTTTTTTTTTTGTTATTTTTTAGAAAGCGAGGACAACACTTTTGTTTTTCAATGGCTTGTCATATTTTATTATTAATGTCTGATGTGTGTCTCTTCTTCGTTCACCTTCGAGACATTGTTAAAAAAAGACTTGATTTACAATAGGGGCTATAGCCCAGGGTGGCAAAATCATAGGGACGGCATAACCTTCTTATTCTCAACAATGCTTACACAAAAATATTGCCAAATAAAAGAAAAAAAAACATTGCATTTATCATATGAAAAACTTTATAGAAGTATTCAATTTCAAAACCAAATATCAACTCAGCATTATTCTTTAACAATATATTTTGTAAGATTTCTATTAGCGCTTTGTTAAATAAATTTCCCTTGTCTCTTAGGTTTTAGGCGAAGAAAAATGCATACATATTTTCATTTTTTTTTTTTTATATATGAATATTTTTTTTTATTTCGTATCGTGGTGGAATAATTATAAGGTGTTCTCATCCCATTCTGCCTTATTTTGACAATCTGATGGGTTTCATATAAACGTTTTGCTTGAAAATGTCTAATATCTTTTTCTGATATTCCGGATGAGAACACCTTATATTTATTCCACCATGTTTCGTATACACTAGACCGGTTCACATTTCAAAAATGTAAAAATACTTCGGTGCGCGTCCATTTTCCGAAAGTTCCATTC
Organism: Pherbina coryleti; assembly: GCA_943735915.1. Taxonomy (NCBI): domain Eukaryota; kingdom Metazoa; phylum Arthropoda; class Insecta; order Diptera; family Sciomyzidae; genus Pherbina; species Pherbina coryleti. Next base: position 169,676,989 of record OX030950.1, on the reverse strand, counting down.
CTAATGAGAACAAAAATGCCTTAAGACCCAAAAAAATTTGACCTCTAGATATTCCTGAAATCGTTTAAAGGTCATTTTGGAGCTATTTACGACTTATATCATACTGAATAATATGTTGGCCAAACCGAAGCACATGTTGAATATATTGTGATGAAGAATCATTTACTATAATCTAAGCTGTTTTCATGTTTTTTATTTTTTTAAAAAATGCATCTGATATTTTTTGGCGGAGCTTTGAAAATGCAATTTAACTCCTTAGTCAAAATTATAAAGAGTGATTTTTTAAGTGCCTGATAACTTTTTTTTTAAAAAAAACGCATAAAATTTGCAAAATCTCATCGGTTCTTTATTTGAAACGTTAGATTGGTCCATGACATTTACTTTTTGAAGATAATTTCATTTAAATGTTGACCGCGGCTGCGTCTTAGGTGGTCCATTCGGAAAGTCCAATTTTGGGCAACTTTTTCGAGCATTTCGGCCGGAATAGCCCGAATTTCTTCGGAAATGTTGTCTTCCAAAGCTGGAATAGTTGCTGGCTTATTTCTGTAGACTTTAGACTTGACGTAGCCCCACAAAAAATAGTCTAAAGGCGTCAAATCGCATGATCTTGGTGGCCAACTTACCGGTCCATTTCTTGAGATTAATTGTTCTCCGAAGTTTTCCCTCAAAATGGCCATAGAATCGCGAGATGTGTGGCATGTAGCGCCATCTTGTTGAAACCACATGTCAACCAAGTTCAGTTCTTCCATTTTTGGCAACAAAAAGTTTGTTAGCATCGAACGATAGCGATCACCATTCACCGTAACGTTGCGTCCAACAGCATCTTTGAAAAAATACGGTCCAATGATTCCACCAGCGTACAAACCACACCAAACAGTGCATTTTTCGGGATGCATGGCCAGTTCTTGAACGGCTTCTGGTTGCTCTTCACTCCAAATGCGGCAATTTTGCTTATTTACGTAGCCATTCAACCAGAAATGAGCCTCATCGCTAAACAAAATTTGAACAAAAAAACAAAAAAAACCGAACACTGATTTTGGTAATAAAATTCAATGATTTGCAAGCGTTGCTCGTTAGTAAGTCTATTCATGATGAAATGTCAAAGCATACTGAGCATCTTTCTCTTTGACACCATGTCTGAAATCCCACGTGATCTGTCAAATACTAATGCATGAAAATCATAACCTCAAAAAAATCACCCTTTAGTATTTCCACACAAAATTTTTTTCTTATTTTGTTCCAGTGACATTTTGTTTGTAATTTTGTATTTTTGTGCGGAGCTTAAGGTTTCTTGCTATATAACTTACTGCATAATTTTTGGACCATAACATGAAAAAAAGAATAAAAAACACGACAAACGTTTGTTTTTCCTGAATTTATTTTTTAAAAATATGATTTTTTTTATGTTTTTCAAATTTTTTCTATGGTTATGTACCACTTGCAGCAAATATTGTTTTTGCTCTTTATTTGACGTAATTGAATTATTAAATTCAGTTATTAAAGCTACACTTTTCTCTGCTGAATCGTTAATAATATGAGCTGAGTGACCATTTGAAGACCACTAACGTATGCGCTGTTATTAAGCCACTCATCAGGGTGAAGTTTTAAAAACTCAGTAGAAACATTCAGTTTTTTAAAAAAACAATCTAGTGTTGATTGCTACAAAATCATGCAGATTAACATTTAAATATGTTGGTTTACTTGGAGCCTTTTTTAACGACTTTTCAGTTCCTGGCTTATTTTGTATTGATTCCGCCATTTGAATGAGTGAGTGTCAATACTTAAAGACCTATCGAAAAATGATAACCCTACAAGCTCTTCACCAAGGTACCATAAGTGTTGCTCAAATTTTTAATGCAATTTCTGCTATAACGGGGCGTTTGTACCTATATTAAAAAAAAATTGTGATATCAAGAAAGTTAAATAAAAAATGCAATTAACTTTTTCACCTTTCACCATTAAAAAAGGTGAAACCATAGAAAAAATTTGAAAAACATAACAAAAAATCATATTTTTAAAAAATAAATTCAGGAAAAACAAATGTTTGTCGTATTTTTTATTCTTTTTTTCATGTTATGGTCCAAAAAGTATGCAGTAAGTTATATAGCAAGAAACCTTAAGCTCCGCACAAAAATACAAAATTACAAACAAAATGTCACTTGAACAAAATAAGAAAAAAATTTTATGTGGAAATACTATAATTCTGACTAAGGAGTTAAATTGCATTTTCAAAGCTCCGCCAAAAAATATCAGATGCACTTTTTTAAAAAAATAAAAAAAAAACGAAAATAGCTTAGATTATTATAAATGATTCTTCATCACAATATATTCAACATGTGTTTCGGTTTGGACAACATATTATTCAGTATGATCTAAGTCGTAAATAGCTTCAAAATGACCTTTAAACGATTTCAGCAATATCTAGAGGTCAAATTTTTTTGGGTCTTAAGACATTTTTGTTCTCATTAGGAATGGAACTTTCAGAAAATCGACGCGCACCGAAGAAAAAAAGACCTATAATTTTCCTCATATATTTTTGAACCGGTCTAGTATACACGTTACATATTAACATCTGAGTATCTTTGCAAAACTTTTCAATTAATAATATCAATAAATAAGTTCGTGACAGTGAATCTCCGGAGGCACCTCGAAAAAAAGTTGTAATGCGGTGAACTCCATAACTCGTTTCCAGATCATCTATAACAAGAAAATCTAAATTCGTTTGGAAGGTGATATGTTTCCCTAGGTAGTCAGAGGGAATTTTTCCAATTTATTTATTTGCACTTGCATTTGGAAGTGAAAAACGGTATTTTCGCTAAAAAGTTTCTGTGAATTTGTTATTATAAAATGGAAAAAATTCTAAAAAAAATACCCTCTGATTACCTTTTGATTAATTGTACAAATAGTGTATAAAATTTCAAAAGGATTGGCCAAGGACTTTAAAATGACGTTTGCGAGAAAATCGATTTAAAGATTTTTATACTCGAGCATCCAAAATTAAGCATCAATAAAAGGGTATAATTTTATACTTACACAAACTAAAGCGGAAATATATAATATACAAGTTCACGTATAAAAATCAAGCATTAGGGCCGGTCGCTGCATCTTCGTTAATTTTGCTCCGATATACTTGAAATTTTGACACAATACTCTGGATATGTTGTACATTCAGAAAAATAAAAAATAAAAAAAAGTGCAAAAAAAAGTTTTAAAACCTTACCCCCCTTAATGAATTTATAAACGCCATCTGGAACTCGATTCTGTATCTGTGAATAAAATATGTGTGAACAAAATGAAAAAATTCACATTCACACGAAGTTTATACATTTTTATTTCATGCGATTAAATAATGCAAATAATTTAAACGCATGCAAATAATCTACATAGCTGAATTATAACACACAATTTTGTGTCTTTACTTATTTGTATCAAAAATTGCTGAATACAAATTTATGGCAGTCCATTTCAAAATAGTGCTGCATAAATTTGACTTCTTCAAAAAATGCGACAAAGGGATTTGAAATATTTTTTCTGGTTAATATTGATATTGGAACCACGACTTATGCCTGATATAACATATGTACTAATAGTTGGCCAACTTCTTGACCAAACACTTCATTTTATCATTTTTTAGCTTGTGTGAGTCCCTTTCTTATTCCTTGTTTCACTTCTTTTCCCAATCTTTATCCTTAATTTCGTTCTTAGTATGTTCAAATCCTTGTCCGTAATCTTTTCCCAATCTTGTTCATAATATTGTTTAGATTTGTCTTAATCTTTGTCCTTAGCCTCGACTTAATCTTTATCATAATCCTTTCCCAATCCTTGTCTGATTTCTAGTCCTAATTCTGAACGAATTCCCTGCTCTTAACTTTTTCCAAAGCTTTGTGGTACTCCTTATCTTATTCCTAGTCCTAAACTTTGTCCAGATACTCGCCCTCATCCTTTTCCAAATCCTTGTCCTTAAACTTAACCTTAATTTATTTTAATTTCATTTTTTTTTTACTTTTGTTTTTATTTCTGCTTTTGCTATTGTATTTGATGCATTTAGTTTACTCTAAGGGGTTCTCGGAGCGGAAATTTTTTTTTATTTTTATCATATTACCGAAAAGCTCAGCTTTACTTTCGTTCCATAAATTTTACCATAAATTTTACACCTACAGTCACCGAGTTATAATTCCGTGCAACGTTTTTTTCATTGTTGTTGCGTTTCTAATGTATTAAGCGGTTAGCTCCGAGGTTTTATGATTCCAAAATTACCATTTTTTTTTCATATTCGTGATGAGATCAAATAACCAATTTTTGCTGTCGTAAAATAAAGTTTTTCATAGCACTTCTACTCAGCGAGTAATTATTCCATGCAACAATATTGCATTTTTGTTGCATGAGTACCTATGCGACTTGAGGCAGTCATAATTAATTTTCTTTTAATTTTTGTCGTTAGGCCAAGTATAATATAAATGCTTCATTTCCCTATGGGAAAAATGGGAGGGCTTCCATAAAGAAGGGATTTGAAACATTCCTTATCGTATCTTTTGGAATCTTATGGGAAGTTCTAAATTGATATTGTTTCCTAACCGCTTTCTTAAGAGTCTATGTGGAAACAGTAGCATTAGCAGTGATGGGGAAGCATTTCTTATCGTATCATTTGGAAACTTATGGGAAATTTTAAATTGGTATTGTTTTCAAACCGCTCCTTAAGAAATGGGTGTGAAAACTTTTACTTATTGTGGGACATTTTCAATTTGAATTTATTTGCTATAGTAAAATCTCGAATAATAAGGCAGCCTTGGTTATCGAGTAGGTAGCGTGCTTGACTGCCACCTCAAAGATCCCGGCTTCGATCCGGGCCAGACTAACCATTTTTAGTTGTTATTTCTTTGTTACTGTTTCCACATTCATTTTTAAGAAACTACAGAGGAATGTTTCCCTCCAACGACATAGTGTGTATAAATAGAAATGGAGTTCTAACAAAAGGGAATGCTTCCTATGTTCTATGGAATGCTCTAGAGGGTTCTATTTTATAATATTTATCGCTCCGCTTGTACTCAGTGAGTAATAATTCCATGCAACGCTGTTGCATTCTCTCAATGCATTTTCGCTATTGTAGAGGCTTTCTCCGCAGCCTAGTGACATCATGCATTTTTTTTATGAATTTTTGTCATGAGGGCTAAGAACCAGCTTCTTCTGCAGTATAATATATTTTTACTATAGCACCTATACATAACGCGTATAATTTCATGTAATAAAAGTTTCCTTGCTTAGGCAGTTCCCTCGGCGTCCCAATCATATAATCATTTTTTTTTTAAATTTTTGTCATAACGTCAAAGATTTAACCTTTACTATCGTATCATTACTATTATCACTACATCTATATTTATTGAGCGAAAATTTCATGCAACACCGATGCATTTTGAAAAAATGCCTTTTTTTCAACTTTTTTGGTAAAAAGTAACGTTGTCACGTCAAAAATAAATATGAACCACCTTATATCAAAGTTGACCTAGAAAGGGTTTCAGTGTGGTACAAATTTTTTTTTGGATGTTTCCAAAAACAACCTTCTACTAACCTTCGGAAAATCCATTCAAAACTAAACTAAACCTTTAAACCTTGAAATTTATATACATTATGTTTGGTTTGGGTAGTTATTGGAAATATTTTTTTGATTATTTTATTGTTTAAGTTTGAACCAAGATTTAAAAGTATTTAAAAGTACTTTCACGCTAAATAGTAATTTTCCAACATTTGTATTTTATTTTCTTGCGGTTTTGCTGAATTTACAACTGTTGCAAATTTGTGCAGTTACTATATACTATCAATAAAATTTATAAAAAAAAGAAATAAAACACAAATTTTAGGATACATCATAAACTGCATCTATTTTTCACACGTTACCAAAGATGCAACAACAACATGATGAACATTTGTAAATCTTTTAATAATATTTTGTTTAATTGTATTTCTTTTATACTGAGTTAAAAGGTTGGGCATAAATTAAGAGTTTTACACTTTAACTTAGCGACCTTTGAGTTGATAGTTAAAATAAATAACAAAAAAAATATGTTTTACAACTTAAACTGGAGGTTATTGTTAGTGGTCTTATTGCAAAAGGCACTAAATGAGAATTTGACACAATATTGAGAAAACGATTTTGTAATTCTTTGGGGAGCATTCAAAATGTGAACTAAATTAAAAAAAAATAAAAACTAAAAATACAATTTACGGTTAACAATGAAATTTCTGACAATGAAGCAAGAAGAGTGGGAATTGTTGATGAGTTCAGGTTTTTAGAAATGCGACTTCAAATAAAATTCCATAAATTTACGTTTGCGATTTTAACAAGGTGTGCCTGATAATCTTTGTTAATGCGGTTTGACGTTGTCATTAAAAGTAATTTATTTTGACAGCTGATTGTTGTTTATTTTTTGTTATTTTTGCATTTGCTGTTTGATACCAAATGAACTTGAACTTGAAATTTAAATTAATAAGATATTTAGATGTATTTTCTATTAAATGAATCAATTTACATACAAAGGTATGTAATTAAAGTTATGGTTAATAAAAAAAAAAAACGATGATCACTGTCATTAAATTTATATTTATAACTTAGAAGTTATAAAAATTGATAGTTTTACAAATATCCGACCAAAGTATTAACTCGAAATTTTTATGTTAGCTTAAAATTTTTGTTTTTAAAGTTTTTTTGCAATTGTATGACTAGTTGTTTATTCTTGGTTTTTTTTTTCTGCCAACAACTAGAACCTGGTAAATGACTCATCGGACTATTTTAATTCCTGAAAACACAAAATGTTATAAACGCTGTTAATAATATTGAACATGCGTCAAAACAAATTAAATTTTTTTTTTTTACTAAAAACTTAATAATAATTTATTACTTTGTTGTTGTCACACCATAAGTAACGAAAAAACGTTACTGGAATTTCAATTTATGGAACATTTTCAATTTATTACGTTCAACTATAATTTGATTAAATTTGATCTCATAAATTGTTGTTTTTAACAGTTTCTATCAGCAGAGAAGTTCAATGCTTGCATTAAGTCGTTATTTATTTTTTATTTTTAGTTAAAAAATATATATTTTTCCTCATTCTGAGTTATTTTCGAGCACGAACATGTAATAAAAATTGCTTCTTATGTGCACTTTATTTTAAATATTGTGGGTGAAAAAAACGATTAGCCTCTTTGTACGTTCAAATGTCCGTATTTGACCCACTGCATTATTTTTCATTTTTTTTTTCTGTTGTATATATTAATTTAGAAAAGAATTGGAGTTAATATACGATAATGACTTTTAGCTTGAGATAATAAATAATTATTAATTACGAAGGACAACGGAATATAATTTAAAAAAGTATTGACTCTACTGAAAGTCTGGGTTATTATTAACAGTTAAATAGTATATTTAAATTATTGAGACTAATTGTTGAGCTCGAGATCAAGTGAGTTAATGAACACAACTAACAACAACAGGAACAACAACTCTGTATAGAGCAATCACACAGCAGACTAGTCAGCTGATTCGTTGGCCGCTACAAGAACTCATCAATTGTCTTGTGTGACGTGAATTATCTGAACAAGATTGCATCGATGTGCTCAATTCTATTTTTACAATACAACACCATCAAAAACCTCTGAATATCGGTGGTACATAAAATTCAAGCGGGACCATACTTCGCTCACTGTCGAATTTCATGAAGGGCGTCCAAAATCTGTTGTTGTGTCACAAAAGATTGATACTGTGTGCGAACCAATTGAACTATCGTCATGTGATATATCATGAGATTTAGGTATCCCTGGACATTACTTCCATCAGCATACATACCCGGGATATACATGAACACATAATTTGACAATCGCTCAAAAAAAAGGCTCGTATCGATTGATGCAAAGAAAAGCTCAAGAAATGCAATCGCGATGCTTCAAAAGACGTATATAAAATCGTGATATGGTGACGAATCATGAAAAGTTGTTTCTAACGCCCATTCTTGAACATCATCACCACCTGAGTTGATTAACCTTCATCGGTCCCTAATTTCTAGAAACGAATAAGTTCCTTGTGTGTAAATTTTACACACTTTTTCAAGAGCCATATTTTTATCGATGAATGAAATTAATGCGATCTAGTCGTTAAAAATTATTTATTATTCATTATTTTATTTATTTAAAAAAAAAGATTTTTAAAAAACCAGCCAAAATCCTAGCTCGGTCGATTTGCTGAAATTATATTAAAAAACTAAAAGCTTGAAGTTGAAAAGTGTGTGTAAAATTTACACAAGGGACCGATTAAGGTTAAGCCATGTCCGTCTGTTTTTCGGTCACGATAGTAGCCGTAGTTTTGAAGCTATCGCAATGAAATTTGTTATATGAGCTTATTTTTAAAAAGAAAAGTTCGGAAATGAGCTAAATCGGATTAAGACCACGCCTTCCTCCCATAAAAAGTGACTATATGAAAATGGTTAAATCTTGAAAAATTCCACAAAACCTCATCTAAACACTAGAAATGTCCATGTAAGCTTTGATTTCAAAAATGCTCTCTACCTTCGAAATTTTTCATATTCGAATGAGAATCGATCCTATTCCCCATACTATCTGGCGTCATCAAAATACTAAAACCTTTAAAACACCGGATATTATGTAACAAACACGAGGGTGGTGGTTTTTTTACCTTTGACCAAGCCGAAGATAATATATTCCTTATAAGTTTTTTTTAATTGATTTATTTTTCTTTCAAAAACTATAAAATACATATTTTCCCATAGTTCACTTTTAGTTTGCACTTTACAAAAATATGATTGATGGTAGGCAGCAGTTTTTATAGAGTAAAAAGGCATTTCTTAATGATAAAGATAATCCCAATAACTATCCCACCTATCTTTTTATGGCATCTTAAAATGTCCAAATTCATAAATCATACTTAAATTGAGACAACTCAATTTACAATAAACATATAGTATATATGTTCAAATCACACACATGTCAGCCAATGACAATAATTAATGCAAAGCATATAATTAAATCAAATAAAAGACATTGATTAGTTAAGAAAGTAAACATAGTCACTTAGCTAATTTATGACACTAAAATTAGCAAGACTTTATTTATCATGGCTACCTATGTAATTTCAAGAGACCAAAGAGCTCGCATTAGATTTTAACACAATTTATAGATTGGGACTAAGATTAGGGATTGACTAATTGTCTAAATATACTTGGAAATTAATACATAAGCTGGGTCTTTTTGAAATTAAATATGTTATTTTGTTAATTGAGTGGAAAAATACAGAATCTTTAAGTCTGTTCCTATACTTTTCAAGTAAAAACTAGTAAAATGAAAAATTTGAGAGAGTAAGCAAAAAATCTCTCAGAAAGAACATACAAATTTTGAGCTTTAGGCCAATAATGTTGACAACAAGAAAACATGAAGACAAAGAAGTAAAAATATTAAGATTAAAAATTAATAAAAAATAATAAAACATCGTAAGAATCGTGCAAACGTGAGAAAAATCTGTGCAATTTTCGACAACAAATAAAAATAAATCAACAACTTCAAATCACACGATTTTTAAATCTTGAAATATATATTTTTTAATTTAAAGCTTTTACTAGTTTTTACTCGGCAAAATTTCTTGAGTAAAAATTTCCCAGCAGAAAAGTGGACCAAATTTGAAATAGTTCTGAACTAGTTCCAAAAAGGACCAGTACTAGTTCCACTACAATACCCTTTAACATTGAACGAACTGACGCTTTTTGCGGGTTGATGTCATAGGAAAAGACAATTGTCCCCAGAAACACTCATTTTTCCCTATATTTGAACTAGTTGCATTAGGAACATTTTTAAACTGGTTGCTTTCGCAGTAGCCTGAAAGTGGTTCTTTTTTAACTAGTTTTAAAGTGAACATATCAAAAGGGTAAGAATTTAGTGCAATGGAAAGGTCCTAAAGATCTTATTTGTACCATCTTTTCCATCCACAATCCAGAAAACATTTTGTCTATAAACATTTTTTTTTTATTATTTTTTCTTGTGCGCAGCAAATTTTAAAAAATAGCCAGAACGCGTTTATTTTTCTCAACAATACTTTTGAAAACAAAAGCAAAGATAACTGTTCTACACTGAACGCCTTTTGTACTTCTTCAGAGCTACTGCGAACTGCGCTAGAAATGAACTAGTTCACTTTTTCACTTGACTCCAAAATAACTGCTGGGTTGTAACTTTTGTCGAGGATGGGAAATGATTTGCTCTCTTATTATCGCTCTCTTTTCGAGTACGGGAACGCGTTCAAGTAAAAAATGATAAAAACTTTCAAAAACTTTCAAAAACTTTTGCGTACGTGTACAGACCTTATAAGTCAGTCCTACTTAGTACTCTCATAAGTTTTGGTACACAACTGAACGTGCTCACTGTGAGTGAAGTACTGAACGCACTCGCTTCGTTTTGACGCATATTTGACATTTAGCATTTATGCTTCTTTTTAGCGAAAATAGATTGAGGCTCGATCAAAAATCGTGGAAAAAGCCAATATCTTTCAGACCTTACGACCACTCGAAGTCACTCGTAATTTTGTGTATCGTACTGTGAAGTTGTTTGAGGATACTGGTGGAATAATTGACCGTCCAAAATCCGGCCGTCCACGTGTTGTAAGAACTCCACGAGCAATCAAGGTGGTGAAATCTCGAATCAAGCAAAGAAACACCGGGCATAAATAAGAAACACCGGGCACCTTCTTACGGTAGCGTTAAAGGAAAAACGTAAGCGAAAATCTAAATTACTTCTCAAGCACGCGGATAATGCCCACAGACGAATTCTGTTTATTGACGAAAAAATTTTAACCTTAGAGCAATCGTTCAATAAACAGAATGATAGAGTGTATGCTCTGTCATCACGACATGCAGCAGAACTCGTTCCGAAAGTTCAGATAGGTCACCACCCAGCTTCTGTGATGGTTTGGTGGAGAGTCGCCTGCGATGGGATCGCCAAGCTCTATTTTTATGAAAAAGGAGTCAAAACTTCGGCGAAAGTATATGACAACCATTTTAGAATTGGTTGTGAAGCCTCTTAACACGACATTATTCCAAAACAGGCCGTGGACCTTTCGACAATATTCTGCTCCGCCCCATAAGGCTAAATTGACTCAAGAGTGGCTCAAAATCAAAGTACTGGACTTAATTTCCCCGGGTCAGTAGCCAGCGTGTAGCCCAGACCTGAACCTCTGCGTGTGTAGGACAGAAATAGTAGACTCCGAAACCGCTAAAGTAATTTTTATGAAATTTTCAAGGAAACTGTAGCAAAGTCTTGAAGGTGTCCCTGTGAAATTTGGTGCCAATCGAACAAATAGGGCGGACATTGAACAAGGGGGTGTGGTACCCAATGTTGCGATATCGAATAGCTTTGGAGTTATAAGTCACACAAGTCGGAATTCGGTATTTGACCTCAATTTACATGTGCCAATCCACTGGTAATATTATATGGGCAATGGTTGAGGGGCGTAGCACTTTTTTAGCAGCCCATATTTTCGGTATGACTTTTGAACTATAAATCACTAGTAAATCACTTATCAATGAAACTAAGTACGAACTTACTACTTAGTCTGTCATCCGATTGACAAAATTGAGCGAGCATTGGACCATTTAGGCGTAGCACGGCCCATATAATTCAAATTTTTGATATCAAATCAAATTTTTTTACTTTAGAAGTAAATTGCATAACAATGAACCTCAGCATGGAGTTACTAATTATCCAGGTCTTTCTACTGAGAAAACTGGTACGGGCATTAGAAAACGGGATGTGTCTCAGCCTAAACAAGCCAAATGTTCGTGCAGAATAGCTATGGAATTAAAAGTCACAGAACATTGAAACTCAGAATGAAATTTCCACTTGATTATGTCCTTCTATTTGAAAACTGTTATGGGCATTGCACAAGGGGGCGTGGCTTCATCGATACAAACCAAAAATCACAGAACATTGAAATTTAGAATGGTGTTCCTATTTGGTAATGTCCTGCTACTGGGAAATTATAACGGGCATTTGGTAATGAACGTGGTGTCAAACTAATAAAAATTTTGAATATACTCATTATTTTCCAATATAGTTGCCGGGTGTAGCAACGCGTGCCGGATATCGGTAGTTTTAAATAAGTGTAAATAGATAAGTTGGTAATAAAAGGTGAAAAATGTAAATAAATAATAAATAATTGCTTTCATTAGTAGATTGCATAAATTAAGCTTGCATAGATAGGTCTCGATAAACATCATTAACTCGAAATTAACTCGTAATTAATTTCTAAAGCAAGTGTTGCGTATGGAGAGATTGTGTTTTCCGATAAACTCCAGGGTTTGAAAACATGTAAAAAAATCTCATATAAAGACAACTCAAGCGACAGCATAAATTGTTGCAATTAAAAATAATTATGCTGAGAAAAAGCTTGGCACTTCGCTTTGCAGCATAGTGTTGGTTGGTAGGTTGGCTGGTTAAAATAAACAAGGTGTTGTTGGTGGTTTTTTTTTTATCTGGCATCTCTTATTCAAATCTTAAATTGAGTTATGCGCGGTATACGCTATACTTAATCAACAACAATTTCATCGTTAATTGTTTTTTTTTTCACTGCCTATGAAGATGCTTGATATTAGATAGATGCTAAAGCTTTAAAGCCGCCAACGGTATGATAACCAATTAAAAATGTTAGCTTGTTTTAAATCTAATAAATTTTATTGCCGGTAGTCAGTGGTGTATTGCTGACTTTGAAAAAATAAAAAAAAAATAAAAAAACCCATTACTAACCATCTTGGTAGCCATAAGTGTTGTGAGTGTTTTTATGCTTATATCTTAATGTTTTTAGGAAATAAATTTGTCATCTTATATGACATTAGCGTAGAGGAGATTGACTAGCGCGATAGGTGTTATTTTACGAGTACTATGTGGAACTGAGTTAATGATTATAAGGGTGGGAAAATAAAGACATATTTGATAGTATACCTTGTTAGATGGGAACTTGTTAGAACAAAACCTTACATAAAGCTTAAGCTTTTAAGCTCTTCTTACATTTCATAGCTACAACCGGTGTTTAAAATTCACGGCCATTTCATTTAAGGCGATAAAAAATACTTTTGAGAAAAATTTACATGTGGTTTTTTATTTTAAGCGGCTTAAAGTGGCATATAATGCCATGGGAAAGCTTAGGTCAGATTGCTATAAAAATAAGTAAAAAGGGCTAATTAGCTAATTAACAATATTTTCAAAAATCATTAGCTTTTAGCGGTTTTTAAATTAAGATTTTATTTGTTTAAAAATGTATTGATTAGTTCGTAACGATTTTATGAACTTATTTTGATATTTTGTATCTTATTTTGATGTTTTTGTCACTAGCCAATTTTTTATTATTTAAGCAATTTTTAAATCTTGGTTTTAATGTTTTTGGCACTATTCTAGCTTTGAGCAAAACAAAAAACAAAAATGCTAATTTAAAGCAAATTTTCTTTCCTTCGTTATTGTACTCATTTTAACAAAAAACCTTTTTACATGATTACACGACATCCAAGTTATCAAAAATAAAACTTGTTCTACAGAAGGTTGAATTTATAGTGCGCGTTAAAGCTGGTGCTGGATTGTGCTTGCAGCTGTAAGCAACTTTATTGAGCTGGTAGTGATTACAGTGCGCGCTTGTTAGAATAAAATAATTAGAATAAAACGCCATATCTCAAAAACGAAGCAAAATAGAACCGAAAACGAATTAACGAACTGTAAAACCATTATTTAGGGCTATTATTTAGCCTATAACTTGGCCTCTTTATACTTTAAAAGACAAAACTTGAAATTTACCAACTATTAATATGTTTTTCAAATTTTCCAACAAAAATATAAACTTTTCAAACTTTTCAAAACTTTTCAAATGTTGACTTTGAAAGCTCCCGAAATGAAGTTACCTTCTTTAACAAATCTACACTGAGCTGTTAAGTAATACTTGAAAGTAAGCAACCTGTCCAAAAACTGCATCGCAAAAATTTAAAAAACAAAAATTTGTCAACTAACTATTTCAAAATTCAAATCATGATATCAAAATTTGCAAATGTACATATTTAAATTACATATAAGATATAAAAACAATAATATTCTACCATCAAAACAATATTTAGTCAGCCATTCTAACATGCCCATCGCAGTGCTTACGTTAATTATCCATAAATCGCTATTTATTTTAATGCATCTCATATATTCTTAAAACAAATGGTCTTCCAACGTTCAACACACAGCTGTTGCCACTCTAAGTACCACACTAAGTGCCACACTTTTGCACTGCTTGATATTGACAAAGAAAAACAATGCTTTTGCTTGCTGCAATTTTTAAGCGACACACATAACAAACCCACCACCAAGCTTACTCTCTGAACTACTCACACAAACAAACACATACGCAATTATTTTGTCAACCATTTTACTTTGTTTATATTTTTGTATTTATGAACCACTCAAAAAAAAAAAAAGTCCAGACAAGAACCACTTCAAATAACTTCATTTTCAGATTCTAATGAAACGCCATTTCCATTAGAATTTCAACCGCCATTGGTCGATAATGGTGATCAGCGCACAGCAGCATTCAAAAATCAAGCAACGGCTGTCGATAGCTATGGCAATCCTATCGATGTTCTCAAGCCCATTGATACACCCGATGGTCGTAAAGTTATTAGCGCTCAAGGGCTACAATTTGAAATACCAAACTATGCCTCGGGCATAACCGAAATAAAGAAGCCAACCGACGATTTACTGCCACCATTTGTTGGTGAGTTAAGAAAATTAAAACGTACTAGAATTAACGGTAGCAGCGAGCAATACGATAAGCTTAATCATCGTGTTGTTGCTGTTGCCAATGAAGAGAACAATTTAAGAAAAAATAACCACAATGAAGACATCTATAGAGCATTCGAAACTAATTTCTTGAGTGATCTCTTACTGAGCATTGTTAACATTTTCAACAACAACAGTAATAATAATAATAATAACAACAAAAATAACAATATAACCACCAACACCAACCATGATTATCACAACAGCAGTGAGAACCAAAACATTACACAAGCTTTTGAACCAAAATTAGCAACAGACTCATTGAATACTCTCGATTCTAACGCTACACATAAACCCCAAATACTAATCCTAGACCCTAATAGCATCCCTAGTAAAATGAAACAATCACAACCTTCATCATCAACTCTATCATCTTCTTCATCCGCATCAACTTCTAACACCTCTGCTACCTATTTTATTGTTTCTCCCTCAACTGCACACTCCGCACCCTTAAGTAATGGTAATTTTAACTATCCAAATATTCCCACTGATCTAGATACTATCAATCGCATTGCATCTAAATACCAAAATCCCCTTCCAACCTTAGATCCCATTGCTGTAGCCGAGTATTCACCAACTGGCACTGACCGTGGATACACCTCAGTGGATATTGAGAATGCAGAAATAGTTGAGCTAAAACCCATCGATTCGCAACAACAACAGGAGGAGAGCGTATTCACGCCCACAGTTGTAACTGCCGCCAATTCCATTCCAGACTATTTACAGGACCTTAACGATCCCAATATTGGTGGGCCCACATCTTACTCACCTCAAGAAAATGGCAAGGCTTTGAAAATCCTAGCCTGGGATCTACTGCCACCTGTAGACAGCGAAACTCAGATAATTACACAGGAGAATTATGCTCCCAAACAGGTGATCGGTGAGGTTGATCCAACGACTCATAATCTCAAAGTTAGTCTCACGACCCAGCGTGCCTTGCATACCAAGCCACCAACACCCATAACTGAGGGACAGGTTAGCGTGGTGGATCTTCACAAAGGTAGTGAGAGTGATAGTGATACTGACAGTGATAGTGACAGCGCTACAGCAACAACAACAAACACTGATCATAGAGACTATAACGCCTACACCACAACGACTGTGGATAAGGATGGAATTCCGGAAAATGTTGTGGTCAGCATAGGCACTCACAGTCTATCAGGTCACACTCAACCACAAACCTCCAGTCATGAGTCAGATGATAAACCCGTCAAGAAACCGGCAGTTACACGACGACGTGGTAGTGTTTATTATACCTCCAGCACCCATGAACCAAGATCGACGACACCTAGAGCTCCGCGGTCCACAACAACCATTAGAACCACCAGACGTCCCATCAAAACTACTACCACTCAACGCACAACAACGACGACAATAACCACAACTACACCAAAACCAACCACAACCACAACTACTGTCCCACCAACCACCACAACTACTGCAGAGCCTTTGGATCCTTCCACATTCTATAGACTTGAGCATGGTGATTCATATACGCTACCCGCTTGGTTGGCTGATATCGATGATCCCGAACTGGATGCTGCGGTACTTTATGTTGTGCCCGATGATCTCAAAGAATACAACGTGACCATTGAAAATGATTTACTGCCACCACTGGAACCTTTTGTTGATCTCAACGAGCTAGATTTGCCAGCACCAATTGAGTCAACATCTAGACCAACCACAACCGTAACCACAACAACGACTGCAGCCACAACTAGGCGGCCAACAACAACAACCACCATCACTACCACAACTAATCGTCCCACAGTTTCGACCCCACGTTCTCACTGGGTTCGCGCTAAGCCCACAACAACTACAACAACAACTACAGAAAAGCCTGCTTCCTCTTCTTTTAATTTCCTATCTGCTTCAAGCACTTTCCGAGATCCTGATGCACAAAACCCTGACACATCCATCACAACATCCTCCACATTTACAAACTCCGGCACAATCACGTCCACACAAATCGAGCAACAACACCTAGACCATCAAGACCACCATTCGTCACCACAGAGTCACGAACACGAGACAAGTTTTCAGGCCACTAATCATATTTCTTCCGTCACGACTGTAGATTCTCCGCAGTCTGAGACTTTTACGACAGCCAGGCCCTATGGTCAAGATAGCCCGTTCTTGCAGACACGCAATGATGGCGCCCATTACCAAAACCCACAACCATTCTCCGGAAATGCCAGGTTCACAACTGCAACACCCACCACAACAACTTCAACAACAACAACCACTACGACAACACCAACTCCACTAGAAGAAAATCCCTTCGACTCTGCCACGATACCATCATGGCTGCAAGGTTTTGACTATCCTGAAATTGGGCCTGGTGTACCATTTATCTATGATCCTGAAGATCCAAAAAATGGCGTCTTCAATGATCTCTTGCCGCCATCGCAGGAGGAAGCACAACTCATCGAAAGTAGCAAAGTGCCAGTATTTGTCGCCACCTCTCCAGCATCCTTTAACTCCCAAAACTCCCCGCAATTGTTCTCAAGTCTTTCTCAATCTATCTCGCCAACTAATCCATCAAACATTATGTTAGAGCATTCATCCAACAACCAATACAAGAACAACAACAACTACAACAAAAACGATGACAAAATTCTGGATTATGCGACGGTAACGCAACCACCGCTTGTTTTAATACCACCAACCCCTACAGAGGACACTTCCACTGATCCTCAAGCAGCAAACGCTAAAAATGGCTTATCCAGTTTTACCCCCAATTTTGCAGCCCCACTTAATCCGGAAGTTACAGACGGCACCAAGCCATCTATTGTTGCGGGCGTAAATCAGGAAGTATTCCCGCCTAGTGCGCCCACAAAAACCACTTTCACCAAGAGCGATGACGGCAAAGTTATAACAAATAATATTTTTCTGAATTCGGCCGATGGAAATTCTCAACAAGCGGCGAAGCCCTTTGGTTTTATTATCGGGATAAATGCACAAGAAAAGGGTGAGTTTTAAACTTTTATGGTAACCAACTCCAAATATTTACCTTTATATTTTTCTCTTTATCAGTTGTTTCTCCAGCAGCCACTCCTACCACCGCTTTTACTGGCAGTTTCTCTCCAGCAGCCAGCGGCTTCACCAAAACTCCCAGCGGTGCAAGCGTTACCAGCAGTGCGGTTCAGTCAGGCGCTGGTGGTAAATACACCGGCAGCTTTGGTGGCGCTCCTGGCGTACTCGGCAGCGGTAAAATCGGCTATGCTGTGCAACCAGATGGTTCCATTATAGATCCCGATCACACCTATCGTCCACCCTCCGTAGCGGGAACTGTACCAGCACCATTGGCATCAGCTCCAATACCAGTGGCTAATGCACCCCAACCTACCTTCGCCAATCGCGCTAGTGTACCAGCTACTGATGCTGGCAAAAAGTATCACGGCACCTTTGGCGGTCCACCAGGTGTTTTGGTGCCTTACGATAATGTTAAGGCGTCAAACCGTTGAAATCTGAATTTGAATTTTTGTTTTCGCTCCTTAATTTAATGATATTATTTATGAAATTTTTTGTAAAAAAGAAATCTATACTCAACACAATGAGATTTTTATTATTAACTTGTATGTGTGTCTGTATAAGTTACAAGTTTAAATCCTTAACTTGTTAATATGTGCATATTTTCGTATGGTTATAAATAAGTTAATATATTTGAACATGTAATTTTTGTCACAAAATCGAATGTGAACAAATTAGTTTTAGTTTTTGTATAAAAAGAAATATAATTTTTTTATTTTCTATGTGACTTTAAAACAAGAAAACTTCATTTTCCAAGGATTCATTACACTTTAAATCATTACTTTTTCAATTAAAATAGTTTAAAAATGCTCGACGACATCATCAGCAAGGTAAGATAAAGTAAGCAAGGTAAGTGTCTCGTCGCCACCTAAAAGCTAATTACAAAAGCCACCCCATTAATCAACTGAAACAGATGAAGCAATTAATTCGAGTGAAGATAACATCAAATGCCGTCTTAATGGTCGGCAAACATCCAAACCACGAAATTAAAACTTCAACAACCTGACATGTGATCAGGCTCTATTAAGCCTCGAGCAATGTTGAATAGAACTTAGAAATGGCAATTGAACCAAGTTAAACTATTTTAAGTTTCCGACAAGACAGGAAATTAATTTAAGAAAAGATAATCTATCTAAAATAAAAAGAAATTCAGTTCTTTTGAAACTTGAGGTTGAATATCTCTTCATGGCTTTCATCCCTTCTCACGAGGCACTTCAATTCAATTGTGGCATCGGTTAGAAAAAAAAACACATCGCTTTGTGCGAGTAGCAACCAATGTTGACGGTTTGGTCTAATATTGCCCTTCAATGTTTTACCATATTAGCTTTCGTGAAAAATTTCACAAGTTTTTCCAATATTTTTGTCATGAAATATCTTCAGAATATTTCAATTTGACTCGTTTAGGCCTCATGAATAAAGATTTCTGAAAGGATTTGCGAAATACAAAAAATACCTTTTCAACAGGTTCAATTTTCGAGATTATTAGAGGTTTCCACCACGATATAGCTTCTAAGATACTTGTTACTGCAAGTTTCAAGTTTTCTCCCTCGCTTATACTTCGTTAGTACTTGTGAAGGGAAGTTTAAAATTTTTCTAACAGAGCTTGTGCTTCCTGAGAAACTATTGCTAAATACTTCTGAAACGAAGTAACCTAAAGCCTTTAACCTAAAACCTCTCCGAACTTGTGAGCGAAAGTATTTTTCTCTCTCCCAAATACTTCCGAAGTACTTGTGAAAGCAAGTTACTAAATGTCAATACACTCACAACGAGTGACTATTTGGTACGGATTGCCGGCCGTAGATGTCATAGGGACGTGCTTTTTCGTAAATGACTGTGGAAAAGCCGTTACAGTCAATGGAATAGGCTAGAGAGATATAATAATGTTTGTGATCGGAGAAGGAGTATACAGACACAGATGACTTTTATTTTCAGTAAGGTGGTGCTGCGTGCCATACAGGTCGCAAGACAATAGATCCTTGGTCGGGTAATTTCACGTTTCGCAGACTCCAATTGGCCTCAAGTTTCATTCTATGATTTCGCTGACATCGACTTAGTTAAGCCCATTAAAATCGAGCGGCTCCGCTGGCTAGGTCATGTTGAGCGAATGGAAAAAATGGACGCTCCAGCGAAAAAAATATTTGATTCGGTGCCCGGTGGTGGTCAACGCAGAAAAGGACGTCCACATCTTCGTTGGAAAGATCAAATTGTTGGATAACCTGACTACGCTTGGTACTTCCAACTGGTGCCAGCAAGCGAAAACAAAAATGGCTGGAGCAATTTCTTATACGAGGCTAAAACCGACCAACGGTTGTAAGCGCTAGATAAGTAAGTAAGTATTGGTTAAAGCCGTTCGCAATAGTTTTGATAGGTGCTAATAAGTCAACTGTGAACGGAGAAAAAGTACAATATAATTGAAGAGAACGACTAGCAAAAGAAACACAGGGTTCACATTATTAAATTTTTCGTCAAATCGGTGATCAAACAACAGAGAAATATGGAAATCCCGTAAAAAATTTTATCATATGAACCCTGAGCCGCATTTGCCCACCGTTGATATAAACCTTTGTTGCCTTACATGTTTAAATTATATTAGATCGCGAAATGAGAATGTGTCTAGAGGAGCATAAAAGCTAAATCCGGCTCTCTCTACGGGACTAAAGGAATAGAAACGTTATGGATATTTTTAGGAAAATATTTAATTAAAAGATTCAAGAACCTCTAGAGTGTTCACACATAATTGCCCGGTAATTCCTTCCATGCTAGCGTGTACCAGAAAAACTGTTTACTTTGAGTAAACGTACTATTTGCCGCGCTCATAACCATGAACTAAAAGTCAAAAACTAACAAGTTTACCCTTCGAAGTGCCTAATGCATGAACCTTAATTAACCAAGACAAAGTTCAAAATTTCCAACTTTACTGTTATGACAGTACGTATACACGCATGCATACAGGAAGCATGCTGATTGGAAAACCATATGAAAAGTTTTTCCTGCTCTGCTCTCTACCAGTCAGTTAATTACAGTTGATTAGCGATGAAGAGCCAAAATAAAGTCAATAAAAAACTTTGACGGGAATTTTGCGATATCAATAAAGCATAAACCGCAGGAAGCCAAACTACTAATAAGCTGTCATTCTCCTTGTGCTCCCCATCTACTGCCGACTGACATTTTCTGAACACACGTCAAGCCAATTTTTTTTTTTTTCGAAATATGAAATGGAAAATAAAGTATATCGTAGATATACGATATTTTTGGAGTTGCTTAAAATTCATTTCATAATTCGTTGCGTTGTTTTTATTGCAATATAAAATCAGCTCATTGTTTATGGTAACTATGAATTCTTGAACTACTGCTTAACTGGTTGGTTTTGTTTTGATGCGGGTGCGGGTGGCTCCTACATTGCGTGTCATGTTGTCATTAATTTTATGTTTCGGTTTGTTCTTAAAGCCTTTCTTTAGTATTTATTAATATGCAGCCAATAGTTGTTTTGATTTAATTTTTGATGGTGCTACCAGACATGCTATAAAATTAAAGATGTTTGTTGTTGTTTTTCTAATAAAGTCTATACAATCGTTTGGTTAGCTTTAATTTGTTGTTTCCACATCAATTTTTGACTCATTGACGCCAATTTATCAATTTAGATTTAGAATTATTCCGGCCATTCCGTTGCATGCCAGTTTTTATAGCATTTTCGGCAGCAACAAGTTTTCTATTTCCGTTGAAATAGACATGCTAAAAAGCATGTCCTTGTTATGTCTGCCAACAAAACCGCTACAAATCAACTGCAATCAAAGTAGTTGTCATCGCTGAAAATTTAAGTTTCTTTACCTTTTGCTTGTAATGCACCGTTTGCAAAAGATAAATAAAAGAATAATAATAATAATATTACAACAACAAAAAAATCAAGAAAAAATTGAGGTAAGTATTTATTGAGCGATATCGCGGCATGACATCACAAACGATTTGTTGTTTAAGTTTAAACTTTGAGTTGTAGCGCGATTCAGGCATTAAGGCTGTAAACAGGATTAATAATAAAAAGCAGGAATGGGTCTGAACTTATCTTCTTCAACTGCCGCGTAATGGATAAATATAAAATCTTTACTAAATGAAACAAAAAATCTGTTCATGAGCAGCAAAGAATGTTGCTATTGCTTAGACCGTTACCATAACCATTGCCATAACCACGACCACACCATAACCACAGCCAGAACGCAAACCATACTATAAACACAACCATAACCATAAACATAACCATAACTATAATCCATAAAACATGACCATTACCATTACCAAAATTTGACATTTTCTAGCATAACGTGATCACAACGTTTTCATGTATGTGCGCTCATTGTGTTGTTTACAGTGGTTTAAAAATTGTTTTTCAGCAACAAAATGGAATTAACACGTGAACACTTTCGGGTGGTGATTTTTTACGATTTTCGACGTGGGTTGACTGTAAATCGCTGGTTCAAGAATGTCAAGAACGACTATTCTGGCAGAAAACATCGATACTGTGCGTGAACTGTTTGATGCAGACCGGTGTATGACATACTGTGAGATGTCATACTCGTCATCCTTGGACATTAGGGACTAGCATACATTCGATTTTTTCGATGAATATTAAGGAGGCAGTAAGATTTGTTCTCGTTGGATACCGCATAATTTAAAGGCTACTCAAAAAAACGGTCCGTGTTGATTGGTGCAAGGAAATGCTGAAAAAATTCAGCGGGGTCGTTCGAAACACGTCTACATCATCACAGGTGACGAATCAGATTTACTCTTATGAGCCCGAAACAAAGCAGCAATCCACTGTTTGGGTCCACTGACACATCCAAGCATGTGTTTTTTTTTTTTTAGTTTTGAACCAAGGATTTCAGGTGGAATACTTATTCAGTCAAGTCTGCCTTGGTTCGAAATGGGGTGATAGCTTAGTGGGAAGGAAAGGGCAATCAAGTGAAACATGTGTAGAATGCGTGGTGGAAAGCCAAAGAAGCATGTGAATTTGAATCAGAGGTAAGTGTTATGCCTTTACCTCAGTCAATTCAAGTTATAAGGCAATCTCATCCACAAACTTCTCAACCATCAACTACAACTACAACTTCAAGTCGTAAAAATTAATGAATTTTAAATTTCAGTGGATTAGAAATGAGGATAGAAAATTAAGAAAGGTTTTAAAGCGAAGGACCATGGCCTGGCCGGGAATCGAACCCGGGACCTCTGGGCTGGCAGTCGAGCACGCTAACAACTCGACTTCCGAGGCGCAAAGTAGAACTGCTAATGCTGGATGATACACAACTATTTGTTTACCGGAAGTCTTCGGACAATTGAGGAAAACCAAACACCGAAGGAAGATCATTCTTCATTACTACAATGAGACGTTAAATGAAACATAAACATAAACATAAACATAAGCATAAACATAAACATAAACATAAAGATAAACATAAACATAAACATAAACATAAACATTGACATTAACATTAACATTAACATTAACATTAACATTAAAATTAACATTAACATTAACATTAACATTAACATTAACATTAACAGTAACATTAACATTAACATTAACATTAACATTAACATTAACAATAACATTAACATTAACATTAACATTAACATTAACATTAACATTAACATTAACATTAACATTAACATTAACATTAACATTAACATTAACATTAACATTAACATTAACATTAACATTAACATTAACATTAACATTAACATTAACATTAACATTAACATTAACATTAACATTAACATTAACATTAACATTAACATTAACATTAACATTAACATTAACATTAACATTAACATTAACATTAACATTAACATTAACATTAACATTAACATTAACATTAACATTAACATTAACATTAACATTAACATTAACATTAACATTAACATTAACATTAACATTAACATTAACATTAACATTAACATTAACATTAACATTAACATTAACATTAACATTAACATTAACATTAACATTAACATTAACATTAACATTAACATTAACATTAACATTAACATTAACATTAACATTAACATTAACATTAACATTAACATTAACAATAACAATAACATTAACATTAACATTAACATTAACATTAACATTAACATTAACATTAACATTAACATTAACATTAACATTAACATTAACATTAACATTAACATTAACGTTAACATTAACATTAACATTAACATTAACATTAACATTAACATTAACATTAACATTAACATTAACATTAACATTAACATTAACATTAACATTAACGTAAACATAAACATCAACATCAACATAAACATAGACATAAACATAAACATAAACATAAACATAAACATAAACATAAACATAAACATAAACATAAACATAAACATAAACATAAACATAAACATAAACATAAACATAAACAAAAACATAAACATAAACATAAACATAAACATAAACATAAACATAAACATAAACATAAACATAAACATAAACATAAACATAAACATAAACATAAACATAAACATAAACATAAACATAAACATAAACATAAACATAAATGTAAACATAGAAATAAAAAATCAAAATCAAATTCAAAATCGAAACCAAAATCAAAATCAAAATCAAAGTCAAAATCAAAATTAACCTTTTTACTCATCGCAAAGATATTCCGTAAAACCGAAATCTAAAAAATTAAGCCTTAGGAACTTTCCAAATGTATTAAGACTTTTTCCTAAAACTTTTTATGTTACCATTTTTTATGTGCTAGCTTTCAAGAGGTTTCCTCAAGATCCACATATATCATAATTTTTTCACAACTTTCTCTTAAAAACAATTTGAAAATCGCAATAAAATTCCATTCTTTGACTCTGACAAATTGAAATGAACTCGCGAACCGGAATTCACCTACAATGCTCAATGTAACAACAATGTTCAATAGCCAATTAACGCTTTTTATTATTCTTAGTTGTTTGTTTAACATGACAGCGAATTAAGTAAACAGCCTTTAAAAACAGCGCTCTACGCAAACCCTAACTACCAAATTCATATATCATCGAATTGCTTCATGTTGCATGGTCATAAAACGAAGTCAAGCTAAATTCATGGTTTCATTTCAGTCTTAATCGAACAGCAACAGGAACCGGATGTTCTTAGCGTGAGTGCTTTGGAAAATACGAAAATAAATACGAGACCTACAAAGTAAACAAATTGCTCATCAAAAATGTTGAAAGAAATTTTAAATTTTAAGAATTAAACCTAATTCCTCATAACTTCGACGGAAGTTTTGTGTCTTCAAAATTAAAAAAGAAAAATGAGAAATCTGTTAAAAAGAATAATATCTGTGACACTTTTCTTAAGTTCATTTATCTAAATAAACAAAACATTACGCGAATTTGTGTCGAAAAAAAAAACAATTTTAAAATTGTTTACAACCTTAACCTTCTAAAGATTGGATAGACCACAATAAATAATGCCTCGCAAGAAACCAAAAGAGGACTCCATCGAAGAAATTGAAACTAGCATAAAACTCCTGTGCGACCAATCCAACAACCACATGAAGGTTCGTGAATATGATAGAGCTTTGGTTGGCTACAATCAGGTGGGTAAGCTTACAATACAAATTTAAGTAATTTCTTATTCCTATTAAAGCTTCAACAAATGTACACAAGTCGGTAATATCCGCACTGTCGAGTACTCTATTCTCTGCTTAAACATATTGAAGAAAATTAATTGTACCACTTCTTTCAAAGTAATTTTAGAGACTTTTCCATCCACAACATATCCAAATGCAATTCCAAAAAAGTCAATATAAATTCAGAAATTCTATTTGAAATTTAGAAATGAGCAATAGAAATTGAGAAATTGCATTTGTTAGTTTGAAAACAAAAAATTGTTACTCAGAAATTCTATTTGGTTTTCAGCATGGTGTAATAAATATAAGGTGTTGTCATCCGGAATATCAGAAAAAAGTAGGTTGTCTTATTTTGACATTTTCATACAAATACGTTTATATGGAACCCTTCAAATTGTCAAAATAACGTCATGGGATGAGAACACCTTATCATTATTTCACCATGGTTTTCAGAAAAGGTTTATTGAAATTCTGAAGCGAATTTTTGACTTGACAATGTTAAGTTTTAACGCGCAAGTTTGCAAAAAAGTTGAAAAAGGCATTTTTTCAAAATGCATCGCCGTTGCATGAAAATTTTACTCCCTGAGTATAGGCCCTATGACAAAAATAATAAAACGATAGTAAAGGTTAATTCTCTGACTTTATGATAAAAATAAAACAAAATTAAAGACATCGTCGAAACGTATAGGGAGCTGTCTAAGCAAAGAAACTGAAAATTTGTTGGATAAAATTGTAACACGCTACATATGGGTGCTAAAGTAAAAATTATTATACGTCAGTAAAAGCTGGTCCTAGCCCTTAAGTCAAAAATAAACAAAACATGCATGATTCCATTAGCTGTTTATTATTATTTATTAGGCTGCGAAGAGAACCGTCCTATAATGCAGCTATCATGCAACGGCGTTGCATGGAATTATCACACTGTTGAGTGTAGCGCTGCAATAAATTTTATAAAATGCAAATAAAGTATTTCTGTTTGTTTAAAATGTTTGAAGTCAATTGCGTAAAGTGCAAATTTTTCAAAACTCTGTGATGTTAATTTAATCTAAACAAAAATAATATCAAACAAACCCCTTGTGAAGGAAGAAAGCCGCTTCCGCAACGTTGGGTAAATTGAAAAATATATTTTAGATTATTTTTCAAAAATCTAGTGACCAAAATAGCCCACAAAAATGAAAATATCTTCGCAAAGTATTTGTACTTAGCCTTGCCATTAAAAAAAAAATTTATGACTTCGACAGGTCGCGGAGACAGAAGCTTATGCAACAAAAAAGCAATATTGTTGCATGGAATTATTACTCGCTGAAAAGAAGTGATATTTATAAAGAAACAGAAAAAGAAAAAAATTGGACACCTCGTTGGCAACCGATGAATGCAGTAAAAATGCAACAACAATAAAAAAACATTGCATAGAACTATAACTTAGTGACTAAAGGCGTTACCTTAAATTTTATGAAACGGCAGTAAAGCTGAGGTTTAAGGCCACATAATAAAAAATAAAATAAAAATTTATGGCGTTTGAGACCTTGCAGAGAACCGCTTAAAGTAACCTAAATACACCCTCGTTGCATGGATATATTGCGTGACGCTAGGTAAATGTATGTAAATGTACCATACAAAAGCAATAACAAAAATAAAATTAAAATTAGGACAAAAATTTGGATATAAATAAGGACAAAGGAATAAGGTCAAGGATTTGAATAAAGATGAAGTCGAACAGGAAGAATTAAGAATAATTATAGATTAAGAATAACAAGGTGTAGGACAAAGACTTGGACATAGATTAGAGCATGGAATTGGACAAGAATAAGTACAAGGATTCAAAGAAGGATTGAGAAAATGACATGGGCAAGGATTGGGACAAAGACTTAGGCACATTTAAAGCCATTTTTAGGATCAGATTGAAAAAATTATGAAGACAAGGATTGGGATAAGGAATACAACAAGGATATGGACACGCTAAGGACAAAATTGAGGACAAAGATTGTGAAAATATGTGGCACAAGAATAAGGAAAGGGATTCGAACAAGAAATAGGCCAGGAATTTGAAATTGCGTTAAAAGAACAATTTGGACAAGGATAAGGACAATTATTAGGACATATACAAGGAGGATAAGGATGTTTAGGAACAAAGGATTTGCTGTCACCGGATGTGTACTAGACACAGTTAACTCCTTTTTCACATCACACACCAAATTTTACCGCCTCACTGCATGTGGGAAAACGCATTTTTTATCTCTCCTCTCAAACCTCGTTCGAATGGAATTTGTGAACGTTTCAGAACGACCAATAGCTTTTCCATAGCTATAATAAAAATCAAAAGGTATTCAATTTCTAGCTTAAGAACTTAAAAATATTATTTTTTGGAAAAAAACAGAAAAAACAGTAAAAACAAATCTTTCGTTGTCAAATCTTTATTTTATATCAAATTAGGTTCTGAAAAATTTAATAGTAAACACTAAAAGTTTTTGATTTTCAAATTCGGGTTTCAAATTTTAAAATCTAAATTCTTATTTCTTGACATAACTCATTTTTATTTCATCAAAAGCTAGTTAAGGTAAATTATAGAGGAATGAGGCATAAACTACTGATTTCATGGAAACTCATATAAAATTTCACTCACATGACATCTCCACTCACATGAAAAAAGCAAGTTCATACAAAGAAGTTGTGCAAAGTAACGGACTGAAAAATTTCCCCATGTATCACACATACTGTTTTGGGAAATTTTTTATCTGACCAAATTGATTCAGATTCATAATGCAATTGGAAGAAAAAAAGGGGAGACAGGACATTTGTTACTCTTAACTTTCAAAAATCAATGCAGTCATTGAAAAATTGATGTGTGGTTCGTATAAGATCGTAAAAGATATTTTCTATTGGTTTCAAACATTATGGGGAGTTCAAAGAAATTTTTGAAAGCCAGCAAGAGTGCCATGTTATCTCCACTCTCTTTACTTAATCATCAAAATTTTTCAATTTATCAACATCGACAAAATTTTCATATATTTTAGAAGTAAAATATATTCAAGAGGTCTCGAGTCTCGAAGCTTAAGAGCTCGAACTTGAGTTAAGTTACAAGTACGCTCCAAGATACCACGGAAGCTTCAACGCATTTTTCTTTTCATTCTACATATGTACACTTAATATCCAGTACTTTCTCTTTGGACAGTAATAAATTTGTCCATTCCACTGAATGTTGTTGTTCAAAATTTCCAATCGTAGTGAATACAGTTTTTTCTGGACAGTCTGGTGTTTGGTGACCTCGGTAGTGGAGTGGTAATGCACTTGAGCGCCTCTCCAGAGGTCCCGACTTTGAATGCTGGCCAAGCATGATTCTACGCTTTAGGCTCTTTAGTTTCAACCTAGGATTTCATGTGTAACACCTTGCGTGCGACCAGCTACGATTGCAAAATTGGAAGCCAATATTACTCTAGTTGTTCACTAAATACCTCTTGGTGTTCTCGAACGCGTTATCGAGAGTTGAAAATTTAGAATGAATCACCGTGGTTAATTTAGATGTTAACCACGGTTACGGCCGTAATATTTGAAAGAAATAATTTTTGAACGGTACAAGAAAAGAATACCTCTTATGTATGATAATTCAAAATTAGTTCAGTTAATTTGATGAAATATATTTTATAAAATAGATTTTTTATTGTTTGCTTTTTTTGAAAAAAATATCTCTAAATAATCATGCTTCTTAATAATTGCGAAATTTGATCGCAAATGACAATCGTTTGCTCTGAACGGTTTTTGGCAAGCAAAAAGCCAACTTCAATTTCAAATATCATTCAAGCTAATGCAACTGAGTCATGAACAAGACATCAAAGGTCAAAAATATAAAGCCTATCCTCACATATGCTACCCACATATCGATTAACAATGTCTCCAAGCAACAGAGTCAATCAATCCTTGTCCGATTGTTTCAACGTATAAGGTGTGAAATTTTCACACATTTAAGTGTCAAACATAACAGAATAGTAGAGGTTGGCAAAGCGTTCAGAGTTTAAGGAAAAAACATTTTTTTAATTTTCCTTCAAATCTTCAAATCTACCCAAATAATTCAATAGTTAAAGAAAAAAATTCCAAAAATGTCCAATTTACTGCAAAGTTTTCTCAACATGGATAAAGAGCAGCAGCTCTTGCAAAGTTTCGTGCGTGTTGGCTTCAACAGTGATGAGGAGTTGAATGAAGAGCCCACAGCTAGAGGTGCCCGTAGACGACACTCCCAGAAATCTCGCAACCAAGCCGCAAGCTCAACAGATCGACATAAATCCGTTAAATTTGCTGATGACGAAAGTGTTGAAAAAGTACAACATCGAGGAAATCGTATCGAGGCTGAGTTAAAAGCAGCGCGCAAAAAAATCGAGGAACTGATGATAAAGAAGAAAAAACCCAAAGAGAACTTTGTCGATTTCTATACGGATAAGGATCGTGCTGCGGCTGTGAGTGCCGGACTTTATGATATCAAGCAAAGCTTGCAGATCAAGCAGAAACAGGATCGTAACGAGGCACTCTTAATACCCGATGAGGCGGACATAAGTTCAATTATAGCGCTGGGCTTGAAAGAGATAAAAAATGCCAATCCAGAGAATGCGGTGCAGTTCTTCTCTAAGGTTTGGGTCTGAAATAAAAAACGCTTTTAAGCATATCTTTTAAATTGCCAAAGCTAGTCAAAAAGTTTTAAGTTAAATTGGTTAAAATTAAAAGTTAAGAGATTCCTCTTCATGTGTCATACATATATTTTGTCAGATCTCGCGTTTTTTTTTTACAATTCTGACTCTTGGCTCTCAACCATTCAGCTACTTTATTATACAATGCATCGCTTTACTAAGTGTTCATCAGGTCGGTCTCTATCATTGTTTTTTACTGTCAAAACTGTCAAAAACCATACAAATGTTTGTCCTCTTCTTCTTGCTTTTGTGAGTTGATCGGTGTTTTTTTGAGATCTCAGACTCTTGGCTTTCAGCCATGCAGCTTCTTTGTTTATTATACTGTGATCCGTGGTAAAATAAAGACGGTAGATAGAGGGAGATAGCGTAGACTCATAACTGTCAAAACGAAATTATTTCCAGTTGAATAATTTTTTGGATGCCTTGCTTTCTTCTCTATTTTGACAGTTATGGTTGACAAAAAGAGAGCAAGATCAACCCTACATCATGGTAGAATTATAAGGTAGGGCCGGGTCGCTCAGTGCCCTCACGCGTCAACGAAGAGTGGACAGTGAAAAGGTTGGGTAGTTGTCAAAATGACGAAGTTGGTGGAAATGTCAAATGAAAAAAGAAATATCATGTTTTCAATTTGTAAATAGTGCGGGTACGTGTGTTTAGTTTGTGTTTATTTGAGTGGAAATATTTGAAAAACATTGTAAATAAATCTATAAAATGCCGCGGAAGTGTCAAATTTGAAAAAATCTTGTAAAAAGTTTAACCTAAAATCAACTGCGAAACATGAACATAAAGAAACTTGAACAGCTGATTTTGACAACTAGCCCCCTTTTTCGCTGCTTTCCACTCCATTCTTCTCCGAGTCGGCCCTACCTTATAATTCTACCATGCCCTACATCTACCTTGTTTATTCTACCTTGCTGTGGTCCATGATGCAATTACAGGGTAGGCTCATATTGGAATAAAAGGTAAGCTAGGTGTCAAAATCAACTGTTGATTTTGAGTTTTGTTGTCTTTGTTGATTTTGTCGTTTGACGTTTCTGGCATATACAGCTTTATTGTTATAATATTCCACATTTAAGTAGCCATTTTAAAATGAGCCTACCTTGTTATGGTATCATGACTGTGGTCTGATATTTCTTCTGGTCTGATATCTCCTCAATATTAATAAATTTTTTCTTCTTTCTTTCTCTCACTTTTGTTCTCTCTCTTTCTCACCCAAACAGGCCCTTGAGCTCAACAGTACCGACATCAACGCGCTCGTATCACGTAGCAAATGCTACTTACTCCTAGGCGAATCTTCAAAGGCCCTTGAAGATGCCGAAGTAGCGCTGGCCGAGGACAAGAACAATATACGCGCTATTTTCCAAAAAGCCGAATCTCTCTACTATTTGGGTCAGTTTGAGCAGAGTCTCATGTACTTTCATCGTGGCCTACGCGCACGTCCCGAATTAGCTTCATTTCGGTTGGGCGTTCAAAAAACCCAAGAAGCCATCCAGAATACAATTGGTGGCTCAAACAATCGTGGCGGAGTTGGCGGTAAGAAAACTAAACCCAGAAAATCGAGTGACAATACTCCAAAATCTCAGATCAGCAACATAAGATCTTCACGTCCCAAACTTACCAAAGCCGAACTAGATCGTCGTAATGCCCGCAAGTTACTCGGTGAACTGTGTGTTGACAAAGAATATTTGGAGAATCTTTTAAAGCATCCCGATTTGGTACGCGCCGATACGAACACGGAGAATGTGTCCGTCTATGCCCGGGAAGCTGTAGACTTTTTAAATAAACGGCAGGAGTTTTGGCGTCAACAGCGTACGTGCACCGCTTTGCCAAATCACAAGAATATGCCACAAGATTCTTTGCCACGTTGGTTTTGAATGTCGAAAGTATTTATTGTGCTATAATTTTTTGCGCTTAAGCCTATTCTTTTTAAATGGGTCTCTTGTAAGACCATGCTTTATATTAAGAAATATTTGTATAGAAATAAATGTTGTTTTATTTAATAAATTTTATTTGTTATAAATGGAAGCAAAGTGGTCTCATTTTCAGTATTGTTTTAGCCGTTATTAAGCAGAATGCACAAAATGGTAAATACCAGGCCTTAAGAATGGGATGTACTGAAGTCAATTATAAGGCACACGAAATGAAAGAAAATATTAATGAAAATAAGTGGTTTTCCTCTAAGAATATCAAGAATTAATTATTTTAAATTATTTTTTATAAAAAAACCGAAAAATTGAGACACATGGGATTGAAGCGAATCCCAAAACTTTTAAAACTTTCGGGAAACACGTTTGTAGGGAGATTATTTCAGAATTTTACAATGCGACCGAAGAATGAATTAACTTTGTAATACTAGATTCTGTGGGACATAGAGGATATTATAGAGATAGGTTTGGTGGCAGTCCGTCTATGTGGACTGGGAAATACTCGGGCTGGTGACATTAGGTTGAGTACTTACCTTGAACCATCATAAGTTCTACCTGCACAAAGTGCTAAAGCACTCAACATTGCGTTGATATCTTGGTTCTTGAAAGAGGATGAAATATAAAGCTCCCCTATATTTCGCACGATGTTGAATTCAGTCCACAAACTCCAAATAAGACCTTGAAGCCCGTATCGAAATATGCGAATTTTACTCCATTTTCCATTGAGGTGTAGACCGTGCAAAGATCAGCTGGAGTAAATTCTTTATGCACCTTATTTCGACAATAAGAAAATATGGATATTCCAACGAAGATCAGATTGGATCCCAAACCCAGTGGATGCGTCCACAAACTCTACACCGTTCATATTAGGGGGTTCTAAGGGCCAATTCTTTTGTTTTTAGATTAACAGACAGTATTTGGGGTTCCTTCATTAAACTCCAAATCTATTAGCAAAATCACACTTGAAGGCTCTTTCAAGTCATTCAAAAGCGATTGTTTTCTTTTTTTGCCTTTTTCTCTCAATTTTCGAAAAGCTCGAGGGTTGATAAATGGAATATAAATACCAAATGCTATTGAAATTTGCAAACGAATGAATTGGGTTGTCTTTGACAAAAACCAAAAACAAAGTAGGTAATAGTAGACTGAATCCTGCGATACTCAGCGTAAATGGTGTGCTCTTTGGACGTAATGCCTTCGAACACGACTCGTAGCAATATTTCCTTGAGAAAAAATTTGATCCACCGAGCAATGTTACTACCGACAATAATTCCGATAAGTTTGCACTTGGCCAAATTGGCTATTTCAGCCTTTAAAAGGAATTTGACAAGCTTCCTATAATCGAATTGTGTTGAGCGTGTTATTAAATATGTCTACACATTTGATCTAGAGCAGTACCTACTAGTTTTATGCCGACCTCAAACGGCTAATATACATGTTCTCAAAAAGTTTTCCACTGCATCCACTAAGGTTAACCATTGCCTACTGAAAGGTGATGGCCGATCAGAAAAATTAATTTAAATTGAAAATATTTCCTGTGTCAACTCGGATTCGAACCTCGGACCTAACGGTTCGCGACAAAATTTGTATCGAACGATCCACGCACTATACAAAGCGGATCGTACGGAAACTAATTGGCGATCACTGAGCAACTCGGTCGTGAACCACGCGATGCAAATTTTCGAGCCGCGAGGTCCGAGGTTCGAATCCTCCACCGGACATAGAAAATTCTTTTAATTGAAATTAATTTTTCGGATCGATCGTCACCTCTCTGCAGACAATGACAAACATTTAATAACACGCACCACACAATTTGATCATAAGAAGTTCGGTCAAAGTCCTTTCAAGGGCTGAAATGGCAGGTTTATTTTAATTTTAAGTAGGAGTTTATTAGGCTTTGCATATCTTTGGAAAGTGCTGATCCTATCGCAGTGGGTCAGAAATTTGCATGGTTCTTGGCATGTCTTTGCTATTGGCTAGACATTTGCGACCTTCCAATAATGTATACTGTCCTGTAGTAAATGTGGAAAAATTACCAGTGCCAATGTAGAAGAAGCACACCTTTTTTATAAATATTGTTAATATACAATCAGGAGGTTCTACTGATTTTGAGATTTGCAAAGATCCTTTTAACTGCTCTCGTTCGAAAACATATCTCCTGCATTTAAGAAAAAATTATTTTTATCAAAGGGCATAGGCTAGTTGATTTCCGAGATTGTGGAATTTTATGCAAATATTTCAGTCAATATGTTCACTTTATCACCCGAATCAGTGAAGACCTTTAAAAAGAGTTGGCATCGAAGAAGTTATTTTTTACTCTCTTAATGAATGCGCAAAAAATTTGGCTCTCTTTTGAGCTGAGAGGCACCTTTTCTGTTATACGAGCTTCTTGAAGAAACTTTTCGCCATCTAAGGCTACATTACAGCTTTTCCAAGCCTCAATCCAAAGTACTTTCATTTTTATATTCTCGTTTGAACGGCAGTTCTTGAGAGTATATCTTTGGCAATTCGTAGTTACCGCAGTTATTCCTTTTTGGATTTAACTGCAATCCTTTAAGTCTCATTAAACGAGTGGTCTTGTGGTTTTATGATTCTTATGTTAGAGTGAATGAACAACTCCAAAGGAATACCCAATAAAATAATTTTGGGATATTTTTTAAGAGCTTGATAACTTTAAATAATAATACAAGACAGAAATATTGTTGGAATGAATTTTTTATTATTATAACCTGGTAGATAATTGCATGGCATTTATTTTTTAAATACGATTTCCGGCATATGTCCGCCGCGGCTACAAGTTACATAGTCCATTTGATCAGTCCAATTTTTCACTCCTTTTTCCAATAAATCTGGCGTACGACGTCAATGGTGGCTTGCATATTAACTTCCAATGCTTCAAGAGTTGCTGATTTGTCGGCAGAAACCAATGACTTAATATAGCCCCATAAAAACAAGACGACTTCTGGAAATAAAGTTGACACCAAATTGATTTTGCAATAAATTGACCGCACCAAACCGGTGATTCGAAAAAGAGTAAGATTAGTGCGAAAACGATCAAAAACTGCACGAATTGCTTGCTCACTAGGCCGATTATGTTGACCGTAAAATGGACGAAGTGCTCCATGAACTTCGCGAACAGATTTCTTTTTTTTTTCAAGTAAATTTCCACAAATTGGAAGTTGGTCTTGCGTTGTTCTTGCGGTGTTCTTGTGTTAAACGATTCATGATGAATTGCCAAACCTGCCTGAATAGAAATGTCAACACAGTTTGACATTCTCAACTGTCAAACCATAGACAACAACCATCGAAACTTCATGCAACTACAAAAACACCCTGTATAATATCCAATTTTCATAAAAAGAAGAGTTGGCTGTGTCGTGGACACACCCGTAGATTTTGACGTGACGAAGTTTCTTGTTTGTTGTTAGTGATGGTGTTGTTTTTGTTGTTGTTGTTGTTGTTGTTGTTGTTGTTGTTGTTGTTGTTGTTGTTGTTGTTGTTGTTGTTGTTGTTGTTATTCTTGTTGTTGTTGTTGTTGTTGTTGATGTTGATGTTGATGTTGATGTTGATGTTGATGTTGATGTTGATGTTGGTGTTGATGTTGATGTTGATGTTGATGTTGATGTTGTTGTTGATGTTGATGTTGATGTAGATGTAGATGTTGATGATGATGTTGATGTTGATGTTGATGTTGATGTTGATGTTGATGTTGATGTTGATGTTGATGTTGATGTTGATGTTGATGTTGATGTTGATGTTGATGTTGATGTTGATGTTGATGTTGATGTTGATGTTGATGTTGATGTTGATGTTGATGTTGATGTTGATGTTGATGTTGATGTTGATGTTGATGTTGATGTTGATTTTGATGTTGATGTTGATGTTGATGTTGATGTTGATGTTGATGTTAATGGTTATGATTATGTTGATGTTGATGGTGATGTTCATGTTAATGTTGATGTTGATGTTGATGTTACTGTTGATGTTAATATTGATGTTGATGTTGATGTTGATGTTGATGTTGATTTTGATGCTGATGTTGATGTTGATGTTGATGTTGATGTTGATGTTAATGGTTATGATTATGTTGATGTTGATGGTGATGTTCATGTTAATGTTGATGTAGATGTTGATGTTAATGGTTATGTTTATGTTGATGTTGATGGTGATGTTGATATTGATGTTTATGTTAATATTGATGTTGATGTTGATGTTGAAGTTGAGTTGATGTTAATGTTGATGTTGATGTTGATGTTGATGTTAATGGTTATGTTTATGTTGATCTTGATGTTGGTGTTGGTGTTGGTGTTGGTGTTGGTGTTGGTGTTGCTGTTGGTGTTGGTGTTGGTGTTGGTGTTGGTGTTGGTGTTGGTGTTGTTGTTGGTGTTTGTGTTGGTGTTGGTCTTGGTGTTGGTGTTGGTGTTGGTGTTGGTTTTGGTGTTGGTGTTGGTGTTGGTGTTGGTGTTGGTGTTGGTGTTGGTGTTGTTGTTGGTGTTGGTGTTGGTGTTGGTGTTGGTGTTGGTGTTGGTGTTGGTGTTGGTGTTGGTGTTGGTGTTGGTGTTGGTGTTGGTGTTGGTGTTGGTGTTGGTGTTGGTGTTGGTGTTGGTGTTGGTGTTGGTGTTGGTGTTGGTGTTGGTGTTGGTGTTGGTGTTGGTGTTGGTGTTGGTGTTGGAGTTGAAGTTGTTGTTGGATTTGGAGTTGGTGCTTTTCTTTTAGTTTTTTTTTTTGCTTCCCCATTGGTTGTGCTCTTATTTCAATTAATCCAGCAAAATTTATGCATATGCGTCACATTGGGCGGTTCCCTGGGGGTTTTTGACACGCCGTCAAATTTTTTTTTAATTTTTGTCATATGCCCGTAGACCTCACCTTTGTTTTCGTTCCTTAAAATTTACCGTTGCACCAGTAGTCACAGAGTTAAAAATCCACGCAACGTTTTTTCATGGCTTTAGCATTTTTACTGCATTATGTGATTGCATCCCTGAAATCATGACAACAAAATTTTTTTTGTAATTTAGTTGTGAAGCGTAATAACACATCCCTGCTGTCATAAAACAAAATTTACTGTAGCACTCTTCCTGAGTGAGTAATAATTCCATGCAACGATATTACATTTCTGTTACATAAGCTGCTATATTCACGACCTGACGACGCTGGAATTTTTTTTTTATTTTTTTCGTAAAGCAATGTATAAAAACTTTATTTTCCTTTTTAAACTTTTATCGTAGGTTATATACTCATTGAGTAAAAATTCAATGCAACGCCGCTGCATGAATGTTGCGTTATCGATCTTTGAGCGGCTCTCTCAGCGTCCCCATGATGTCAGAAATTTTTTGTCTAATTTTGTTGTGAGGGCTTCTAGTAGGCCTTTATTGGCGTATCGTATTTTTAATCCTAGCGCTTATACTCAGCGAGTAATAATTCCATGTAACAAATTTTAAGTTGCGTTGCTTACGCAGCTCCCACTACGTCCCTTAGCCGAAGAATTAACCTTTACGGTCATACTATTTTTTTAATCATAGCTCTTATACCCAGCGAATAACAATTCAATGAAACGCAGATGAATTTTTAAAAAATTCATTTTTCAACTTTTTTGGAAACTAGAGCAGTATAACGTAACTTCGTCACGTCAAAACGAAGCAATCTTCTTCGGAGCTTTAACCATGAAGGTGCGTAGGTTAGAATATAAAAACGCAACGGAAATGGTACAGTGGTACAAGTTTCCAAACGGTGCACTGACGCTCACACCATGTTTTGCATGATGCAAAGTCAAAACAAGGTCTAGGATTTTATGGCTTTGCAGACCAATTTGGCTTCTGCTTCAGTTGTTGCTGAACCGATTGTGAATAAAGGACTCAGCCTTGAACTCTGGGCTTTGGCCACGCTCTTTTTTATTAAATTTGTTCTGAGTGTTATTAAATGTTTGAACAGTAATTAACGAAAACTAGACCTACAAATTTTATGCCGACTTCGAACAGGTTATCTTCATGTTGTCAAGAAGCCATATAAGACTGGCAGCAAAACGAGAATATATTAAAAATGGGATATTATCCAGGTTATTCCATTTACGCAGAAAAATTAAAAAAAAAATAATTGAATATTGTCTAGGTAATATTAGATTAGTATATATATTATATATGCTTTATTTTTACAGTTTGTTCGATTCAACATTTAAATAAATTTTAAATAATTCATTCATTCTTTTGCTAAGCTACTTTATTTAGTTAATACTACTTTACCAATTATTTTTTTCTGTTCAATTTTTTTAGAAATCTACTCTCGTGCTTAGTATGATGCAGTAGGGCTCACAGTCGCTCATATTTTCTTATTTAATAAATTATAATTATATTGTAATGAAATTGGAAATAAAAATTGTTCTAAAATTTAATTGCAACATGTCTCCTTTAAATTGTATATATTTAATATCATTGTCGTCTAGTGAAAATATTTATTTGTGATTGTAAATTTTAAATTCTATTATGAGGTAAGAACGAAATTTTATACAATTTTTGCATTGTACAACATTGAAATTTATAAACTTATAAATTCTATAACAAAAAAGTTACATATTATATTTCCACTGGACAAAAACGATATTTGTTTGAGTGTTTCCTTTTCTACATATAATAAATATATTTGTATGTGTTTTGTTATAACATTTTGCAATAAACAACAATTTTATTTATCATCATTAGCCATTTATAACTATTTTCTTTTTTTTTACTCTTTTTAACATAATTTGTAGCTCATAATTGTATGCTTACAGCTAATTTATATAAGATGCACTGGAATAGCAAGTTGTTTCATGTAAAGTTAAAGTTTTCATTTATTTTTATTAATTGTTTTTATATTTTTATATATTGACTAGTATTAAAAAAATACTTAAAGAATCATGATTTTCAATAGCTTATTAGTGTTTACTTAAGTTTCATAAAGAGTTGACTAAACAATCTCAAAATGCATGTTACGAAAGAAATTATTTCGAATTTCCTCAATAACTTTGATGTGGCTAAAGGAACTGTAAGAAATAAATATTGTATAAGCAACTTAATAGGTTTGTGACTTCAATATACAATCTTTCGAGAGCTCTTAATTCCTGTAACATAATCCTCTTACTAAACTATAACATTCAGATGAAAACATAGTGAACAACAATAAATTTAGTTGCATTGAGCAGTTGCACTAAGCTTAAAATAAATCTTAAAGAATTTTTCAAATTTTTAACATTTATAATCAAAGAAAATCATTTTTTTTAACTCTTCGTATAAATTTACTATAATATATTGGAAAGATCCTGCCAGATATTCAACATTTCTTTGTTCATTGTAGCACTTTAACTAATATACAATAAAAAGTCTAGAATTTTAACATTAACGTTTGCATATTTTGCAGAAATTATGTTCTTATTGTGAAGTTTTTCAGTTTTTTGCCTCTAGTTATTTAATTTTAGTTTTTACTAAGTTCTGAAAGATCAAAATTTTTTTTTCGTGGAATGTAATCTTTCTTGGTTTATGTAATTGGCTCGCTCTTAGCTCTACGTAAGCGTTTTTCTCAACGTGTTGTAAGCCTCAAAGCGTGTTGGTGATTTTGTTGTGACTTTAACTCAATATTTTTCCAAAATGTTTAAGTACATAGGTTAAATCTGGAATGATAAAAAAGTTTTATAAATTATGACATAATCAAAGATTTAATTTTAACATCACAACGCTATGGGTTGCATCGCCTGTTACATCGAATAAAAAATCGTCAAGTTGCGAAAAGATCCGCTTAAATAATGCTTACTTATATGCGTTCACTTCGATATTATATGCAATGGGATATGATTTTTAATGACAAAACTGTATATCGGTGAATATGATTGCTTGAAGCATGTTATAAACATTGACGTTGGCAAATAACTTCAGCTGTTAGATGACAAAGCATCTTTTTTTACATAAACTTAACTTACTTAATTGTTATTGTTTGGCCTGTTGGGCAGCGGTGGTGCGTTTCCTACGCGATTTGGAATTGGCGGGGGGCCACGTCTAGCTGGTAGCGGTGGTGGCGGACCCATCGGTGGCACAGCAGCATTCATCGCTGGCACCGACGGTGGTTGACGACGTGGACTATCATTAGCCAACATACTCGATGTTGTTGATGACGTTTCTGCGCATACAGCGGGTGGAAAAGGTGGCGGTGGATGACGCGGTGCTGGTACGTCATCTTGTATTTCCTCGTATATATTGCCAGATGGCTCGTATTCTCCATCATCACGACTTTCGGAGTGTGCAAATTTTTCAATTACATCCAGCGAAGATTGTTTGGATTGTCGCGAAGGCGTAGAAACAGGTGTTGCATTTTTACTTTGCATTTGTCGCGGCGGCGTTGGTGGCAATGAACCCGCCGCCGACCCAACTGGTGAACCTTTGCCTGATGATGCCGAATGCAGCGGCGACGGCGATATATTTTCTATTGGTGACTGAGATTTTGAGGAGGATGCTGTTTCTATACCGCTTATGGCCACTGGTCGGGCAGCCATGGGTTGTGGTGGCATTGGCGGCTTAGCTGGTTTTGGCTGCAGCATTTCAGGCACAACGCTTATGACACCGGCATGCGGCAGATGACGCGGTGAGTTCTTTGGCGACATTGGCATGGGTGGACGCGCCGGAGCTGGACGCGTGGGTGGCTGCTTAGGTCGTTGCGGCAGTTCGGGCGTGGTGTTAATTAGCTGCGCTTGTTCCTGTGGATTGGCACATAGTGGAATGGTGTTTGTTGTGCAGAGTTCAATTTCATGATCCACTAAGTGCTGCCAATCCTCGGACTTAAGCTCGAAATGCAACTCCAAGCCACAGACGGTGGTGCAACGTTTGGCCACAGCATTAAGTGCGGATTCGCCGTTACGAAAAGTAACCCACATAGTATCCTCAACATAACGCACAAGCGTTACCTCGCCCATCTTTGAGAGCTCTTGGATGAGAGTGGACATGACGTGCTCATCATAGATTGTAGGACCATTCTCATCATACGAAGAACTGTCCTTGACATGCACCACTATCGTTGAATCGGGGGGACCCAGATCGGAAATTACTTGTTCAAAGACCTTATAATAAAGAAATTTAATGAAATTACTGCAAATATTTAACAAAAAAAAAATACCTCTCTGCGTCGCTGTGCATCAATTTCTACAATTTCTGCATCGATGATTGCTATAACCGGTCGGTGATCGCTCTGTTTTAGCTCCGAACGTCCATAGTGTATTAGTTTTCCTGGACTCCATTCGGAGTTACCAATATCAGATTCAGCCAGCGCCTTGCGTCGTCGCCACAAAGCACGATCAGTCCAAGCGGGAGCACGTTGCTTCTCAGAAGTATCATAATCATCGCTGAACAAATCGTACTTGTACGTAGGATCGAAGGAGATTTCACCTTCGAGAAAATCACTAAATACATTGCCAGCTTCTTGTTCTTTGCGTAGCTGATCATTTTCCAGCACTGCTGCAAGATCGCCATTTCGTAGCGCCTCCTTTAACTCCTCCTTATCCATGTCAATGCGATAATTGAAGTCACCACACCAAAATACCCAATCGTGAGACTTTAAGGTGCGTCCCATAGGAAAGGCAAGCTTTCGAGTAATCTCAGCGTAGTCGGCATTGCGTTCAGCTACCTGGATGTAAAATGAATATGTGCGATTTTGATGTAAGAGAAGATTTTATTTATTAATTAATGATATGATTATGTATATTTATTTATTTATTTAAATTAATGCTTAACTTAGATCTTAATACCATAATATTTAATGCTTGTAATTCCCTTACCTGTGACTGTCCGGCAGCAAAATGAGCGCAAACAAAGCACATCGAGGTACCATGTAGAACAAAACGTATGGCGCATGCACCCTTATTGCCCGTAGCGCCTCCCAGTCCAGTCTTTACACAATCAATGGCAACATCACGAATAAATGGAGCATGTTCTGGACGAATATAGATGTACAAACAGACGCCCACCAGCTGCTGATAGGTAAGGAGCACATAATCATTGTCACGTGCGATAGTTTTTTGCAATTCCTCTGCCCAGAGTTTAGCGTTATCCGTACTGGCAGCAACAATATTCGAAGCATTCAAATCGACAATTTCCTGAAAGCCAATGGCGTAGATGTCCACCGGATGATCAGCATTTTCCGAAGGATTATTAACATCCACCAACGCTTTAGAGCGGGCAAGAGCATGCGAATCGAGCAGCCAATCCGCGAGAGTGTCTTTGAAAACAACACTGCGAAAATGTTTGCCACCATTAACATTGTATGTACCAACAGCAACACGAGCTGTACGCGGCTTAATATACTCATTGTAGCGTTTGCACATTTCACGCAACACCGTTGTTGGGGCATGCAGCATATTTGAAGGCAGAAGTATGCGAGCTCGATCAGCTAGTTCAGAGCTAAGAGTAGAACCGACCAAGAGAATATCGATGGCCTCCTAAGTATTGGAAGGGTGCATCAATTCAACATGACCATATAAGAGATTAAATTTAACCCACCTGTTTTGAATTATCCAACAAATTGTTCTGTATAGTTCTAGCCGCTGAACGCGCACCATCCATGAGCTTCGATCCTCCCTGTATAGCGCCAGTACCCGCATAAATCTTGCTCACTTCGTTACCATTATTTATCCACATCTGACGGCAGATTTCATCGAAACGCGTAAAATTCTGCTTCTTTTCGCCCAACTTCAAGGCATCGATCTGTAAGTTGAGCGTATCTAGTCCCAAAAATGTTTGCACACAGTTTGTACGATCCAAGCAATCCAGGCAATTTGTACGTATAACACCAAATTGTTCACGCAACACTTGGCCATTGGAAGCATGAAAGATGCCGTAATTAATGCCATTTGCATTAATACGATCCTTAAGTTTGGACAATGCTGAAAAGTTGCCGCCACGGCACTCTTGATGATAGTCAAAGATGATGTGTGGCACATCCTTGTGTGCCGACAGACCATGATGACGCTGAAATTCATTGCTTAACATGGCTTCACCCTCCTTGCTGCCAATCAGACTGGTGCCAAGCAGATTTATTATCGTCTGATAACCATAGCGTTGCTTCATCATCGTCATGTGGCGATCAAAGGCCGCAGCGGAAGCTTCGAAGCCACGTGAAAGCTTAACTTTGTGCGAGCCAACTTGGACACCAGGTTGCTCCCAAAAGAGTGGAACAGAGCCACGCGTCTGAATATAGCTGGTCAGGTCGTTGTCTACGTATATCACTTGCTCGGTTTCCACAAAATTAGCCACGTGACCCTCATCATTGGTGCCTGCAAAAAAAGGTGAGTTTTTATATTTTTAAATAAAAGAAAAAAAATATTAGAAAAACTCGGCGGGAATTTAAACACGATTGCTCAGTGGACATTATGAGCTCATATAAGGCCATGATTTTTTTTTTTAAATTATTAAACTTTTTTAACACTTTATACACAGTTTTTGCTGTATAAAATAAACTCCTTTTGGTCTTTAAAATAAGCTTTTCCAAATTTTT
The DNA here is from genome assembly GCA_943735915.1 of Pherbina coryleti. Taxonomy (NCBI): domain Eukaryota; kingdom Metazoa; phylum Arthropoda; class Insecta; order Diptera; family Sciomyzidae; genus Pherbina; species Pherbina coryleti. The sequence continues at coordinate 169,633,369 of OX030950.1, read as the reverse complement.
GGTTCATAAAATACTCTTTTTATAGCAAATAAAATACTCTTTTTAAAGAGCAGAAAACCAACCAACTTAACTAAAACTTAACAAACATTAAGAAAAGAAAATACATCAACCGACCTTTTTGGTATAAAAAACTGTGTTTTTAGTAGCACAGAACCAGCGTTAAATATACTTAACCTTAACTTTTTTAAAAATATTCCACAAAAAATGTTCATCAATCATTAAATGAATTGATTCCTACACACCAACCATTTTCTAAAATACGGCGAATTTTTACGCGTATCTTTTAGGTATTTTTACCTTTGTATTTACTGATTTATGGTGTACAAAATAATACATTTCCTTTTGTGTAGAAAATAGACTTGAAATTTGTTGATGAAAATAATATTTCTTTTAAGTGCATACAATGCGCTTTTCAAACTTTCGTTCTAGAAAATGCATCAAACGTAGTTTTTGATGATGAAATAAAAAGAAGCCTCATACTCTTCAAAATTTTAGCTATATTAAAAAAAAAAAAAAACCATTTCAAAACCCAATTTTTACAGTACTTTAAATCAAAATATCTACGGAGCATATTTTGTGCATTTCAAGACATGGATAAATTTTCCTAACTCACCTCTTACATTAAAACGAGTTCCAGCACGTTCACAACTTAAGCGCGAAATGATTGCTGCACGCGCTTGTTTGGCTCCAATATAAACTGTACGCACCTCAACCGAGCCGCACATGGCCTTGAGTAGCCAAGCATTACAATCGACGCCGAAACGCAGCATATGTATGTGCATCATGCGATTCCAAAAAAAACGATTATCCGTTTCTGCAGTCTGTTGTCGTCTCTGAGCACACAGCGTAATATCGAATTTATTAATATTCGTCGAAGTTAGCGATGCATGCGCAAAATAAAAGGTACCCGAATTAAGCAGCTTGCGCACTTCCGAAATGCGATCCTCATTTGGCGCAGCATTTTGCAGGGAGACAAACTGCGTTTGCGTTATGCGAAAGATCTCGACATCGCCAATCTTGCCCATGGATACGCAACCGGTGACCAGCACCAGAAAGAGCACCGTGCTTTCGCCAGCATTCAGTTGGAGCACACCCAAACAGCCATAGGCATCGCACACTTTTGTATACTGCTTGCGTATGATTTCGGTTTCCTGTGATGAGAGCAACGCGACGGCATGTGATTCCAGCAAAATGCTGTCGTTTTTGTTGCGATGCTCCAGTAGAACGCTATGCGGTGAAGGTGCTATAGATTTCTCCAGCACGCGTATAACTTTGGACATAGCCATTGTAGTGCTGAAGTACTTTGTGAATTTTTAGCTTAATATAACTTGCTTTGGATTGATATTTACTTTATATTAATTAATTTTTTCTTTTTTTTTAATTTTGGCAAATTTTCTATGTTGTATTTTCTATTGCAGTTGACTTCAATAATTGTTGCTCTTTGAATATTACCTCTGGGTGAACACAATTTGAATTTTCAAGCTAAGACATCTGCAAGAAAAGGAAAAAGTTTGTTTACTTTATTAGCCAATATATTATAAGTTTTTTTTTTTGTTTTGCATTCGCTGAAACCTCACTTATTGTTTATTCATATATAGAGCATATATAAAATGGTTTTGCAGATAAGCGTGTGGCTCTAATAAAGTTATTAACATTTTTCCACGAATTCCGATAAGCGGCAATTAAAGGTAATAAAGAGCGTTTTTTTTTTTTTTTAGTATCGAAAACACAAAAAGTTTATTAAGACTATCGACGGTTTAAATGTAACCGAAAATGTGCAAATAAAAGAAAAAATATTTTACTCCAGTGAATATTTAAAATATTTCTGAATATTTTTAGAAAAGCATAGAATATTTTTAGAAATAAAAAAAAAAGTTTTTTATAGAACAAAAGCTATGAACTGCCACAACTTTTTTCGCTTTGAACCTAGAATTTCAGGTACTACACCTATTCAGTCAAGTATGCCTTCGTTTGAAATGGATTGATAGATTTGTGTGAAAGAAGCAGTAATCGAGTGAAATACTGAGTTCACAGAGTTATGCCTTTACCTCAGTAAATTCAAGTAACTAAGCAATCTTATCTACAAACATCGCTCTACCACCAGCTACAAGCTTTTAAGTTGTAATTTTTGATGAATTCTTGATTAGAAAAGAGGAAATAAATGAAGATTGGTTAAATCGTAGGACCATGGCTTCGGGGACCTCTGGGATTACAATCAAGCGCACTACCACTCAACTACTAGGGCCGACTTTATGCTTCTATACACTAAATGCTTAGTTTTAAATTGAATTCGTTCACCACTATCTTAAGTGAATGTGCATCTAATTCAGCGAAAATTTATCCAACTTTGTAAAATCTTACCTTCGGATATGTTAAATTGATATTTAACGTTTAACTTTTAGACAAAAAACATGAATCATACCACTTCTATTGTAAAATGACGAAGATATCGATGGTGGTAAAGATAGCAAGTGCACTTTTGACGAAAACGAATTAACTGCTTTTTCTAACCCATCGGGTTATTAGCTACATGGTGCAAAATTGTTGATTGTGAAAGCCATTGGAAGCCTATCAGTTCAATGTTATTTTATAAGCAAAACCAACGCTCCTGAACAGCTAAACCATCGATATTTGCTTCAAAAGTCAAGACTTTAAATTTCAGATTTGTTTCTCATTGTGAGGTTATGATTTCGCATCGAAATATTGGACTTGGAATATCCGTACCTTTCATGATAAAAAGTTAAGATATCAGATCTTTACGTTTCATGAGTTTGATTTATTTTTTTTTTTTTTTCAGATGCATACTAAAAATACAAGCTATACAACTTTCACCAGGTGACGACAACTCATGCCCGGCGACTTGAATTTTTTATAAGGAAGGAATTTTAACTATAAAAAGTTATAATAATTTTGGGACCATTACAAGTCTAAGCTAATTAACTTCCTCTTAATTCATATGCAATCTTGACCAATAAGAAATAAAAAATTTTATTTGGTTACTTTTATATTTCTATCGCACGCGAAATTGTGCAAATTACAACTTTTGAACTCAGGTGAAAATCCTGAATATTCAATATCATTAAAAAATATCGCATCTGTCATTATTTATCCCATATTAATCAAAGTGACACTAATGAAATTAACATTGAGAAATTATAAACAAATTCTTATTTTTCAGATTTTTAATTTGTTATCCAAAAATGTTTAACTCACAATGTGATGCAATTACATATAAAAAAGGAAAACAATTTTTTTTTTTTTTTTTTTTTGAGACCGTTTGATATAATTTTTTTTCTTCCGGATGAAAACTGATATGAAGAAAGAAATAATCTTTCGAAATAGAGTGTCCATAGTGGTCGCTCAGGAAAATTTTTCTAAAAACTTTACATTGTAGAAACTACAATCCTTAATGATTTCACTCTTAACCTTTTCTTTTAAAAATCATACAATACGACCTTGATTTGTTGCATTCAACCTTATTTTGTATTCATCTCCTCTGAAGAAGGAAATCCGTTTAAGTACGTTGATCTGCTATAACTCACTTTTGCCTCAAACAGAATCTATAAAAACAAGTGTAAATGTCAATCGTTGAAGGTTGTTTATTTTTTGGACCAGCATGAAAAATCAATAAAATTTGATTACCACTAAGAAATGCACTCATGGCAACAAAGCTATGAAAGATACTTTTTAGGCTTACATCCATATATTATAGAGTTTTTCCACCTTTAACAGCTATTTCGTGATAATAAGAAGATAATTATTTAATGAGAAAATTTCCAGCTTTAATGCTGGAAACAATTACTGCATTTATACATAACTTCGCTCTGTGAGATCTTTTTGTTGCATCGGAATTTCTGGACTTCCAAGTTCACACAAACTTCGTTCTTTGCTCGCCCACCAACTTAAAATTCCAACTAACAAAAAATCCGCCCCCTTCACCAATTTTTCCAACTTATAGATTTTTCATAAGCACCAGCAAATTTATGCTGTCTAATATTTGATCAATTCTTTTACATTCGGCATGTTTTTAACAAATTTGTACTTTAATGCTTTAATACTGCTAAAAAAATGTTTTTTTTTTTCATTTAATACCTTAAGAATTTTTATATTTTTCACTTAATTAAAACACAACAAAATTTTCACCGACAGCGTTGATTTGCACAATTGCAAAAATTTTCTGTGCTGAAAAGTCAAACAAACAATTGACGTTCAAAAGTCTAGTGTTGGTAAACGTTTTTAAATTAAACGGAACTTAGACCGATTTCGGTCGCCTATCGAGGAGCAATCGTAACGTGTTGTACTTGAAGCTCACATTTCTATTTAATTTCACAAAAAATGTTGGGTTCCATCTAAAAACAAAAATTTCCAAAAAAATACGAGTTCCTTGCCTTCTTCTGATTATTATGAGTGAGCCGTGTGGCAATTACAAAATTATGTTACCAAAAATAAGGATTCTGCAGCAAGAGTTAAAAAAGCAAGCCACAATTTTTGAAGTAATAATTTTTTGCAATAAAGAAAACCAACGCAATAAGGAAAGCAACACTGAGCTGTTGGCTCCGAAGTGCCAGCAGCATGATTTTGGAAAACTTCGCTACTGCTTTAAAATAGTGCTGCTGACACTTTGGAACCACCAGATCAGAGAGTTCCGTTTTCTGTTGATTTCATTTGAATATCGAGATATTCAACAAACTTGAAACTCAAAACTCTGCTTTCATCCACTTCAACAAAATTAAACGAGGAAATTTCCTAGATCACCTTTTAATTTACTCCCTTACTTATGGCGAAAATTTGTTGTAGCAGATCCCAATGAGGGTAAATTTCTTGCAAATATTTGGCAACGATTTTTACGTCACTTGCCGCTAAAAGGCCACCACTCGTTTTGTTCTTCAAGCTCACTGCAGATGCGAAAAATGTTCTTAAATGCTGCATCTTGCACTTCATTATCACCCATTGCATGCTACACAGAAGTGACAATATAACAATTTGTCACTTTGCTGAAAAGTGATTTTGCTGAACTTTTGGGACTGTTCCTCTTTTATAAATTCCTTCTTCTAGCATAAGGCAGCACAGTAAGAAAAATTTGTATTAGTTGTATCATTTCTATATGAGTGTTATTCTGTTTGTAGGAAAATAATATTGCCATGTTTAAAGTTAAGCTTAGTTTTCTGCTTTAAAAAAAATTACGTGACAGTAGTTAACAAGTGAAAATTCTATTGAGTATTCGATTTTGTTTGTCTTTAATACATTTTAGACTGCTTAACTATTCATAATTGCAACAATACAACAACAAAAATATAGTCATCATGAAAAGAATTTTAAGTATATAAAAAACTTGATTCCTTACATTTGATAAATTAATGCAGATAGAAAATATTGAGCTTAAGATATGTTTGTCAAAGAACATTTTTTTCCGTCCTACTTTCAATATTAAATTCTCAACTGTCAAGCACACATAAGTGCCTCTCGTGCATAAATGGTAAGATCGCTTATATGTGCCCTGTCAATATCGTTTGGTGTTTGTATTTTAATTGAATGAATCACCGTGTGGTTAGGTTTTTGTAGCTGAGTTAATTTTAGGAGTTCCATGTACCATACACATCAATCGGGAAGAAAAATATTTTGAGGAGGTTTAAATTTGTATAAACAAAAAACGGAATCAGCGCATCAAAAAAACCGAGGTTATCTTGTTTTCATTGAATTTTCCATTGAATTATGTTTAAAAGTCCGGTGTCTTGCAATTGCTTACATTTTAAACTACTATTTCAATTACTGTTTTATGGAGTTCCATCTTACATTTTATTATAATGAGTTATCAGCACTGTATGACATCTTTTCCCAGCAAGACAGGACTGACAAATCTCAAATACAACCACACGAATTTTGGTATCAACTAACACATTCACATAATACTTTCCCAACCAGAGACGTTTGCAAAACAAGGAAACTTAAAGTTATATAGGTGCCAGACAGAGATGCCAGATCACACGGATAGGAAAAAAATGTCAGTTTTGGCCCACCGCAACAACAATATCCACGCATTGACTGACCGTACTGACCAAAAAACTGACATTTTTCTATCAGCGCTGAGCGTCAGTTGACGCGTCAGTTGACGGTCAGTGTTCTAGCTGGGTTGTTTCCCTTATTTTTTCTATCAGCTGTTTGTCAAAATTTCAACAACGTTCAAAACAGCAGCAAAAAATCGCTAGCTATTCCTTTTCAGATATAAAAAAATTTTCGTTTTCAAAAATTATTCAAGTTTCTAAATCAAAAGCGTGTGACAACTATAAAGAAGGTTGACGCACAGTAAAAGAAGGTTTTATTTTTGCACAAACAAGACATACATATCGAGAAAACTAAACCTACAGCCATGTCAAGTAAGAACATGATTTCTGCTTCAGATTTTGATGAAAAGTACGATATAATTGATGATTTTACCCCGCGCCATGAGCTCATGACAGGACGTTATAAAAAGTAAATTAAAAGATGAATGAACTATTTATAGATTAACCATAAACCATTTGTTTAGGAGCTTTGCATATTTTACGCTACGTGAACGCCTGCCTGTGATAATAACGTCCGTCATTGATAATCTAACCAAGGACAAAGATGAGTTGGCGGAACAGTATGGGGAGGTAAGTTTAACTATGTTTGTGTCTATAATTTGGCTTAAGGCATGACTTGAATTCATTGAAATAAAGTTACATTCTTAGACTGAGTATTTTCTACGTTTAGTTTTTTATATAATGGACATGATTGTCGTATTCTTTTAATTATAATCTGTCAGAAATAGCTATGCTGCGAATAAATGCAAAGCGTGTTCTTATCAGAACTGCAATAAGCTCTAGAGCTGAGCTGCATTAAAAAAAAACAAAAGAATGTATTTAGATTAAAATATGGCACATGGTGAACCCAAAGATCGGTTGTTTACCTTCTGTATCGCTTTTTAAAGAAAGTCTGAGTCCAATAAAATTTAATTTATATTGTTTTATATGTTGTTGTTTTTTAAAGATCTAATATCAAAAATGCACGCTATGAAAGTTTCGAAAAATGTTTATGAAGATTGTTATCGTCAGTGCGTGTAAATAAAATCGATTATTATCATATTTAATCTTTTATAAAAGATAAAGCAGTCATTAAAAAGAACAGAGCTTCGGCACAATAAACAACCCGTTAATCTTCAATTCAATTCAAACGTTCGATTTCCAGTGTGAAGACGGCACTTCGATTAGAAAATTTTAATCACTTTTTAAAGTGGTTGACATAGATCTAAAATGAATGTTTAAAGCAATATTTAAGCTAAAATCAAATTCCATAACTATGCATATTTAAGCAGCTAGAAACACCCAAAGCTCATCAAGGGCTATATGATATTTATTTACTTTTTGAGATTTGCCATTGTCCGTAGAGTGGTGACTGCCGATCTGAAATATTTTCTCATATTCGAACCACAAACCTCGCCGTTTGCCAAATAGGCATCGAACGGTCTACGCACGTTAATGCGTTTGGCTACGGCAGCCACATATTATTTAAACTACAACCCAATGAATATTTACGAGAAAGACTCAAGCGATTATAGCTTCTGGGCAGAGAATTATCGACTGAACTTACTTTTGCAGTAAGAATAAAACTGTTTCTGACAATCCATCAAACACGTCCAGTTGCGTTGAGTAATATTATCGTGGAGTCGTCTTGAAAGACTACATCTGTGATATTTCAACTATGAATATCCTCCTTATATTTATACTGTGTAACCAAAATTTTTAATGTATTTATTTCATTTCATAGAGTTGTCGCGAAGAAATAAAAACCGTCATTGGCCAGCTCTCCAAATTGAAGTATGAGCTGCAAACCGATAAAAGCTTACAACTATTCTATGGAAATGGTAATGTATACAGCTTATTAAATTTGTAATAAATAACAAAGAATTGCACCTATACAGAGCCGGACAAGGAAATGTGGAACAATTTCTTGACTTCAATACGTATTAATAGAACTTTTTTCAAGACTTGTTGGTTATATGCCGAATGTTACATGTACCGCAAGGTATGCTCGTTCTTTGAGGCAACCAAAACTCTAAGCAGCTATGACTATTTCACCAAACAAAAGCAAAACGCTTTGACTGGCTGTATTGAATCCATAGAATCCGCAGCGTTTAATACACGAAATTCCCCCCCAGATCGGGACACTTTTAGCCAACTAATAAAAGTATATTTCTAACGTTATATTTTCTTTCATTTTTACTGATCTTTTATTTTTTTTAAGCTTAATCTATGGGGCAATCGTTGTGATCTATCCATATCGGTTGGCAAGGAAATCAAACAAGCTGCCAATCAATATCAACTCATCAGTTTATATGATTCGAATTTATTGATTAACCAAACGCGACAAATCTGGAATTGCATCGTTACCGCTAAAACTAAGCCCATTATTGTTGACTATGTGTGCGATAATGCGGGCTATGAGCTCTTCACCGATTTTTTATTGGCTGATTTTTTAGTTGAGCATCTATTGGTTGACAAGGTGCGATTTAATGTCAAAGCAATACCCTGGTTTATATCGGATGTAACCCCAACAGATCTCTATTGGATGCTCGAATATTTAGGTGAACATCCTGCAAATGTGTTAAAATATCTTGGCAGAAAATGGCAGTTATTTTTGGAAGATGGAAGATTTGAGTTGGCACCCATTGATTACTTCTGGACGAGCCCCTATGAATTTTACAGGTGAGTGATTTTTGGCGTATGCTTTTAAAATCATGTTTGATTTATTTCTGTTCTACTAAAAGAATGCGTGACCATAGCCCAGATTTATATAAGAGATTATCTGAAGCTCGTTTGATAATTTTTAAGGGTGATTTAAATTATCGCAAACTCCTTGGGGACTATACCTGGGATACTGATGCAGAATTCATAACTTGCCTAAGAGGTGTGTTGTTTTTTATTAGCCGACAACCTACAAGTTACAATGTTTAATGTTTTTCTTGCAGGTTTTCAACCTACTAATCTGTGCACACTACGCACAATTAAAGCGGATTTAATATGCGGTCTGAAAGCAGACGTCGCTGCCGAGCTTACAAAGAAACAACCAAACTGGATGGTCACCGGAGAATATGGCGTGATACAATTCGCTGGAAGAGATGATTGTACTTGTGATTTATAAGCACACAGTTTAAAAGCAAAAACAAAAACAAACGGTTCTTTTATCTGTCCGAATTTTTGGCTTTTTTAAATTATCAACTCGTACACTAGGGCAATACATTGCTTAAGTTTTTTTGCTGTATATCAATGAACAACTATTTTAGCCAATTGCTCCTTTTAGGCAATGATACACTCATATACTTACGTTGCCATTTTTGTCGAGGAACCAAAAATCCTGATCCAAAAAATGTTTGTAATTTAACTAGAAATTTTAAAATTTTAGTCAAGAGCTACTTTGTTATGAAATATCAATTCAGTTTAGGAAATCTAGCTCTGTGCTTTATTAGGTAAACTTTTTCAAATATGTAAATATAAAACTGTTATGAATTTTTCAAATTGATTATAGCTAAATTTATTTATTAAAATAAAGAAATACTTATTTAAATTTGAATGAAAATATGGGTTATTTTATTTATACAAGCAAAAATTATGTGTGCGTAAAATATCGAAAATGAGGACAGAAATTACAAAAAAAATAAATAAGAAATAAGTTGAAAAGCAAAGAAATTAGAAAGAAAATCGGAAAGAATTTTATCATACTAAGCAAGATTCCGCAAAAACCAAAGAACAAGGTGATTGATCATTGGAAAAAAATAAAGTCTAAATTCTCAAATATAAGTCAATTAAATCAATGCTTTATCACATGAATACATTTTATACGTATACGTTATAATACGGAATATGAAACCAAGTTCTTAAGATTGAGTGAAGCACCGTACATGTTATGATTAGATCAATTATTCAACAGAATATCTTGGTCCGCTTAATTTTGTAGAGAGCATGTTAATAAAGCGTTACGATTTCAACTTGTTTGAACGATCTCATCCAGTTGTGTTTAAGTCTAGTTATTCAAGATATCGGTACTCCAAGACTTTGTTGAAGATAACGGCAGTTATTATGGCTAGGAAAGGAACTATTTCCTTTAATGCTGTCTTATTAATATTTGACTAACCATGAACCTCAATTATCCAGAATCAACTAATTTTGGAATTTATGGGCTGTGGATGGTTTCTGGTTCAATTTTCTTCCACTCTTTGTTAATTTCATCTCTTAGCTCTTTAACGTGTTTTAACTGACATCCATGATGAAAAGCTTTGGCTGATAATATAGCCCACAGATTCTCGATCGGGTTAAGATCGGGACTGATCGCGGGCCAATCGAGATTTGGGATGCCACTGGACTCAAAGATACTGCAGATTTTTTTTTAACGATGAATCGCTGCATTATCCTGCTGGAATGTGAACTCAACTGCAGCAATTTGCTCTCCAAAATTAATTAAAACTTCATCCAATAGTTTCATATAATAATCTGAGACCATTCGTGTTGTTACGAAACAAATTGGAGTTGTTCCTGTATATGCCATTCCAGCCCATACCATAAGCGATGCTCCACCAAAATTTCGACGCTGACGCTTTTGTTTTTTGAAAGCTTTATCCTGCCAATATTTATTTATGATTACCATCGGGACCGTCTAAATTGAATTTTTTTTCATCGGTAAACACAACCGTTTTCCATTCATCGTCCCATAAACGATACTTTTCGGCAAACCGCAATCTTGCTAGCTTATACTTTTTTATAAGGGCCGTTTTGCCACATTTATTTTCATAAACAAGGTTTTGTCTTCATTATTTGTTGGACTCTTCGAACATCTACTTGTAAGTTTAATTGTTACCTTATTTCATTAGCACTAAGATTTTCTATCGTTGCAACCCGCCGAATCCTCCTTTTTTCTTTTTGGGTTTCTTTTGGTGTCCGTCCGGGACGTTTCGTTTTACCGTAATTCTGACCTAATTTTATAAAATTGTCTATAAGACAGCTGGACCTTTTTATCCGCTTAGCAATTTCTCGGTTAGACAACCTTTCATCATGGTGGGCTTTAATTTTGCCTATTTCCTCATTGCTTAGTACTTTACCACGTGGCATTCTGTAACACTTAATAAAAAAAATAAAATGTAATAAAAATAATAAATATTTACTTTTAAAGGGCTTACACATCGGCGAATCTGTTCGACACACGGCGGCCATGTTCACACCAGTTCGCTAGTTAAGAACATAGAAATAAAATATAAGGAAGTGGTGTTCTACTCACACACTCTATGCGTGCGTTGAAGAATTTTTCAAGCGAGATAGAGCACGATTTTTTGACATAAGCTCTTGCACATCAAAACAAAGAAAATGAGTGGTGAAAAAACATTAAAATATTAAATAATTAGCGATTGTCATCGCTATAAATTGTTTTAAAACGAACATAAATAAAATAAAAAATTAAATAAGCATGCGTTGTGCCGTGAAAAGTTGTGAAAGTTCACAAAAAACACATAATAAAGAGGTTTAGTTTCACAGGTAATCTTGCTTTATAGTTTGTTGGTTCCCGCCATTTGTGTGCATGAGTCATGTGCAAGAGCTTCTGTCAAAACAAAAGTTCAGCTTCATGAGCGCATTTATTCCTTAGGGTGGCAAACATTAGGGCCCTAATTTTTTTTTTTTTTTTATTGAAGATAAGTTTTAATCAGGGACCGTAACTGTTATAAATTTCGGAATAATTGTACTTTAGAGCCCATGCTTAAATATTTTTTTTCTAATTTTTATAATATGTGTATGCGCCTCCTAAGCCTAATGGTGCAAAAAAAAAAGGTCGGTCTTGAATGGTTTAGGAGATAAAAATCGGGAAAGTTTCAAAATTCAGTGCAAACTGCCAAGTGCGTGGAAGAGGGCCCAAGACCAAATATTTTTTTTCTTATTTTTATTATATGTATCTGGTCTTCCTAAGCCTAATGGTGCAATAAAATTTTGTCGGTTTCGAATGGTTTCGGAGATAAAAATAATAATGTATTATTATGTAAAAGGGCAAATTACCTTCCACGCACTTAGAAATTTGCGGTGAATTTTTAAATTTTCCCGATTTTTATCTCCGAAACCATTAGAGACCGACAAAATTTTGTTCCACCATTAGGCTTAGGAGCACCATATACATATAATAAAATTAAGAAAAAAATATTTGGGCTTGGGCCCTCTTCCACGCACTTGGAAATTTGCACTGAATTTTGAAACTTTCCCGATTTTTATCTCCTAAACCATTCGAGACCGACCTTTTTTTTGCACCATTAGGCTTAGGAGGCGCATATACATATTATAAAAATTAGAAAAAAAATATTTAAGCATGGGCTCTAAACTACAATTATGCCTAAATTTCTTCAAAAAAGTCAATAAATAATAGTTATTTTTACCGATTTTTTTTTGTTTTCTTTTTTTTTTATTATTTACTTTTATTTATTCGGTCAAAATACCAGTTAAAATATGTTTATTTTTCGGTTAAAAATAGAAGTTAATATATGACTTATTTTTTCGGTAAAAAATTTATATATGACAGTGATATCCTATATTAAATACTAGGTTACCCGGTATACAATTTTTGCACCCGAAAATATACTAATGAGCCGAACGACTAGTCGTACCATATGTGCCGTATTTCACGGGACGTGCCGTATTTTGCAAGATTTTTTTAAGTGTCCTGCCGGGAAAAAATATTTCCCGTATTTTTGGAATTTTTAGTAAAATACCTATGATTTCAAATACAATAAAAATTAAATAATAAAAATACGTCCGAACACCAAAAAGTTTTCGCCTTTATTTACGATATAACCTAATGCGGCCCTGTTTAAATGTTTATGTATTTGCATTAACTTCATTGTATTTGTAAAATACTTCATTTCTGTTCAACTTCACCGCTTCCTTATCTCTTAGTTCTTTGGTTAAGAAGCGATGTTCGACAGTTTGTCACGCGGTTGGCCGTGTTTACAAAATTTTTTGATTTTCTCTGTCGAACAAGGGATGCTGCCGAAAATGATGACAAACAAAAACAAAAATCAATGGCTTGTGTGACGAACAGGTTCGTTCAATTTGAACGCTAGCTTTTTCACACACGTTCGCGCCGCCATGCTGTTCGACGAACAGATTCGCCGATGTGTAAGCCCTTTTAGAATAAAAAAAACTTACGTGTTATTGTCCTAATGATCGCCAACAATCAACTAAAACTAAGTTTTCTAGTAGGCCTTTATAATTAATTCGTATTTTAAACTCCAAAACGAACGGTTTTTTGTTTGTACTCTCATTGCACTGAGCGAAAACACGTGATGTTTTTAAATTTTATTTAGCACATTGTTACTAAGTTTTAAACATGTTTGTATAGTTAAATATTAAGTTTGGTTTTAGTAAAAGTCACAAACTAGAATGCCTTTATAACTATTTCGAGGAGTGTAGCTAGCCAAGCCGCTCAATTTGTATGCGCACTTGAATAATGCTTGACAAATGCGCACTTTAAAAGTCGAGCTATAGGTGTCAAGACTCCAGCAGCGGAACCTCAACGCCGACATACGTAATTGAGATTAACGGAATATCAATTCCATAGGCGGGATTGTTGTCAATTCAGAAGAGAAGTGGTTTCTTCGCAACATCAGCGTACTCTAGATGTTTGTCACTATTCCTGTCTTCGTCTTTACATTGTAATCTTATTTATATAAAAAATATGCTGAGAATTTACCCCAAAAACCTGATTAGTTATAAAACCTGATGATATAATAAATTAATTCGAAAAAACTTAAGCGAAGGGAAATCGTAAAAGGAAATCGTAGGATTACAATTCAAGCTTTGTTTTTCGAAAACAAAAACTTTTCTGGAGGAGTATTTTGGGGGATCTATATTTACCGTAAGAGATTTTTACTCAATAAAATAATTTTTAAAAATACAAATTAAAGCCACTGAAAAAATGTTAGCACTAAATTTTCAATTTATTGAAATTTTATCAACTTTCTCTAGGTTATTATAGTAAATAGTACGGTATATACAAAATTCATTACAATCTGAATAAAAATTGCTTGAATTTGTTAACTATGTTATAAGCTTATTAACTATGTTTATTGACAATATTTTTAATAAAAAAAAAATCAAACACAAATACCTTGGTTTTTCAATGCATGCTATATTCATTACGCATGCTTTTTGTTTTCAATATAAATTTTAAAATTGTTTTCTTTGAATTAAATGCAACTGATATGTTGTTTAAAATCAGTTTTAGTGATTAAATTATTATGTACATAAACTAACGCATTTTCTTGTGTTTATAATTTTTTTATAAAAATTACCTAATATTTTGTTTTTTTTTTTAACTTTTGTAAATAAATTGTTCTTATAATAATTTCACTTAACAATTAAAAAATAAAAAAATTACAATTGTACAATGGGTCAGTAGTTTTTTGATTTGTTATTTGTTGCCAAAAAATTGGTATTTAACAGTTTTTTTTTTTTATTTTTTGAAAATGTTTTACTCTTGTGTTCAGGTAAAATTTCCTTGCATTTGCTAAATACGTACTCAAGATATAGAAGAAAATTAAATTTAATTTAAAATTTTGATTTATTACTTGCATATTGATCAACCCAACAACTTTTTCTACTCATAAACATTTATCATGCAATACAAATTTTTATTTTGTCTCGTAATGAATGCATTTCCCAAACGATGCTTTATAAACTTTGTTACCAATTGATAAATTATTTAATATTATTTTTATTATTATAATTATTATTATTGTAAATATAATTGTTGCTAATATCACTGATAAAAAATTATTTCAATTTTATACTAAGCTAGTTCTTAAATTAATAATTCTTTTGATACATATGTGTATTTTTATAAAAGTAAACTTCATCAAATAAACTTCAAATATTGTAAAGAATTTCGTTTTTTACCATAAAAATATTATTTTATTAATCTTTGTTTTTATTAGGTTATAATTTAAATCAGAAGTATCGAAATGTGTATTGATTCTTTACACAACCAAAAAAATAATTTAGAAAGAACAACAAAAGACTATTTTTCAAAAATAGCCCACAAAAAGAAAAATATCTTCGCCAAAAAGAATTCTGTTGAAAGTAAGACATATTGAAAATGTGTGCATTGCAAGGAAATAAAGTTTATAATCTTTGCCAGATAAAATAGTGAAGGATAGCAAATTAGTACTTTGGATATAAATTACAAAACATGAGTGTAGAGTAGGAACAGCATTCAGTGCATTCCGCGAACTTCCAAACAGATTTACAAAAATTTCTTAAGGGAGTAATCTTAGAAATGGCGCAAAAATTAAAAAAAAAATCAATTCGGTTAAAAAAAAAATTAAAACATTGATTTGTTTCCTTTGAAAACTTTTGATATTAATATAAATCATTAAAAAGAACAATTTTTTTTAAGCGACTGTAAATTCAGATCAGATATTTTTTAAAAGCTTTGATTAAAATTCGACTTTTTATAACAAATTTTTTTGATCTTTCTTATTGGTAAAAAGCCATTTATAATATGTGACCCGGTCTACGAAAAGGGACCTTCGGTGTAAAAACAAGTTTTCGAGAAAACAGCTGTTTGTAAACGTTTAATTGTCGCACACTGAATGGCGTGCGATTTTTTTGGAAAATTCCTGACAAACTTCTTTACGAGTTGGAAACTTCTGCTTTGCGCCATTAGAAAGAGCACACATTAGTCTATCCGAATCGCCAAAAAAGTGAAAAATGATATTTTCACACCGAAGGTCCCTTTTCGTAGACCGGGTCACATATAATGTTTGAATATTTTGCAAAGTTAAAAAACATTGGGTACCTCATTTTAATAAGTTTAGTTTGAATTTTTATTACGACAGTATTCTCAATAGGATAGGACTTTGGTATAAGGATGGTGGCCCTTAAAAATGTTTTTAATTTCATATATTTCGCCTTTGGACAGATTTGTGTTTTATTCCGCTAAACACCAAACTCCGAACGCAAATCAAATGTACACCAAAAACTTAGCCCACAAGTAATTTGCAACTTTCTGCTGTCTATGAAGGTGTTTAAAATTTGTCAGTTTAGTTACAAATGCTTCAAGTAACTAAACTGGTTAACTCCATACATCGCCGCTGAGCGGCTTTGAAGTTTTGAACTTTGAATTCTCATTATTTTATTTAAATTTATGAAAATGTCGTGAGTTTTTTAATCTATTGAATTTAGAAGTTTATTTTCCTTTTACCATTCGCACTTAAGAATTTTAAAAACTTTGAAATGAATTGAATTAAATTGAAAATTTCAGTTTTTATTAATATTTAAAAAGTTCAACTTTATAAAGCAGCTTCTGCACTATATGTTTTCTTACGAATGATATGTCAAACAGATGGAATAAAAAACATATAATGTAGAAGCAATAAAAATAAATTCTTGACATTTTATCAATACTCCTCTGTTAATTTAGGAATTAGAAACATTTATTATTTCATGGATTTGCAAAATTTTTATATTTGATTAAGATACAAAAACATATTGTGGAGACGCAAATATCAACAGTGAAACAGGATAAAGTAGTAAATATTTGAATTCGAACTGAGTGTTTATCGTTAATTTGGCAAAACGAAAATGTGAAAAAATAGTTTTAATATGTAAGTTGTGTGTAAGTGAATGTAAATGTTAAATGTAATTTATGTAAATGTAATGCACAGCAGTATTTTTTTTCTTATTTTTGTTTATGGATTCTTTCAACAAAATAACACTAATATATTAAATAAAATAAAGCATAAAAATAATAAAGGCATATTTATACAAATAAAAGCACTTAAATATGTATTCATTTAATTTTAAACTTAAAACATTTTGAAAATTTGTTTCAATAAATTTAATTTTAGATATAAAAATTACTTATTAATTTTTTTTTATTATAATTCCTTTGCTCGAGCTAATATTTTGATATATATTTTGTTTATAATGTCTAAGTATCAGTATGTATATAAATATAATCGTTTATATGCAACCATTTTATGCGCAAGTTTATGTATATGAAGTTGTTTAAATATATTATTTATTATTATTTTTGATTTTGTTTTTTGTTATCTGCGGATTTTACTTATCGACAAATTACTGATTAATTAAACTGGTCTGCAGAATCATGAGCTCAGGTTCAGAAAAAAACAAAAACAAAACGGCTATGCTTTGTAGATCAATTCCCTCAAAAGTTAAAAAAGTCGTCGTTGGCATTAACGGTCATTGTGCCTTCTTCATAGAAAATGACAATTTTCGCTGGATAACGATACCGAAAATCGTCGTAAAGGCGTTTGGGAATTCTGCTACTGACATCAAATATGCTCAATGTTTTATTAAAAAGTTTTAAATAACCAAAAGAAGCTCTTGAGAAAGAAAAAAGTTTTGAAAATGTTAGTGAGTTTAAAGTGTAAAGTTTTGGCTCTATTGGGCTAAGCTTTAACATCTATGCCTTAATTTTACTTTAATTTGAACAGAATAAGTTAGATTTGGGAATTCCGATGGCAGAAAAAAGTTAATGGAAACACTTTTTTTTATAATTCTCAGAACGTTTAAATACGTTTTTCTCAAAAGAAAAATGTCGCCATGATAACTTAAAAGTTGAACAATTGTGCATGGCGATGGCCTCGTTTTCGTCGACACCGCAGACCTTGCAGTTTCACCCAGGAAAAAAAAAATGCGAGCCTCATACGGAAGTAGCTGATGCGTGAATTTGCTGTTGTTTCAGTTATCAGACGAAAGTTATATTGAAAGTTATATTGAAAGTTATATTGATTGAGTTATAATTTAAAGTTATAATCAAGTCAAGTTATAATTTAAAAAGAAATCGCTGTGAATAAACCAAATTGTTTTTTTTTTAATTTTAAAATCCCAGAATACTCCTAAAGCCCAAGTTTAAAAAGGCCCTTGCAACTTTTTAATTTTTTATTTAAAAACTGTATTTACCGTATGTTGCGTTCATTTTCATTTGATACACATCTTTTATCCATACAACTTCCTATTTATCGAGTTTCAATGCATTTTATTTTTTTTTTAAAAATTTCAATTCTAAAAATTTCATCGCTAATTCAAGAAAGATTATGTTCGATAAAAATGATATGGCTCGAAACGCAATTTCAACTATTCTAAACTGACGTTCAATTTATTTTTGAAAAAAGAGCTTACAAAATATTTAAAAAATTTGATCTATTAAATCGACTTTTTTTAAAATAAAGTCTTGATGTTAAAGATGAGTACTAATTGGCTACTTTGCAACGAGGTGAGATGTGGTGAAATAATATACACATTGGGAGAAAGTTGACAATTTAATGTTGGTAGAAGGATTATCCGTGAGTGAATATGCGATTTTCTTCGTATAATTTAAAGATAAAATAAGAGCTATTTATTTGCTTTGTAAACCTACCACCTTCCTGTTAAACGCACATTTGGGAGTCATATTTGATGCATAATAAAATACATGGTAGTTGTATTTCGTTGGGTTGGGCTCTTTTCTTTTGTATTTATCATGTTTATTTTATTAAATGTTCAAAATTATCTATAAGCAAGGTTTTACTCGACATCCAAATAGATGTGCTTAAACTCTTTTATACCTCATCTAGAAGTCAATTACGATGTATCAACTGAATTATGGAATTATATTATGAAATATAGGAATTAAATAATGATTTGAATGAGTGGTGCCTTCAAAACATTGAACATATTGAGCATAAGTAATCTTTGAATTTTTCGGAACTACTCTGAATTGTTCGAAGTGGGGAGGGGGTTATTGCTGGCTGGCCTTAAACTAAAATCCAGAGTGTTAAGCTAACAATTTAGTTTAGTCTTTCGATGGAGCAACAAAGCAACTACTGAAAGCAGCTAAAGCCTACTCTACAGCAAAGCCGCAAGTTTCTTCCACAGCTTGGGTTAACTTATCGCAGAGTAGCTGATAGCTGTCGTATGGTGGCAAATCGATACGATTGAAGCAAGTGTGCGCTTTAGGTAGATTTTGTGTGGGTACATCAGCAGTTAAGTGTATGGTAAAAAGGCGAGGTCCCACAGCACCAGTTGAACCCTGTAAAGCACGGAAACCCTGCAAAGGAACTCGTGAAGAGCCAGTGACAAATTGTAGCAGACGCGCGCGCATTTCCGAAGAATACGATTCAACAACCTGAAACAGAGAAACAAAAATGTTAAGAGATATAAACTTAGACTTCCAAAATGTTCATACCTGCCAAAACCAGACAACTTGCGGTGTATCAGGTGTACAGTGTTTTAGTCGCGTATTGTTACGCCAATCATTTACATCAATGCTAGATATGCCACCGATAACCAATTCCAGTTCGCGCTCGTCAAACGGTCGTAATAGATGGCTTGGTATCAATTCACAGAAACCTGTATCAATGTCAAACCACAAGAATATAAATTATGAGTTCAAATTTCTTGGCTGCAGTAATCTTACCTTTTTGTAGTGCTAAAAATTGCTGCTCGATGCCACGCATAAATCTATAATTTACATAAAGCTTGACGTATTCACGTTTATTCTCTTCGGTCACGGTCAAAGAAGCACCAGAGGGCTTTAGCTCATGTACGACTAAAGCACCAAAGCTATTATTCTCCACGCTAAATGTGGACTCGATTATGCCGTTGATATTGTTTTCCCTAAACAGAAAATGTTAGCAAGCATTTCTATAACAACTCGTTGAAGGGTGCTAAAATTTACTCACAGCATCCATGTTAAGCTGCGATGTAGTTCAGGATCAACACCTTCGATATCACCCAAAGTTATTGGCTTATTTAGCAGTTGTTTGTAAAATGGCGTTGTAAAACCACCATCCAAGCAATGACCATGAAAAACAGCAATGCCCAAAATGCGTCCAACAAAATGAAAATATGATAAATGATCGGGATTGACACCTGCAATGTACATAAAAAAAAATAAAGCAATAAAAAAAAATTAAAAAAATCCTCAAACCCACCTGAATCTGGATTAATCTGCAGCGTATAGTGATCATCGCGGCTGTATTGGAACAGTCCATATTGTGGATTCAGCATCTCCCGCGATAGCAAATGCAGCCACTCGCGTGCCACACCACCATAGTCAAGTCCCTCCTCACCCTTGAACTTTACCATTAGTCTTTTGCGCATATCCTTTGGACGCATCTTCATAATCAGTCTATAGCTCTCTTCAAAAATTTCATTGCGCGACACTTCGAGGCGACAGTGACCGGATTGTGGTTGCAGCGCCTGCAACTCAGTGCGCAGTGCGCGCATTTTTCCAACCAAATCGCGTCGATATTTGGGCAGTAGGTCAGCACCTTCGAGCAGTCCCTGCGGCAAATCGGGCACACTATGTGGTGTATGTGGCGTGTGTGGTGGTGGCGCATGATGCGACGTTGCGTTTGCAGCACCGGCAGCACGATGCGGCGTCGCATTCGAACCGGAGAGTGGATGTGAAGCGGCTGGTGATAAATGCTGTATAATACTGCCATTGCCAGTTAACACTGAAGGCGACCCCGTATTCGGTTGGGCATTTGAAGCAGAGTTTGGTGGAGCAGCATTGCCACCACGACGTATCATCTGTAAAATATTGCCATTGAGACGTGGGTCAGTAAACTGCGTGGTGCGATTGTTATGATCGACAAAGTAGACGCGTCCCGAGGCGGTTTTACGTTGCTCCCAGCCGCTAGGCAGCGGTCCAATAGCATCCAGGGTTAGATTTTGCGTATCAAAATCACGAGGTATGCGAGGATCATGCCAAGTTGAGACGCCCGTTGGTATGTGATAGAAATAAACTTGACCTTGTTGTGTAGTGCGCATCTCGTAGCCAGGTGGCAGGTCCATAAAGGGACGTGTCGCCAAATTCGGGCCCGCACCAGCAGCTACCGCCGCAGCAGCGCTACGATGACTGCCATTGGGGCCACGAGCACTACGCGATGAACGCCGACGTGCTGATTCTTCAAGGCTACGCGAAGAACGACGCTGCGATCGCTGAGCTGAACTTGGGTTAGTTGCTGGATTAACGGCAGTGGTTGGTGTGGATGGTTGTGTAGCGCCTCCATGAGGTTGGCTACGTTCTCGCGTCTCCCGTACATCGCCTCGTGTTTCACGTGTTTCCCGTTCACGTTCACGTTGGTTGTTGCTATTTGTGTTACTGTTACTGTTGTTTGACGTTGCGCTGCTTTGCGTGGTAGCCGATGTAGCTGGTGGAACTGCAGCCGATGCATTTGGCGTTTGGATTGAGTTTGCATTTGGACTCTGTACATTGCCATTTGTTGTTGCTGTTATTGTGCTGGGACTATGATGTGAGTTCACCGTATCGTTGTTTTCGTTGCTCCAACCATTCGTATGCGACGCCTGAGGTTGAGCGGCAGAGTTACCATTAACCTAAAAAAAATTGAGATAGTAAGAATACTTCCGTAAAACTATGGTCAAGTCAATAAAAATGCTCCTTTCCTCTAATTTCTTATTTAAGTTACTTTGAAAATAAATATTTCTAAATCAACACTTTTCTTAATGGAAGAAATATAGGATGAAAAAAGCTGAAGACGTCTTGTTATTAACTCGTTATTAACATTCATTAAAAAATCTCTAAATTAATTTTTTAACAATACAATGAATCCATAAATAAACTACCTTGACTCTACAGTTCGTATTTATTCCAAGTTTTCTTACCAAATTTTGTGCGTTTTGTAGATTTTGTCGCTGTGGTGTGGTCGTTGTCTTGATCGGATTTGTTATTGTCTCCATTTGACTCTGACCACTATTTGTGGTTGCTGCTGGTTGAGCAGTAATTGTGGTCAGCGCGTGACCACTTTGCTTCGACGTCTTCCCTTGATGATTATCGATAAGTTGTGAATTGCGTATTGATGTAGTTGTTGGCGTTGTCGTTGTCGTTGCTGTTACAGGTGCTGTTGACGTGTTGTTTGTGCTTGTGACATCATTGTTCGTACGATGCGGCGTCAATGTATGATCCATAGAAGAATTTGGACTCGTTGTCGTCGTCGTCGACACCGGTACAATGTGCTCTCTCGCACCTGTTGTTACATGTTGTTGTCCACGACTGCTAATATTGTTGTTCTTTTTCGTTTGTGGTGTTGTTGTTGTGCTTGCAGTTGTATTGTCTTCCGTTTTTGTTCTCGTTGGACTGCAGTTTTCCTTGCCCAAGTTTGACGAAAGGATTTCTGTGGAGTGCCTGCGTTGTGCGGCGGTAAGCTGTTGTTGCTGTTGTTGTTGGGTTTCACCATTTCCGAGACCACCGCCGCCATTGGTACTATCCACTCCACCTATCCTGGTGCTATTGCTGTGCCCATTAAGCAAATTCGTGCAGGTGGTCGAACGTGTGGGCCCTACTGGTATGTGTCCATTATTTTGGGATCTTTGTTGTTGTTGCGCACTGGGTCGATCCCATTGTGTCGACTTGGTTGTGTGATTTACATAGTAAACGCGACCAGTGCCAGTGCGACGCTCTTCCCAACCGTCTGGCAGAGCATCTTCCGACGAATCATCCTCCGAAGGGCCGCGCACATCTCCACTGGGTCCAACTATGGCTAGCGGATTACCGCTACAGGGTCCATCCTTCGAAAGCAAAGCAATGATAATTTGACCACGCACTAACTCATCGTCATCGGGCGACAATTTGCACAAATCCAAACGTTGGACTTTGGAAATAAGAAAAATTAATGGTTAGCGAAGAATTTTTATTATTTTGAATTTTTAATGTGGCAGTACTTACAACCAGCTCCTTTCAGACTTTGTATGGTCGCTGCCGGTATACGTACACAGCCTAGGAACCCACTTCCCTTGTGTATTTTTCGCTGATTCCAGACACTTATAGTTATCGCATCACCGCGTCCAAGAAAAAGATCATAGTGTGCGTTCCATTTGGGATCTAGCGACGATTTGCAAATATCTGTAGAATAAACCTGGCCACTACCGTCGACTTGAACTTTGGCAAATGGATCGGGAAGACCTGAAAAGGCGTAAAATAAATAAATTCAAATTAAATGCTATAACTTAAAGGGAAATTATTTAAATCATGCAAAAGGAGAATTTGAAATTTTTTGACGAAAGCTCCATTTTCGACAGGGATATCCAGCTTATTTAAAGTTGTCCTAAAAAAGTTGAAATAAGACTATTCGTGGGTTTTGTTTTAGTCAAAAAAAACTTCAATATTAAAAATATACTTATCGACCTGAAGCGGAGATGAAATCCTTTTAAGAATTACTTTTAAAGCAGAAATTGCAAAAAGAAGTACACAATTGTTAAGTTATAAAAATATATTTGTATTTGTTCAAAAATAAATTATTTCAATACTACTCTCGATTTCAGTTTTATGATTTCAAATAAAGCTCAAAACTTAAGTGGTGATCGGTAGGTGGGTCTCTTATGTTTTGGCAGTGGCGGAGTAAATTTTGTTGGTGGACGTAGTACACTGGAATGGACATCACCAAATCCATTGGAATTTGAATGTTGAAGTTCTGGAACTGGTTCAGCCAGAGATAATTGGCAAACAGCAGCCAGCATAGCCAAGACGAATATCAGCAACATTTTTAATGAATTCATTTTGTATTTTTTTAGGTAGACTTAACAAGTGTGAGATTTTGACTTTAATGTTTAAGTTTTCCATCAATTTGACACTATTTAAAAGCCTATTATTTGTTTTTGTAGCAATTTGGTAAGTACCTCAGGGTATTCCGAAAAATTTAAAACAACAAGAATAATCGCGGGATTCACGCAAAATATTGAAACAGTTGCAATGTTTTAATTGAGTTCATAAAGTTCGCAATTTAAAAGAAGCTCCTTATCACAATGACGAATCATTTTTGTAATAAAAGAGCCATATTTCTACAGAAATTAATAATTGCAGATTTTATAGAAAAGTAAAAAAATCTGCACTCACAAGTTTAACAAACATAGAACATCCCTACAAACGTTTCCACTAATTTTAATTTCTTTCTCGCTAATCTTAAGGCCATTGAGAACTAAGGCAGACAGATTAAAAATTTGAGACAGCCGCAAACCTTGGTTCAGAACTAAGTAGCCGGAAAAACCAAACACCCCTAAACCTTGAAAATTGACGTTAGCCTTAAAGTAGCCGTAAAAACTGGTATTTATTTTGGCGATAGCTAAAAAAATCCTTGCAGGAGTAAATATTTGTAATTTCTTTATCCAATAATTGGTCATTCGAATAGTTTAACTATGATCAGAAAATAACGATTTTATTATAGAAGTTTATATGTTCATAGCGGCCATTGTGAGTTTGTTAATGATAATGTAACTTCCTTGACATGAGCGACCCCTAAAGACCCCAATAGGCGTATTAATAAGCAAACTAAGCATTGCCGTTTATGTTTTGGTCGGATTTATAAAGAATTCCAAGCCACTCTAAGATGTAATAATTAACAATGTCGACCCCGGCATTTTCGCGGAAACATTTGGAGCAAAGTCTCACTAAATTCCAAGATCAACATCCTTATTGATAAACTATTTTTATGATCAAAATGAAGCTATCTTAAAAAGCTTTTGCTAACCAACACCCTAAAAAGACAAACGAAGGACCACTTCTCTCCATAGACAGTGGGAAGAAGAGCAAATAGTTGTTGGATATTAGACTTTATAGGTCTGTTCCTGTACTTGCAAGTTTGTGAAAACTTTCGAAAACTTGCACAAGTTTTTACTAAAAAGCGTTCCCGTACTTTTTAGCATTTTTATTGCTCAGAGACAATTTTTCTGCTTACTCTCTTGAATTTTGCAACTTGCAAGTTTTTGCTACAAAACTACGGCAACAGACCTTATATGAACATTTGTCATCCACAAATATTCAAGAAGCTCTTTTTCCTTATAATAGATGCTAATATGATAGAATACGTACAGGCTTACCTAATTTTTGTATGGAAAAAGCAATTTTAAAGTAAATTTGAAAAAAAAAGAATTTTTCTCCGCTGAAAGGCCAAGCAATTGTGCTTAGTGGCGGCTTTTATTTGCCAACAGGTGGTAGGTTTTAGCACGTAGGTGCATTCTATTCAGTCCGGCTGATCCGGGAACTTCTTAGAATGTAAATCGTGCATGCGTATGGCGCGGGTCATACGTATCTATGAAGATTTCCTACTTCCGGGCGAATCCGAATTCTCAAGAAGATTCACATGACGATATGAACTCTCTGAGGTTTGCAGAGAGTTGATGGCCGATGACAATTCGAGAAAAAGAAGAATGGTAAAGATGTTTGCGCGTGATAGGATTTGAACATCTATTAATGAGTTTGGTAAAAACGACCAAGTTTTTTTTTTTTGATATGTGCAGCTCATGTATAATAATACAAGGTAGCATTGACAGTTGTTTGGGAAACCATCTCCTGTCAAAAAATATACTTAAAAAGAGAGCGCACACAATCGGCCATTGAAAACACAAACAATGTTGAAAACGTAGAAGTGAAAAAAAAACAACAACTTCAGCAACTGCAGATGCATTTACACAAACAGTTGGTTTTTGACAGGAGATGTTTTATTGTAGAAGAGAAAATAAGCAGTTGTCAATGCTACCTTGTATTATTATACCATGTGTGCAGCTCACGATCTGTCTCATGAGCAGCATAAGTCTCATAATAAGTAGCATATTATGAGACAATAAGTTCACGCAATGAGATCTCGTTTCTCAAAGTCTCACCGAAAGTTACGTGCTCGTGGATGAGTGCGATAAAATTTTTAAAAAGGAACGCGTCGGCGAGCACGTACGATTACTTGTGAAACTCACAAAGGCACACGAGCGGACGATCCCGTACTTTAGGTTATTGTTCCTTAATTTTACAGTTGTTAGTTATAATTATAATGCGCATTGAAATGTTTTGCTGGGAATAAAGTCATCATAGATAAACAAGTAAAGATTTGAAGACTAAAATAAATAAACTTAAGAGATTTTTTTTAAGCCAATAAAATTGTATGATAAGTTTATGATAAATGATAAGTTTATGTATTTGATCTACACCTTTTCCAATTGTTATTCATGAGATCTCAATAGTAATTCGTGAAATCCCAACTGTAATTCATATTTTCAATTGTAATTCATGAAATCCGAATTGTAATTCAAATATTATCAAATGTAATTCAAATATTATCAAAAGTAATTCAAA
This sequence comes from Pherbina coryleti, assembly GCA_943735915.1. NCBI lineage: Eukaryota > Metazoa > Arthropoda > Insecta > Diptera > Sciomyzidae > Pherbina > Pherbina coryleti. The sequence goes on along the minus strand of OX030950.1, from coordinate 169,607,236 downwards.
AAGTTCTGCAGCAGGGGAAGTTTCGATGGACCGAAAACGTGGCTCCTACAATGCCGAATTGGCAAATGCTAGGGTTGGTAATCGGCTGCAAGTTTGGGAGAATGGGGGCAACCAATTGGAAGATTTGGTACTTGTTATTGACAATGCGTCCTGCTATTCCAAGTTACATACATGAAAAAATTAGGAAAATGCTGTTTCACTACTGAGATTAGGACCATATTCTTCTATGTTGAATCACAATGAGAACATATGGTCGAAAATAAAAACCTTCGCAAAAAACAAGATGCATATACCTGATGTTTCTGGGCCTGATAATTATATTTGAATTACATTTGATAATATTTTAATTACAATTGGGATTTCATGAACTACAATTAAGAAATATGAATTACAATTGGCATTTCATGAATAAGAGTTGAAAAATATTAATTACAATTGAGATCTCATGAATTACAATTGAAAAATATGAATTACAATTGAGATCTCATGAACTTACAATCGGAAAAGGTGTACACGCAAAGAAAAAAAACGTTTATCGCCAGTTTGCCGCAAACGAACTTCGTTTGTCGTGCTTGAAATCGTTTATTGCAAACGTTTCAACAGTTGCCATTTAGTTGCAAGAAATGAATTTCGTTTGTCATAAACGCGAGTGATTTTTAAATTGCAGCAATTGAAAACTTCGTTTTTCCCAACTGAAAATTTTGTTTATTTTTCCCTTCGTTGTATAAACATAACGCTTATAGTTTAGAGTTACTTTTTGGACAAATTGTTACTATATAAGGAAATTGGTAGTTTGCTTAATACGCGGACGAAGATAGCAACAGAGGTGGAATCCATAAGAAGACGGACGGACATAATGAGAAAGATTATTAATATAATAAATAATAATGACCGAAATAGCTTGCGGTTTATATATATAAGATATATTTTTAAGTTGTGACAACTGAATATTCGTTTGCGGCAAATGCAGCTCGCAAACGAAGTATAGTTGGTGAATTTTTCAGTTGTGGTAAACGAAAAATTTCTTTGCGTGTAGTATTTGTGATAAATTTAATGTTTTTTTTTTATTAATTTTGTAGACATACAAAAAAATTGAGTTTTTAATAATAAACTTTATCAAAAATATAACGAAAATGTCCTATTGCAGCTGTCGAAAAAACATTTCCTTTCAACAAAAAAATATGTAAACAATATCAAAAATACAACAATTTTCAACGGATGGATATGTTTACAACCTGAAATCGATGATGAATATTTTTCAATGTAACTTGAATACCACTAGCAATCATCGATTGAATTCGACTAACATTTAATCGACTCTATTCGTACTTTCAGAAATTAAATGGAGTCTTAATTTTCTATTTACAGATTATTTTATTTATTATAAAATTATTTCAAAAAAGTTTTTTCAACATCAGTGCTAAAAATGTCTTCTCGGATTAGGATTGTGTGGTCCAGTAGACGATGGAATTCTTTGAGATCTTCCAGAGCCGAAGTGTGGTTCGGCGACAGCAAACGACAGAATAGCCATGAGGACTAGCAGGAAAAGTTGAAAATTCATCTTGATGACGTGAAGAGAACGTTTGATGTTGAGAAAGAATGAGTGCAGGCATTTATACTCAGACTCAGAACAAACAAAAAAATAAGGGGAACTTTTTCAGTACGAGAAATTTTAAGAAATTTTCTAGAGGTTGACCTTCTATAAGATTTCTGAAAGATAACGGTTTAATAAAACGAACTGTTAAAAAACGGTTTCGTCAACATATTTGCTTGAAGAAAAGTACCGTATTTGTCTATTGACTAAAACTTTGTTTATCAGCTGCAATTCCAACATATTTCAACAAAAAATATACCTATATTTATAATTTTGTTTTTTTTTTTTTTTTTGTGAATCCCAACATTTTTGTATTGATTGGATTTGACTGCCATATAAATACGCAACAACTTTTTAGGCATCAACTCATAAATATTGCAGCAACGTGCCAAGAGTGTTTAATTATTTGACGCGTTTACAGTGTTGCTCTAATACTTTAAAAATAAAAAAAAAAACAAAATTACTTAAAAATGCATATAAAGCCTTTTGCTTCGTTTGTGCTATTTGCTGTTATAGCTTTTCTAGCCAATCTTGTGAATGCTGAACCATTTCATGACCGGGGAGGAAGAGGACCTCAACGTATGCCACAACTTCCACAAAAAAAGTTTCCAATGACACCACCATTTAATCCAAATGCAAGGACAATTCAAGGATAACTATTAAAAGCACGATAAGAATGTCAATAATAAACGGACTCTTATTAAGGATTGATGAAATGAGTTTGTGTTGTCATTAAGAATGATTATTTTATATATTATACATAAATTACTGTTACATAATATCTTGTTAGACTAAGTACGAGTACATGTCAATCGATAGTTGAGAAAATAATTGTTCAATAAAAAGAAAAAAAATAAAAAGAACCAAAACATATCAAATTAAGAATGGGGAAAAAATAAAAAGAATCATAACATATAAAAGCAAGAATGAAAAGTAAGAAAGGAAAATTGTCAAAATTTTTACTATAGTAAAATATAGCCCAGCTTAGTGCTTCAATGGGCTCAATTGGCTCGATTATTAATTATTTGGGATTGGGCCACAAAAGCTGGGTGACAAAAATGAAAAAGAGAGATTTTAATCTCGAAAAATACGAAATATATAGAACGAGAGCAGACATCAAAATTACTGGTCTTTAAGGGAACCACCAAATTATATGGTATATTTTTGCTATATGGAGATATTTTTTAATTTCCGGCAATAGTTCAGTGGCAGTTGACTCATTTGATTCAATTGACTAAATTTTAACAAAAATTTGAATAAGCTATAGAACCCGATATGGTGTATTGTAAAAACAATTTATTCAATTGGCATGATTTGCATGAGATGGTGTTTTTAGTGCATGTAAAGTTCGCTCCACCATTCGTTTTCAGCAATTGTTCTGAAATATGCTCCAGTTGTACTGCAATGTACCGTAGATAGTTAAAAAAAAAATTGCTTAGTTTTGAAATTTTAAGTTAATAAAAAAAAAAACAGCAAAGAATGTATGTATTATCTTTGGCTTGGCCGAAGTTAAAATACCCCCACAGTCGTGTGCGATATATATAATATCTGTTTGAAGGTTTTATTATTTTGATGACGTCACCTAGTATGGGAGATAGGCGTGATTTTCATTCAATTTATCCAAATTTTAACCTCATAAATATCTGTAAAATATCAAATAAATAAATTGATTTTTGTGGCATTTATGAAGTTTTTGCTATTTTGATGACGTCACTTTGTAAGGGTAGGAAAAGTGGTTTCCATTTGAGTTTCATAAATTTCAAACTAAAAGTATTTGATATCGAGGCATATGTGCAGACTTTCAAGTGTTTAAGTGTGTAATTTTTGTAGAATTTTTAGAGATTTTACCATTTTGATGACTTCACGTTGTATGGGTAGTAGACGATTTCATTCGATTTTCACAGATTTCCAACTATTACTCGTATTTGGAATAAGAACTCATGTGCAAAATTTTAAGTGTTTGGTTTAATTTTTGTAGAATTCGTAGATTCATTTTGATGACGTCACTTCGCATGGAAGGTAGGCGTAGTTTTTATTCTATTTTGCCAAACATCAGGTGTAGAGTGGGTTATTGGAATCAAAGCTTATATGTAAAATTTTAAGAATTCAGTAAATTTTGGTGTATTTTTAAAACATTTTACCATTTTGATGACGTCGATTTGTATGGGAGGTAGGCTTGGTTTTGAAACGGAGTTGTGTGGTAGCTTTCTAAGATTCGAGCCATGATATGCTGGAGATATGCTTTTATGTGCCATTAGAAAGAGACAAATAAAGTATTAATTCTATTAAGAATATAACGTTTAAATCTTTATGAATATACATATTACTTAATATTGCAATTCTTTACGATTACAAGCATCATAAAAGGCACAGAGAGAACAAAAAAGGTATGACTATGAAAACGTTTGAACTTTTTCACCAAATGTGTGCATATGCATGATTTTGTGTCTGACTTGTCTATACAAAACATTTACTCCAAAAATGTACTCGATAGATTTGCTAGAAATCTACACAATATGTTCCCAATGTGGCGTAGTGGTGGCGTGCGTGGCGTAGTTGGTTAAAGTGCGTGGCCGCTATGTCAAACGAACCTGGAGACCCGGGATCAAACCCCAGCAGCGACAGAAAATTATTTGAATAAAAATGATTTTTCTGTACGGACGCCACCTCTCTGCAGACAATGGCAAACCTCAGAGAGTAATCAAAATGCCATGTAAAGCTTCTTGAGAACAAGAACATTCTGTTCATCGCCGTTCGGAGTCGGCGTTAAGCATGTAGGTCCGGTTCTCGGTCAATTGTGTACACACTCAATAACACGCACAACACAATTGATCATAAGAAGCTAGGTCAAAGTCCTTTCAAAGGCTGAAATGGCCAGTTATTTATTTTTTTTTTTATGTTCCCAATACTATGTAAGTTCATATAAGCATAAAAAAAAAACCAAAAAAATTTCGAAAAAAATTTTCACAGGTAAAAGGTGGCCTTAATGTTTTAGAGAAAATTTCCATATGGAAATGATTTGGAAACATTCCTCATCGTATCTTTTGGAAACTTATGGGAAGTTTTTAATTAATATTGCTTCCAAACCGCTTCTTAAGGAATGAATGTGGAAACGATTGCTTGTTTTAAAGGCAATTTCAATTTATTTGCAATAATAAAAAGTCTAATAACAAAGCAGCCTCGATAGTCGAGTATGGAGCGTGCTTGACTGCCACCCGAGGTCCCTGGTTCGAATCCCTGCCAGGCTAACAATTTTTAGTTGTTATTTGTTGTTATTTGTTGTTCTTTGCACATTATTTTTTAAGACAGCGGAGAAGAATGTTTCCCTCCAATAACATAGTGTGTATAAAAATAAATGGAGTGTCTAATGAAAGGGAATGTTTCCTGCTTACAGCCGGAAATGTTTCCATTTAACAGAGGAATATACAAATGTTTTTAGAGGTTTTGTATATTTTGGTTGTCTTGAGTTCAAATACTTAAGTAAAGCACCTTAAGTGACCCCGAAATGGAGGTCATAACATTTGCTGGTATATTCGTTATTTATATTTGAAGGACTAAACACTTCGAAGTTGTGGCGGCCGTGATCGATCATGTTAGCGTATGTGGACCCTCCTGTGCTGGTTTTTAAGGAACTGGGAGATATCTGGTTCAAGTCCCAACTCTCAAGGATAAAGTAACTTAATTCTTTTTTGAATAAATTTCGCGTAGAGTTTAGCAAGAAATTTAAAAAATGTGGATTTCTTTACTCAGCATTGAAAGGCGAAGTCCACTATTGATTAAACCTAAACTACATTCTATAAAAATTAAAGCTTATCAATCAGTTTCGGAGCTAAAATCGATGCGAAATGTCAATTCGGCAAGCGTATAAAGTTTGTACTCAAAATTTTTGAAATAACAACCGCAATAATGCAATACGACGTAATCGCACTTATTTTTTGTTTTTTTTTTTTTTTATAATGTTAAGTATTATAAAATTTTGTTATATTTTTATCATTTAACGTAAGCACACAAATTTTCAGACATACTTATATTACAATTACAACAATAAAAAAATTAAAAAAAAACAACAAAAATAATAAAACGCTAAGAGCCAAACATCAGGTTTTATTTTGTTATAAAAGCTATGTAAACAATAACAAAAAAGTTAATTCGTATATTAGCTGTGCATATTAACACACACTCACACAGAGATACCCAACGTGAGCACACGCAAAGTTACAGTCATGCACAAAATTTCATACATGCAACAAAATTATTATTGCAATAAAAAAAAGCTAAAAACAAAACAAAAAAACTTATTTTCATTCGAGGCGCCAATTTGGAATTTCAAAAATATTTTTGTGCCAGTGTATGTTGCTATGCGTGTGAAATATTTCTTAAGCTAACAAAGAAGAAGACAAAAAAATTAACTTTTTTGATGCTTATAAATTCAAAAGTAATGAGCACCTGCCACATCCGAATTTTGTTTTTTTTTATCATTACTAAATTAGTAAATTACTTTAAATGGAAATTTGAAGTATGTGCTCAGACTGCAAGAAGATTTGTAACAAGGTCAACCAAGATATAAAAAAAATAACTGTTTTTAATCGACATAAGCACGAAAGCGTACAATTTCTTAGTCATACTCGTACTTTACAACTTTGAGGGCAAAGATGCAACACTTTTTGACGTGACAACGTTACCTCAACCGCGCAGGTTTCAAAAAAAGTTGAAAAAGGCGTTTTCCAAAATGCATCAGCGTTGCATGTAATAATTACTCGTTAAGTATACGTGCTACGATAAAAGTTGGAGTACCACAGGAGAGGTTTATTCTTTGACTTTATGACGCAAATAAAAAAAAAAATTAAATACTTGATCGGGCCGCAGAGGGAGTTTCCTAAGCAACGAAAATGCAAATTTGTTACATGAAATTATAACACGCTATGTATAGGTTCTACGGTTAAAAAATTATACACCAGTAAATTCTAGTTCTTAGCCCTCATTCCAAAAATACACAAAAATTCATAACGTCATTAAGCCGCGAAGGGGCCGTTGGAAGATCGAAAATGTATCAATCATGCAACGGCGTCGCATGGAATCATTACTGTGAGTATATACGGTAAGTACATGCGGCACGGTAAATTTTATCAACTGAAAAAATAACTTTTGTATTTGGCCTTACGACAAAAATAAAAAAAAATAATTATGACGTCGCTGATCGCCAAGGTACCAGCTTATTGGTACTTCAATATTGTTGCATAGAATTAATAATCGCTGAGAATATTTTTTTCGACTGCAAGTCATGGTTCTTTGACCTCATAACGAAAATAAAAATAAAATGTTTGAGGCCACAATATCACGGAGGCAACCGCTTAATGCAGTTAAAGTGCAACGACAATAAGAAAACGTTGCACGGGATTATAACTCCGTGCCCATTGGCGCTATGGTAAATTTTATGGACCGACAGTAAAACTAAGGCTTTCGATCATCAGATAAAAATAAAAATAAAATAAATAGCGTCATAAAGCCTCTCTAAAGTAACCTAAATGCACAAAATGCAAAAGCAAAAGAAAAAATAGAATAAAAAAATATGTTAAAATTAATGTAAGGCCAAGTATTGGGGACAAGAATTTGGATAAGAATTAGGACAAGGATTAAAAAAAGAGCCAGGATTTGAACAAAGATTACGACCACGACGAATATAAGGACAAAATTATGTAAGGAAAAATTAGAGCATCTAATTGGACAAGAATTAGGAAAAGAATTCCAAAAAGAATTGGGGAAAAGGACTGTGACAAGGATTGGAACAAGGATTAGGAAAAAGATTCAGACAAACCAAAAAAAATATTTAGGACAAGATTAGGAGAAGAGGAGAAGAGGAGAAGGATAAGGACATGAAATGGGACATGGAACAGAACAAGGACTTGGACAGACTAATGACAAGATTTGACAAGATTGCGAAAAGAAGTAGGACACAGATTAGGAAAAGGATTTGAACAAGGATAAGGTTAGGAATTTGGACATGGACTATAACAACGGTTTGGACAAGAGGTAAATAAGACAATTTTTAAGACAAATATAAATTTGAGGATAAGGATGAGGACAAGTTGGGAACAAAGGAAAGCGACTCCATACAACACAAGGAGACAAAACTATTTTTTAAATTTTAAGAGAAAAATAGAGAAGTACAAAATTTTGACAGTCCATGGAGATGATGACTACGAATTGTTTTATATTAAAAAGTCAAAATCGCAAAATTTTGAGTTGTGCCCTGTTGTAGTTAGGGTGCAATATGTTTGTTGATCTTTCGAGAGAACACACAATTTTTGTTAATTTTAGAACAACTTTTATGACCATTACAATACATTTTTTTCAGTTATGATGGTAAGACTTCAGGTGTTAAACTACACAGTTAAGTGTCTTTGCATAAATTTCCCATACAGTGAACGGACACACAACAAGCTGTTGTAAACGTCTTCGAATGGATAAATTGGGATATTCTTGAACAGTAGTTCACTAAGCGGAATCAATATTCTCTCCAGTATGCAATCTTCTTATGCGTGTCGGTGCCACTGTATCTTGCTAAGAAAATGTTGTGCAAAAAAGATCAACTATTAGGCGACTATCGATCTCAGATGGTAAATAATGTTGGGTGTATTGAAGGGTCCCACCTGGGATCCAGAAAGATCCCCGTAATCCAGGGTTTTTTGTTTTGTTTTAGCTTTAAACCAAGGATTTCAGGGGGTTATATCAAACCTTCTCAGTCAAGTCTGCCTTGGTTCGAAAATGGAGTGATAGATTAGAAGGAAGGGGCAATCTCGCTTAACATGTGTAAGATGTTTTAAGCATGGTGGAAAGCCGTAGAAAGATTTGAATTTGATGCTGAAACTTGTTAACTATACCTCAGTCAACTCAAGTTATATATAAAGCAATCCATCCACAAACTTCTCTACCACCAACTACAATTTCAAGCTGTAAATATTGATGGGTTTTCAATTCATTAGAAATGAGGAAAAAATACAGAAAGGTTGAAGCTTAGGTGACGATGACCTGGTCGGGATTCGAACCCAGGACCTCTGGGGTCATGCATGCTACCTACTCGACCACCGAGGCCATCAATATTTTGTGTTCTAAACTAATCACCACTGAGCACAAATATTAATTTTCCCTACAGTAGAGAGATATGATCCTTAATCGTGTTGTTATCCCCAAACGAGCATGTTACCCAGCCATGTTCTTTAAGTCACAACAACTTCGTTTAAAGACGTAATAGCTCCGAAATGCTTTCCGGAGAGAAATAAGTATAGATTATTTTGATTTCTTGTAGTCACACCTTCAACCTTAAGTGCCAAATTCAAATATCTATGAAAATCACTTTAATGTAGCAAGCTGTGTATGTTCTATGCATGTATTTGTTTTTTTTTTTTTTATTAATTTGGCGCGCAAACATTTAACAATTGCCTGAAACTGCTCAAGAGATGTGCTTCAACTTTTTCTACTATCTTTGTTGTATCTACATAGACTGCATACTTAAAGTAACCAGTCTCAATTAGTTTTATGGTTTTCATTTTATTATGCTTTTATTTATTTCTTTTTTTTATCCTCCTTCTTCTTAATTTCGTTGTGCACTAACCAACTGTAAAATAACTATGTGAAAAATACAAAGAAAACGAAGAAATACTAAGTAAAGTAAAATAGGGAGACAGATGAGGAGCAAAGCTGCGAAGAATATTGCTGGATCGTCTTTATGACTCAAGGCACCACATGACGACGAACAACATATCTGTGCGTCTGTCTGTTCATCTGCTGTCGCTTTCGGTGTTGTTGTTGTTATTGTTGGTTTTACTGATTTCGCTGCTGCTGTATGTGAGGCATCTTATGGCGTAACGCACGAAATATCTTCACGATGTTTTCATTTTTGCATACATATGGTTTCTCATCTCAAATGATATCAAGAAGAAATAAAAAAAAAACAAAAAAATAAAACTTTTTTTCTTACTTAAGTAATTTTTTCATTGACTTTTTTATGAACTAACTAACTGACTGACTGACTGCTGGCCTATCCGCCTCTCGCCTAATTAGCAGGGAGTGCACCATGGGAGGCAACGAGCAATTTAGGAATTATTTAAACTTAAGTAAAACGTTCTCAATCTCATCATCTTTGAGTATTTTTCGATGGTATCTTTCGAAATAGAATACAATTGATTTCGGTGAAAGGTCGAATTAATGATACGGTTTGGGTTTTGCGTCAAAAATATAAGTGGTACGTTATATTTTTTCGATTTTATAACACATTGAGATAATATAGACATAAAGAGAGTTTGTTTTTAATTCAAGCAGAGATAGAGGAGAAGCAAAAGGATTGACTTACTCGTAGAACTTTGGGAATTCAAGATCTTATATTGATATTTCGAATGGCCGTAAGAACTCAATTTCAATGATTATTTCTGTCAAAGTGGTGATGATAAAAGTTAAGACAATGTTAAGAATTTTATACTAATTACATGTGAACTTAACTGCAGGTAGTGTAATAACTTGACTATCGAATTACAAGCGTATATCTAAGAAGAAAGATCAATTTGAAAAATGAAACAATTTTAAAGAAAGTCTTGACTAACTGCCATACAAGGTGACTTTATCAAAACGGTAAATTCTTTTTTATTTCCACAAAATTTTGAATTTAATACTTATGATTAATGGGTTTAACATCAAATTAAATTAAAAACATCTGCCTCCTTTGATATTGAAAACGTTTTCTGATCCAAATAATTAAACTAAAACACAGCCTTGGAAGTATTTTAACTGTGGCCACACCGAGATAATACTTTACTGATTACCTCGTTTTATTTTTATTTTTAATTTATTTTTATAAATTTTTTATTTCCTATTAATTTTATTTTTTTTTTTCTTATTAATTTGTTATTTTTTATTTAATTTTTATTTAATTTTTATTTAATTTTTATTTATTTTTTATTTATTTTACTTTTAATATTTATATATTTTTAGTTTAGTTTAATGTGTTTTTTTTAATATTTATTTTGAATATATTTTTATTAATTTTAGATTTGTTTTTCATTTATTATTTATGTATATACGAAGTATTATTTATTTACGAAGGTTGCTATATGCAAGGGTGGCCTTTTAAATCTTGCGCCTAACAATGAAAAAAAAACAGCGGTGAAAATGCTTTAATGGTTTTCAAAGTATTCTCCAATATAATCAATACACTTTTGCGTTCGTTTCAACCAATTTTCGAAATAGTTTTGCCTCTCTGAAGTTGGTAGCTCCGAAGACAAGTTTTTGAACGCGCCTGTTCGGGCGTAGAAAAACGCTCGTCAAGCATTTTTTATTAATGTGGTGGAACAAGATGAAGTCATTGGGGACCAAGTCGGGACTGTAGGATATGACCCAGCAATTCCACGTTTTGAGTGCTCAAAAACGTTTTTTGTTTGAGCTAATGTTTAGGGCTAATGTCTACATTGTCGTGATGTAGAATTATCTTCCTTCTGTGGTTGGTATTCCTCAATTGTGTACCAATCAGCATTAACAGTTATCCATTGCTCAAGTGGTACAGTTGCCACTTAACCAGTTTTTCTGAAAAACTGGCATCCATTTCCTTGGATGTGCTCCGTGCACGAATGACTTTTGTCGAGTTTTGCTCATTTTGAAGGACCGAAACGGTGGATTATTGCTTTATTTCGGTCTCATAAGCGTAGATCCATGATTGTTCACCTGTAGCGATGTCGTAGACGACATGACATTACAAACGACATTATTTTGTTTATATTGTTTCTATATTTATTATTTTTTATACTTTTTATTTGAAAGTCTTTTATTTAATAATTTTAATATTTTATTTATTTATTTCTTCCTTTTTATTTTCATTTATATTTTTTTGTTTATAATTAGCTAATAATTACATCTTTATATTTATTTTGATGTTAATACTTTTTTATATTTAATTTGTTATTTCTTCTTTTTATTTTATTTGTTGTTTTTAAATACTGAATGTGTTATAGTTATATAATTCATTATTTATTTTTTTGTATTTATTTTTCATTTATTTTTATTTACTTTTTATTTCTTTTTTTTATTTTTTTTATTTTTTTTTTAATTTTTTTTATTTTTTTTTTTTATTTTTTTTTATTTTTATTTTTATTTTTTTTTTATTTTTTTTTATTTTTTTTTTATTTTTTTTTATTTTTTTTTTATTTTTTTTTATTTTTTTTTTATTTTTTTTTATTTTTTTTTTTATTTTTTTTATTTTTTTTTTATTTTTTTTTATTTTTTTTTTATATTTTTTTCTATTTTTTATATTAAAAAAATATGATACGAGACTAAAATCCAAAGCTTAAATGAGGACAGGTAAATTTCTTTTCAATTTCTGTCTAGATATCTGAAAGTAAATTTAACTTTAGGAATTCTTGTATTCTTTATGAATATACTGTCAAATTTATTGTAGGATATACTAAGTTTAACCCAGAGTACTGACCGCTCGCCCATAATAACCACAATTTTAAGGATGGAACAAATTTCATTAATAATTTAAAAAAAAAAAGTTAAAAAAGGATTACATTCAAAATTTTTTTATAGCACCGAATATAAGAACAAGAGATAGTAAAACCTAGATATTATGAATTAAATATACTTCTCGAGCATTGACCGCCGCATATCAAAAAAAAAAAAAACAATTTATGCCATACGGCGGCACAAGCCACTGAATAACGACAAAAATACCAACAACAATAAGAACAATAAAAAAATAATATGCATGCAACAATAACACACACTCTCGGTTGGCTAAACAAATACCTCCACCCTAATAAGTAGAGAAATAAATTTATAACTGACCAACTGACCGGGACCGGAAGTGCATGAGCCAAATGGGAAAGCAAGTTTCACACATTAAGCGTGATTCGATATAAAAGAATAGCTGTGTGTGAGGTTGTGTGAGTGTAAATAACAGTGAATACGTGAGAAGTAGAAGTGAATATTTAGGTTTCTACAATAAAATCATTTTTTATTTTTATCAGAAATTATTAAAAAAAGAAAACATTGACATTATGACAAAAACTAAAACAAAGTTAAGGCCGTCATCGGGACGCGGAGGGAGCTGCCTAAAAAATGAAACTTCAAATTTGTTAAATAGTATTATAATGAGCTATAAATAGGTCCTACGGTAAAAAATTTTATATGCCACTAAAGGCTGGTTCCTAGCCGTGATGACAAATATACACAAGAAATTTATGACGTCATGAGGCCACGGAGAGAGCCGCTCCAAGGTCGAATATGCATCAATCATGCAACGACGTTACATGGGATTAATACGCGGTTAATTTATTTTCACGGTTAATATAATAAAACGGAAATGAAGCATTTATACCTGGCCTCACGACAAAAATAAAAAAAAATTATGTAGTCAGGTAGAGATGTAGCAGCGATGCAACAAAAATTAAATATTGTTGCATGCAATTATTGCTCGCTGAATAGAAGTGCTATAAAAACTTTTATTTTGAAACAGCATAAAATGATTCTTTGAGCTCATAACGAAAATTAATAATAAATGTTTGGAGCAATGACACCCGGAGACAACTGCTTAATTCAGTAAAAGTGCATCAACAATGAAATAACCTTGCACGGAATTATAACTCCGTGACTATTGACGCTGCGGTCAATTTTATGGAATGACAGTAAAGCTGTCATATGATAAAAATAAAAATAAATATTAATGGCGTCATGAGGCGTATCTTAAAGAAATTAAATGCAATTAATGCAAGAAAAAAAAATAAAATAAATACAAAAAAAAAAAAAAACAATATTTAAAAAAAAAAATAAAAAATGTATAAAAAAAATAAAAATATTAAAAAACAATAAAAAAAATTAAAAAAAAAATTCTTTAAAATTTACGTAAAGCCAAGTTTTAGTACAAGGAATTATAAAAACGATAAGGGCAAGGATTTGGTCAGAGATAAGGGCCGGGAATAAGATAAAGAGTAGGACCAAGATTTCGATAAAAATTAGAACAAGGAATTCGACAAGGCTTAGGATAAGAATTATTCATTTGGACAAAATTTTCGACACACCTAAAACAATATTTAAAGCAAAGATTTGGCCAGAGATTAGGGCCGTGAATAAGATAAAAAGTAGGACAAAGATTTCTAAAAAGATTAGAGCATGGAATTAGACAAGACTTAGGACAAGAATTCAGATAAGATTGGAAAAATAACTATGACAAGGGTTAGGACAACATTTTCGACACACCTAAAACAATATTTAGAGCAAGATTAGTAAAAGTACAAAAAAAAAAAATTAGACGAGGAATAGAACAAGTATTTGTTACTCTACGAACAAGTTCAAAACAAAGATTGGGAAAAGAAGTGAGACAAGGATTAGGAAAGGGATTCGAACAAGAATAAGGTCAGGAATTTGGAAATAGATTAAAACGTGAGTTTGGGCAAGAAATAGGACAATAATAAGAATAAAGTTAATAATAAAGATCAGAATGAATATAAGCTTGGGAACAAAAGAAAGGATAGGGACAAGAAAAAGGACAGAACTCCATTTTGAGTAACGCAGACACCTGCCGTATGAGCTTAATTCCACTTTGCCCCATGGCAAAGAAGTCGGTGTTCATGGAATTGATACCCAACAGACAGATCTACACGCCGTTAGTACCATGCTAATACCAATACACTAACGTCCATCCAACCATCTCCTGGGCGTCAATTCCATGACCATTATATTTAAATTAATAATTATACATGTATGGATAGTTACCAATGTTGGAACAGTACCAATTTATGGATGAGTAGTTGGGTCACCATCTACATTTATTGGTGGAAATCGAGACCCATATAACATCTTTGAGAATTTATGGGCATTGCCACCCGGTTGATTAAGCGCAACTCCACGCCGATCTCACAGACCTGTTTGCGACATTGAACTACCACAGCCAGCACGATAGATACTCCTGAAGGCCCAGCCCTGCGATAGTTCCCCCGACACACCTGCAACACTAACCGACATACCTTCATTCATCGTTCATGACTGTGATGGCAAAATTCACCACCATTGGACATGCAACAGCGTAGGCCCATATTACACGATGATCGTTTGATCGCGGTCAAAATATTTTTGTTGTTGCTTTCAATGCGAAACAATTGTTCATCCGCTCTGGCTCTCAGTGTTTTTTGACAGTTTCGCATTGAAAGCAACAACAAAAATATTTTGACCGCGATCAAACGATCACCGTGTAATATGGGCCGTAGACCACATCACTTCTAACTGTGTATGACACATGGTCACCACTATTTTGCGCCTTTGCAAACTATCACTCCGAGGCTACCAAGATATGCTTCTCACCTTGGAGAACCAAATTTTGACACCTCTTGTGCACCAAGACATACACCAATTTTTCATCGTTTAACCAGTCTTTATAAAACTATCCAGAGACCACAATGCCAATGTGGCAATGGAAATTGTGATAGTACGTCTATCGAGCGTAAAGACTATTCCCGTGCTAACACATTTTAAGGATCATTGCTTTTCGTTCGTAAGCATACGCACCGTTGATTGAATCATACGGTCCACTGCGACCAACTCCAGGATCTGAGTAGTCCCTCTACATTTACACAGGATAGGGCGAAGCCGTTGCCTGCGACCATCCTTTATCATGGCTTTGGACAGGCCGGTCGTGCAACAGACGAAGTTGGGCAAGAATAAGGACAGGCATAAAGAAACACGTGTCACGTCAAAACCTACGAAAGTATCCACGATACAGCCAATTTTTTTTTAATCGATTTTTGATCAAGGCGAATTAAAGATTTAAGATTAAAAACTTTAAATAACGGTTTCCGAGAAATCACATGGAGATAGTGGAATATTTTTCAATACTTGAAAGAGTTCTTCTTCTGAGAACGTAAGGCAAGAATAAGTACCCACTTAACAGTATATATATAATCCTTAACTAATCAAATACTTTTGTACTCACAGCTTATGGTGATGACCGCACATATATAAAACAAAAAAAACACAAAGAAACAACTTATTTGCGTACAATTAGTTAAGCTTAAACAAATACCGGTGAGTAAGAAGGAAACAACAAAAACATTGGCCAGAACTAGGGCCAGGTAAAGACTTTCTTACGTATGAATTTGTGTGTGTCTGATAGTGTGTAATAGAGCCCTGCATGAGTATGCTTTTTGCCTACTCAAATACAATCGCTTGATGTCGGATAAAAAGCTTACACTGACCTTTTTTTCTAAAGCTCTCGTATGTAAACATACTCTCACTCTATTTTATGTGAGAGTAACAATACACTGCTGAACTTATAACAGCAAGACCAGCTTCTTGCAATAAAAAGTAACGCAAACACTAGGTATACTGAATATTAATACACATACACTGAATATTTTGCGCATTATTTTGTTAGGAGCAAGAATCTTTTGTTTTGCGATTGACTTTCAATGAGATGCAAACAATATATATATAGACATGCTTTTTTTCATTGTTTTCAATTATGATTAGTGAAGTATTAAAGAAATAAAATTTTTTACCTCATCAATATCCATTTTTAATAAAATGTATATTTTAATAAAATGAATATTTTAATAAAATGAATATTTTAATATATATTTTTATCTCTTAACTCGTTCAAACACGTAATTTTCACAATGGAAAAAAGCACGCACAAAATGCACTGTAGTCCTCAGTCAGTTATTCAAAAACACTCTGAACCTGTGAGTCTGCGTAGAGCAGTTATTTTTTTGAGCACCTCACGTCGCCTGTCCTACCTCCTTTGTCTAAGAAAACCGGTTTGGTTAAACGCTAAGCATCACTGAACTACAGAACAGAAACAAAAAATAACGCAAAGCTTTCATAGCTCAGATCAATGCTTGCAGTGTATGTGAGAGTATGGTATGCGAGTCACCGAATAGAAACAAAAATAACGCAAACCTCTCAAAGTTCAGATCAGTGCTTACAGTGTTTGTGAGAGAACGGATAAGGTATAAGCAGTGAAGCTCGTGCGCAGATTTGCTCTGCACTACACGACCTGTTGTTTAACTTTTATTCAGTTACAGTGTACTCTTTAGCAGTGAAGCAGAGTGTATTCGCTTTGCGATTATACTCATGCAGGGCTCTAGTGTGTAATATCAGATTGTTTGTGTGTTATAAACACTCAGCTCAATTGCTTTGTCTTAATGTCAGTCGACTTTTTATTTATCTTTTTTTTTCGTTGTTGTTTATCTACCTCACTATTTTTCTTTTTTACTGGGTTTTTCTTTGTTTATTATTTCTCGATATACAAATTTTGCACCTTCAATGGCATTGAACTAATTCTGTTGGACAAAACATCGACAGTCGGAGTGTGCAAAATTTTGCAATTTGTTTTATCAATGACATGACATAATAAAATACAACGAAGCCGCAAAAAAAGCAACTATTTCTTAAAAAAAAAAAAAAAAAAAAAAAAAACTGGAACAGATAACAATGGAAATTAATGTGTTGGTGCATTGCGATCAGGTGTTTTTGGGCTGGCGCCATAAAATGCAAAAAAGGTTACTTTTGGATACCAATAAGTTGATTACTCTAGTGATATTGAAAGTTTGAGATGGACATTTGATAGAGTTCATCAAATAAGAAAGAGGAATAGGGAATGTATGGGAGTGTGCTTTTAATACCATTTGGTCATTTACTCAAGGTCATTATTGGTTGAAAAAAGAATTGATTAAGAACCTACTAATAAACATACGAAAAAAAATTACTATTTAAAAACATAAATTTATTACTTAAATTGTAGTGTTGATAGTGGTAACTAATAACGATAACAGCTTTCAACTATTGCGAACTCAAAGAGAGTTTTCTTTTCAACTGAGTAGAGAAATATTTATGCAATCTGTCTTTAACAAAGTCTACAACACATTTAAATAAAAAAAAAACTGATTAAAATTAAATCGTAGCCAATTTGAATTGTTTTGAGAAGAAACAAAGAAACAAAATTTGGAAGTTGTGTTATTTCCTATTATTTTTTCGTTCCATTGTGTACAAGTTCCCCAAAAATTATAGGATAAAACATTAAAATTTTGACCCTTTCATATTGTTGAACATTTTCATATATCATGCCAAGGATTATTTTATGAGAACCAGAGAAAACTCGGTCATTTTTTCAACTTCAATAAATTATGCAAAAAAAATTTGCCTTGAGTATTTCAAGGCCTCCCGATTAGGCCAGGGTACTACGCTTTAATTTTTCTGCATTTTTTTTAGCTCATTTGTAATCAACTGGAATTGAAATTCATAAATTTTCGACTTAGAAAGTTGTAGTTGATTGCAGCAGAGTCTAGGATGTGATTGCCTCATAGCTTGCATTGACTGAGGTAAAGCAATAACACTTGCCTCAGATTCAAATTCACATGTTTCTACGGATTTTCACCAATCTTAGAATATCCTATACATGTTTCGATTAATTGTCTTTTCCTTTCCACACTAATCTTCTATCAGCCCATTTCGAACCAAGACAGACTTGACTGAATAAGTATTACACCTGGAATACTTAAATCTTAAGAAAAAAAATAAATAAAAAAATTCAAAACACATAAGTGATCAACTTCAGTTTTCTTATAAAGTTCTATGCTTGGGTGTTATTTTGTTTGTTTGTATAGCATTTCAATGCATTGCAAAACATTTCTTTTCTACACTGTTTGTTTTGAAATGCGACTGCAGGAGACACGAAATACTTGAAAGCATGGCAGGTGGTTATTAGCAAGTCAAGTTTTAAGTAATTTTAGAATATGCTTAATTTCCAGGCATGAAACTTCAGTAAGTCCATTTAGAAAGAGATGCCCCAGAGTTGCCATTCTCCTTTTTGTTAGTGGCGTGCATTTGCAGAGGAAGTGTTGAACATTTTCTAATTCTTCTCCACACTTGCAGCTTTTGCAAAAAGCATTAGATATTAGTTCCAACCGAAGAGCAAACGTTCCGATTAGAAAGTGGACCCGTGATGATTCCTACTATTTTAGACAGTTTTACCCTGCTTAGCTCAAGCAGTTGATGGGCTTTAAGTCGCACGAAGGCCACTTTAGCTTAGCTGTGCTACATGTGTTCCTGGTGTTCCCATCGTTCTTATGCAAGTCTTAAAAATCTGTTCCTGCACGGGAGTTTATACGACGACATGGGTATACCAATAAATTCCTCATTTAAGAGGGTGTTAGAGGACGTACCCTTCCTTGCCTTGGATTTAGTTAAATTCTTGGGATTTGTTGATTCATGACTTTTATTGTAAAATATTACTAAGATTAAATATTTCCCACCAAATCACTTCTAATTTATCGTTACTTTGACTCAACGTTCACGTGAGTTATCTAAAAATATACAAAACGTAATAATAAGATGTTAAGTAATTGTTATAAATATACCTTTTAGCGAGCTATTAAGCGAAATTAGCTATCATACGTCACAATGTAATAAAATGTATGCTTGTCTATATGTCATGATTTTCAAGATAATACTTTGTTGTAATACAAACCTACATAAATTTCAGACGGTGTAAATTTTCATAAAATATTCCTATACATAACGAATTTTTTGTCAATCTAGTTTTATTGAGTGAAACTGAAAATAAAACTTCTTCAAGCGTAACTATCAATGTAATAACTTAAAATTAACCCTTTTAACGAACCGATTTAGGCCTTAAAAAACTCCTTAGGTAAGACTCCGAAGTGAAAGCACTAGTAAAGAATATTCTTAGTAACAACTTTCCAAATCATTCAAATGTGGCGAAACGTATTAACCTAAAAATATTTTGTTTTTAAAATGAGATTAACAAAATTTTCAAGAAAAATATACAAAAAATAAAGTAAGCAGAAGCTTTAAGCTTTTTTTAATGTACATACATATATATATATATATAAGACTAAAACAACAATCTAGCACAGGCAAGCCATGGCTAGCAGATAGATAACTCAATTTAACCAAATATCATACTCGTACCAACTATAACAATGCCATATACCGGATCGAGTGAGTTCGTAGCGCTTCGCTGATCATGGTCGAAATCAAAAACAAAACATCAGTAACAACAACAACAGCAACGACAACGGAAAATTATTAACTATAGAAGAAATTATTAAGCAACAGCCGGCAGAGCAAAATGTGCAAGAGTGCGCCTGCCGCCATAGAAAAAAAGCCAGGCAAAACAATTGCTACAATAAAAACAACAACAAAAACAAAAACGGAAACAGTCAAGCGGCAATAAACAGCAGTTGGCAACAACGAACAATTACAACAACAACAACAGCAACAAAGGAAAACGACATCAAGCCGGCAACCAGTCAATGAACATTTTTAATTCAAAATTGTATTTAGATTTTTTTTGTTTTTAATACAGAATTATTTCTTAATTTATTTTAACCATTTTAAGTTATGTTGTTGTGCAGATGGAAAAGCGAAATTATCCTAATGAATGAATGCACACGCACGCAGGCGGTGAAAGTTGTTACTAATTGAAAGCAATATTAATTCAGTTATTAAATTGTTCAAGAATAAAGCAGTAATTAGCCAAGAAATGCAATTTCATTTCAACGAAATTGGCAATGCGCTGGTCAGGGCTAAATAAAAGGAATACAAAATGGAATATATTAAGCTTAATGCCTGTCATACAGACTCTGTATCTTTTTATATCACTTCAGTTTTTTTGTCCTTTTTATATCAGTTCAACCCTAGACCATGATACAATTATACAGGTAGCATTGACAAGTATAGCTTTTCTCAGCAACAAGGCAACGACCATTTGTCAAAAACAGTTGTTCGTGCAACAAGAATTAAACGAATGTAAAAATAAATAAAATCCGCAAAATATGTGCTTTAAATACACAATTATAATAATGAAAGTTGTGAAAAAATTATGTGTGATATGTGTTTAACGTTTTCCAGCCGTGGTGTTTTAATAATAATTGGAAACTTCTTTAATTTCGTCCATATGCATCTGCAGCTGCTGAGGTTGCTACATTTGAACGTTTTCAACATTTTTTCTTATGTTTGCACTTAATAACACAAAGTTCACAAGTTATCTTCGTTGTAGTAATAATAATTCACTATTGATTAAATAAAATAGGCAATATTTTGTAAGAAAATGTTTGGTTATTTGCAAGCGCTGAAACATAAACAATGGCGAAAACATAAGAAATAATCGTTGGGCCAATATGAAAATTAAACTTGACACTGTGGATAACTTGCATTCGATCGATGCATTTTTCTACGTCGAAAATCGTAAAAAATCATCACCCAAAAATGTTCACGTGTCAATTCTATTTTTTTGATGAAATACAATTTTCAAACCACCTTAAACAGAACAATAAGCGCTCATTCACCAAAGCGTTGTGAATGCGTTTATGCTAGAAAATGTCAAATTTTCAAAATTCATCGGGCAATGCTTAGTGTTGCCGAGGCGCAAAACTTAAAAGGCAGCCTTCGTATAGTAAAATCGAGCACTTTCCAAGCACTATAGTAAAATCAATTTTTTTTTTGTCAATTTTGTTTCTTTGTTTCTTTATACGACCAATTTTCTATATAACTTTAGAAAAAAAAACTTTACGTTGGCCTTAGATTATATCATTATTTTGTATTTTGTTGAAATATTCTTAACAAGAAAAAAAATTTTCTTTCTAAATATATACTTAATGTTGTATTGTTAGTCTTTGAAAGCTTAAATAAGAACGTAATAAATAATTTTGTCACCTAAAATCCAAAAAGTTATAAAAGCCATTTTTATATTCTTACAGTCGAACGCCTAAAACTTAACTAAAAGCAAATATTTAAGATTAAAAAGTTTTTGAATTTTGTTAATTTAAATACCTAATTATGATAGGATTGGTTTGCAATTTCGATGGAACCCGAAGATTTTTTAAATGTATTAAAATCAATAAAAAGCTCTATTTTGAAGGTTTTATGTTACATCCTTTTATAGATTTAAATTGACGAATATAGTTCATTTATGAAAATAATACAGTCAGCTGAGGACAAATGCTCCAGAATTTTTAAAATATTTATTGAATCTAGATTGAAAGTCATTTGGTTGTTCAATTGTGATGGTCGTGGCCTAACGTGTTAGCGTGAGGGGACCAGTCTGCAAATTTTCAATCCAAGATTACGGCTTCGAATCTCATCTGACACAGAAAATTTTTTTAATTTCAGAAATTGAAATTAAAATAAAATACAATTAGTTTTATGAGAGTCCAAGACATGTCTGTTATTGAGATGATATAAACTGAGGCTTGCGCATACGGTTATATTTTTAAAGTGTGTGAAATTAAATTCGTAAATCCAAAAATAACTTAGTAAAGACACAAACAAATATTTCATATTCGTAGGAAGTAAAATTCCTGCAACTTTTTATCCGAACGAATTAAAATTCGTTTTAGGATAAAGTACGAAATTAACTTTGGGTACGAATTAAACTAAAAGATAAAAAATTTATGAAAAATTAAAAAAAATTTTTAAATTAATAGAAATTCAAAGAAAATATGTCATTAGTAAAGTTCAGAAATTCTTCAACAAAAATTCTTGAAATGTAGTGAAGTGTTGAAGGTGGTTTGGTATTTTAAATAAAACATCCTAATATCCGATAAAAAAAAATCGGAATGTTATGTATACCACTGAACACGTTATTGATGCACTGAACAGGTAATCCTTTCCAATGATATGCTATCATTCATATCGCACTCTATCTTCAAAACAGACACAACTAAAAATTTCAAAAATTTCAGGAGAAGCAAAAAACCAGTTTGTTTTTCAAAGGAATCCATACAAAACAAGGAGACAAAACGATTTTTTTTTTTAATGTAAAAGTAAAAAGATGAGTGCAAAATTTTGATAGTGAATGGAGGTTTATCACTACGAATAGTTTAACATTAATAAGTAAAAATTTGTAAATTTTGAGATGTGCCCATTTTGAAGATGGAGTGCGATATGTGCACACCCAAGATTTTGGACATAAGAAATTTATTTGGACATAACAATAAAAAAATACTAATATAATAAAAGATTATTCCCTTAAATATAAAACCTTAGTATTTAAACCACATAAAATCATCAAAAATATTTGGGCGGGACTGGACAACGGGTTGTATCACATTTTTAACATTACCCACATCCTCAGATCTGACGCAAGACCCGAGTGGATCCGACTATATTGCAGAGGGAGAAGAAATAATTGTGGAAACATTTAAATTTGTCAAATTTCTACGATTAAAAGTTTATTTTGTAAACTTTCATAAATTTCATTTACTATCACGAAACGAAGAACGAACATTTTAAGCATTCATAAATATATTTCTCTCTTGTGTCTTGCTTAACGTTGGTGTGCTTTTTCGTGAATACAAAATTTAGGGGTTAATTCTTGCTAAACAAAAAAAAAACATCAGCTTAGTCTTAATTCTTGAAATCAATTAAATTTTTCTTTAATACTTACGAAATAAATCCTTGCGCACTAAGTTTCTTGCACAAAGAACTGCAAATGAAAAGAAAAGAAATTGAATTAACAATATTCAATAAAATCAATGAATTATTTAAACAAATAAACATTTGAAAATAAAAAAATTTATTAAACCTTACTTGTTATCCGAATTTTGTGTGCTCCATTTCGACGTGGATAATCCAATTTATTCATAATTTTTATCTTATCTAACAGAAAATTATGAAAAACCTACTTATAATTTTGATCGTCGTTTTTTTTTATAATAAAATTATTATTGCATGAAAACAGAAAACCAACAAAAACAACGAGCGGTTTTTAAGCAGCATTAAAAGTGCTACTATTATTGTTGTTGTGCTGCTTGTCGTTGTTTGTATAGATGTAGTCGTAGATATTATTTAAGTTTCTGTTTTAACTTGTTAGTTGAAATAATTGTATAGTTTTTTGTTGTAATTGGTGCTGAGAACAACAACAACGATCTTGACGACGGCGACGATGACGGCGCTGATGAATTGTTTGTTATGTCAATTAAACTGTTATTGAATAACATTGATTTGAATTTTCGTTATGTTTGTTAACCGGCACTAAAAAAATTGTAAAAATAAAACGATTATAAACATTATAAAAATTAAAGTCAGATTTAAACCGTACAAGTCTGCATAGTTTCTTGCAGTAAAGTTGCAGCTCTTTGGTATAAAGTCCATTCATTTATTTATAGGTTAGCTTTGTCATTATTAGGAAATGTTTTTTTAAGGCAACAATATTAATGGAGCATACCTTTAACACTCTCACTTCTCTTTCAACAACAAAAGAAAATAAATTTTTAATAGTTTAACGGATATTCTCAAATTTTATTACCAAATGAAGATTTCGGCAAATACAATTAATAATTCAAAACTATGAAAAGCCACGACAGTTGATTCATTTGTAATAAAACCTAAGCAATTAACCATATGCTTCGAAAAAAGACTTCGCAATGTGTATAGTTCATGGAACATAGACTTTTTTAAACTGGATAAATTTTTAATTTACTAGGGAATTTTTTAAGTCAAGTTTTCATCTTCGTCGTCGCTAGTGGCAAAAGAAGCGTATTATTTTGTTCAATATATCGGGTTGTAAGTTTCAAAGGAAGACATCACAAAGACATCCACATATTTTTTTTTTTATTTTTTTGTTTGTACCCAATAAGAACTTATAAAAATTTATATAAGTTGTCTTCGAACCGAAGTTTATTTTAAGTCACACAAATTTTTAAATTTTATAAAACTAAGCCTTGACTTTTCAGAAAATATGTAAAGATTAGTTTATTTAAAACATAAAGTTCATATGTAAGTCTAGGAGATTTTGTTTTTGGGTATTAAAAGATTAATATCTACTTTTCTACTTATGCCAATTGAATGTAACTGCGTGAAGTTAAATTCGTAAATCCGAAGATAACTTACCAAAGACACAAACCTTTATTTCTTCTCTGTACAAAGTTAAATTCGTACTTTTCTGCAAAGTACGAATTTAACTTTTGATACGAATTTAACTCACGACACAACGAAGTTAAATTCGTACTTCTACGCAAAGTACGAATTTAACTTTGGGTACGAATCTAACTTCATTTGTACTGAAATCACTTTGACATCGACTTTTAAACAAAAAAAATTTTCAAAATTTATGAAAAATTCTAAAAAATATTTTTAAATGTAAACAAATGCAAATAAGTTATTTCATGTAAGAATAACTTTTAATTTAGCGATTGGAAATTTTTGAAATGTAGGAAAATCATGGTTTATGGTACTACTTTTCAATGACAAAATTCTCAAAACTGAAACGCACAATTCTTAAATAATGCATACCAATGGACAGGTAATTGATGCACCTTTCCAACGATATATGACTCTTTGTGGCACAGTTAAGATTTTGGCCATTGAAAAATTTTGAAAAGTATTAAACCATGAACCTATTATTATTGCTTTTCAAAAATTTCCAATCGGCAAAATTCTTAAATTAAATTACTTTTTTGCTTTTGTTTACATTTAAAAATATTTTTTAGAATTTTTAATAAATTTGTCAACTTTTTTTTGTTTAAAAGTCGATGTCAAAGTGATTTAAGTACAAATGAAGTTAAATTCGTACCCAAAGTTAAATTCGTACTTTGCGTAGAAGTACGAATTTAACTTCGTTGTGTCGTTAGTTAAATTCGTATCAAAAGTTAAATTCGTACTTAGCAAAAAAGTACGAATTTAACTTTGTACAGAGAAGAATTATTGGTTTGTGTCTTTGCTAAGTTATCTTCGGATTTACGAATTTAACTTCACGCAGTTATTGAATGTATGCAAAATTATACTTTTGAACATAAATATTTACGTAAGTCATCGTCCATTCCCAGTGGCGGATCTAGGATTCGCCAGACGGGGGCTGAAACGTCTTTTTGACCTTTTTTAATTTATTTTCCATACAAAAAATACTCCATCGGGCCTAAAGCCCTTTCAGCCCGTATGTAGATCCGCCACAGTCTATTCCTGACCTATTCTCAGAGAGATATTCGCGAAGGTGTGGCTTGCGCGACAAATTGATTAAAAATATCCTGGTAGATGGGCTGCCGTAGACACGACAGTGAAGGCGATGATGCATGCGATGCAGTTTGCATGGTAGTTAATGTGTGTTGTTCCTGCGCCATGTCAGGGATATATGAACAGGCACACAAGACTGTTCTTATGGTTTATATAACTAGATAATCAAGCTTGAAGTTTGCTTTACGTGGATGTATTCACTTCCTGAGGATTGCCATTGTGTGCAGAGATGTGAATTAATTTCAATTGAAAAAAATTATAATATCACAGCTGGGGTTTCGAACCTGGTCTCGACTTGGGATCGAGTGGTCAACGCTCTGTTTAACGCACACGGCCACGTCCACCGAACTAATTATACAATTCGCATTATTTAAGACCCTAAGATTTCTATATAAAAGCACAAAGCGAAATTTTTAAAAGGGTTTTTAGGAGCATATTTTACATTGAACATTAGCCAATGTTTTTCTTAAGGCCAGCTAATAAATAGTTTAGCGAATTCTTAAATACTTGAGTCTTTTGAACTTTGATCAATGATCTCCATAATTTTGATTGCTTGTTAATTGTATAAGTATATTAATGAAAAAAAGTAATTTATTTTTAATCTTCTATTATATAAGCAAGTTTCCTAGACAAAAAAAAAATTAAATATACCTACATTTTTTTTTTTTTTTTTTTTTAGTCAGAAAAAGGCTCAAAAAAGCACTCTGCTTAAAAACAAACTAGGAATGCATTAAGTGAGAAGTGAGAGTGTTGAAGAACCACACGATTCTCAACCAAAGCCATGGGCAGAGGTTCAAAATACATAAAATAATTATTTTTCAAAAATATCAAGAACATATTTTAAGCTCAAGAAAGGTTTACGCTTTTTGTTTCAGTATCACCCATAAATAAAGAAATTTGTAAAAGGAAAACATCAAAAAGAAAAAACAGAAAGAATGCAAAACAAAGATCCCAGAAAACAAGCAAATGGCAAAAAAAAAATATCAAAGGAAGCAAAAACAAAAAGAAGGTTGAATAAAGGCAAAAAAAAAACTGCAGGTAGATATTCCACTATGACAGGTAAACTAAAGCCACTGTGTACAATGCGACAGATTTTTGTCTTTTAGCAATAATTTATTGGTTTTTTTTTTCATTTTAGTACACATAGCTACGTTGTTTTCTTAATTACCATATAATTGCACTTGTTTTTATTTTATCATATTATAAATAATTTTTTAATTTAACGTGCACGTAAAAATTTCGTTATTTTGCACTAATAACGAAGTTGCGCACGTCTGACGGTATGGACGGACGTTAAATTGTATCCAACAACGAGAACTTTTGTCCACAATTTTATCAACCACAACTTATAGCTTCATTCAAGCCTTCACAATCCAAAATATTGAATTAGCCACAAAATTCTTCAAAACGACCACGGCAACGATTTTTCCTATAATTTTTCCTTATATTTATCACGAAACCTTCACTTCACTTCTTTATCAATTGTGAATTTATCGAATTTTTTTAGCATTAATTTCATGCAACTTTGCTGTTTCAAACATTTATTGAGTATATTTAAAAACTTTGTAATTTATTGTGCACGTTTGAAGGCTGAATTTTGTGAAATTTTAAGTATTTTTTCTTGAAATTAAAAATGATTTTTTTTAGTTGCAGAATGAGTTCTTGAGGAAAAACGCCATTTTTGTTGAGGGAAGGTCCGTCGTTCACTCGACTGTCTAAATTTTTTTTTCCTTTTCTTTTCTTTCTTGTGTCATTCTATCTTTTGTGCTCTTGTTTCGCCGTGGTGTTTTCGAAGGCGCATGTGTTGGAGGTGGAGTCGGCGTAAATGGTGAGTGTGTCCATTGAGAAAGCACTATCTCTAAACTGACTATTGTGAATTATTTAATCAATTTATACAATTCGTATTGGAAAAGGGCATGATTTTAAAATATTCATGTAAAACAGAGAATGAACAGAAATATGAAGGTAGAGATACAAATATTTTATAGAACAACTTTTAAAATTCAAAACTCATGACGTTAATAAAATTTAACTAATTTATATGTTATAAAAATAAATACATTTGATTCAAAACAATTTTTGAGTCAGTGGTACTAACAAAGTAGGTTATTTTTAATTTTTAATCAAAATTGTGTGTCGTTCAACCTGTTTACCGAACGTTTTCTGTTCACAACCATCTCAATTAGCACGAAAGCGTTCTTTATAGATTAACAGATAGTTAATTAATTGTTTTTTATACAAAACCAAGATATTTCCAAAGATATGCACGTTGGTTAAAGTGAATATGCAACAGCGTATTTACATTGTTCATGGTGAAATTAAGAAGGTAGCAGTGATGAAACATTCAGCTAAAACTGTCAAGTTAAGAATAAGTAAAGGGAATTAAATTAAAACAAAAAATTATGTTATATGGGTTGACTGTTCAATTATTTGCTATTTTAAGAGGTGAAATGTTTGTATGAAAAAAATTGTAATAAAAATACTTGTTTGCTGATTGTAGCGAATGTCATCTATACTGCTTATGGTTACTTTACAAATTTGCTTATAAATCTTAGGGCCGTTTTCTCAATGTCCGGTTAGTGTAGCTCTTAACCAGAAGATAGCTAACCATACGATAGCTAAAAAAACAATTTCGGTTTCACCAAGTTCTGATTAAGTAACCTTCGGTTATATGATTAATTGTGAATTTTTCAATTGTGAATATGCGAAAACTGCATGTCACCTGTCTTGTGTTTACGTTTTTTTGTGATTTTGTACCGCGAAATGAAATAAAAATGAAAAAAATTCAACAAATTGCCGAATTAAACTCCATATGAAGAAACATTTCTTGCTTTTGAATAAGTGTGTAGAATAAATAAAAAATTGTTTACTCTTCTCAGCTGTTCTTCCGATTAGCAGCTAACCGGAACCACAACTTGCCGTTAACTTAATCAGAACTCTACCGACAGTTAAGCACTAACCGAACATTGAGAAAACGATTTTTTGCTAACCGCTGGTTAAAGTTCTGGTTAGTGCTTAACCAGACATTGAGAAAACGGCCCTTAGATTACAAAAATATGCATCTAGATTTCTCAAGAAAACACGAAAGATTATAAACGCAACTAACGAAGTCTTTTTTTTATATAATAATTTTTTTATATCAAGTTTTTAGTCATTAATATTTAATGCAGAAATAGTTGCTATTCTGACAATTTTTTATTTCGCAATATCATAAAAAAAAAAATTGAAAATGTATCAACAACAACACAATCGTGCAGTTTTTAGAAGCTACGTTACTGTTATTTTATATGTAGAATAGACAATCTTTATAATAGGTCATTGTGATATACTGCCATATAGCTTCAGTTAATACTTAATATTGAATCAACAACTTTGTGTAACAAAAGTTTTTGAATTGGTGGATAGTGTATAGAAATCTCAACCTATAGGCATGAGTTCGATTTCCATGGTGGACAAAGAAATATTTTTAATGTTACATTTTCTTGTTGTAATAGACGTAAACAAAAATAACATCAATTTTAAAAAAATGGTGTCGGAAAAAAGTGTCGTTTTGAAATTTCACTCTAGTAAATCACAAACGGGGCGTAAAAAGCTTCGCTTCAAATAAATATTCACAGTAAAATCTTTCAACTTGTTTAAAGAATATTCCATGTACTATATCTAGTAATATTTGCATTCTGGCTCAACATCTGTTGGTACAACTATAACTAATTTTTTTATTTATTTTTTTTTTTGTTTTTGTTTTTTTTTTTTGTATGCTATAAATCGGAAATACATACTTATATTAAACAATGTTAACGACACATTCATGAAAGGAAAAAGTTAAAAAAATACTTTAGATCGAATATATTAATAAACACCATGTAATACCGTGTTAGTTGTGCCTTTTCACTTTTTTGTACTGTCTGAGGTTGACGCCAGTGCTAAGTTCTATTATTGTGAACGCGTCAGAAAAGTGAACAGATGTTTTTAATTTTTTTATTTCATACATTTTGCGCAGAGATAAATTTTGCGGTTATAGTTTGGTGTGAATACATTTATAAATCTTGAAATTTTCAATAACTTTAAAAAATGTCCATAACTCTTGAGATTAACCGCAAACAATTGGAGGAAAACGATCTATTAAAAGTACATTACTTGCCGGCAAAAATTGATGGTGACGGTGAGGCGAACGTTGACATGTTTTTTAATAACTATACGCGCGAAGAAAATGGATATATAACTAACGCACTGCGCGGCTATCCACTGAAGGGCGAGGAGCTAATGGTGCCCGATGGCTACAACGCGGTGGTGTTTCAGGAAACACGCGAGCCTCTTAATGAGAATGCAGATCGTATCTTGCGAGTGACTGGAAGCTTTGAGAGCTTCAGTTATTGGAACTATGACAAAATTCCATCTAAGGCGGATGGATACAAGCAGGCGCTACAAATGATCAACATTGCAGAAGAGGTGAGAAAATTCAAAGCTACATATAATTTTTTGGTGATATTTTTTATTGTTTGCAGTTGGCGAAGCCATTGACCGAAGACGATGTTTTAGAGGAACTAGAGAAACGAAAGAAAGAGGCAGCTAACAAATAAAATTCATTTAAGTTTTTCATTTTTTATTAATAGATAAAATCTTTAGATTTAACCATAAGTATAAAAATTAATTCACAAATAATAAATATTAAGAAGACTACGTGAAAAATTGTGAACTTTGTTAGTTTAGAAATTTTTCAAAAACTAAATTAGTCAACGTGAAATCAGTTGAACATAATTATGGTGTGGAATTTATCGGTTTTCCAGTAGGGACAGTATTCTTTTTCCACGACAGTTTTACTTAAAACTACAAAAAACATTAAAAAAAAACTTATTACATCTAATAGCCAAAATCCGTAGGTATGTCCATTCAGTCGATCGCTACTTAATCTCTTAATAAGCTTTACTCATCCGCATCTGCAAAACGATCATCGTTGATATTCAAATTCTCCATACCACCTTGCGCCTCTGCATCAGCTTCAGCAACAATTACATTTGCGGGCATTACCGCTGCTTCCATTCCTCCATTCTCATTACCTTCATCTGCTTCACCATCATCCATGAAATCACTTTCCTCAGATATGCTATCTGCTGAATCGGGATGCAAAGCCTGACACTCAGTCATTGCTTGAAACATGGTGTCCACAGTGTTGATATCTGCGGGTATCAACCAACATTCCGTCAACGCATCCTCTTCATCAGTTGCATTGCCTTCATCTTCCTCACCATCATCTACATCATCATGCTGATCCATTGGCAAGCCAATGACCGCTGCATTGCCATTGTGTCCATTGGCGGCACCATCGTAGACTCCGTTCCAAACCAGCTGATGGTCCAACATAAAGTAAATACATTTAACCGGATTTGTTGATATTCCATGTACGCTTATTTGTTTCCACAGTATAGAGATTCCTTCAGGTTTATCATCAGGTGCCCATGCCAAAGCGCTGTAATGAAATAGAGTTTTCGAGTAAAAGTTTTTGTTTATTATTCAGACGAAAGAACCTCGCCACATACCTCTGACTAATGTACAAAGTTCCGCTGCCAATTATTTTGTCTCCAATCTTTAACTTTAAATTATTTGTGCTATAGATTAGACCCTCTTCTGGTGGTGTTATATTTGTTATTAAAACCATTGCAAATTTTTATTTATAAATGAAATTTAATGCAAAAATTTCGAGGCCGGCGACAGAGATAATGAGATGGGAAACTTCGTTTCTATTGTGAATTCTGTTGATTTTGACAGATAAAAATGCTTGTTCTTCAGTTTTTTTTGCAATCACGTATTGTGTATGTGAGTTCACCTCATATTTGTCAAAAATAGGTATTACACCCAAAAAAGTCTTCCATATTTAAAAGAAAATTGTTTTTAGCTGAGCAAGAATATTGTTAATAATAGTCGATAAAGAACTTTTGTTAACATAGAAATGTTAGTTTTGTCAATCTTATTTGTGGAGTTACTTTGATAACAGACAAAAATATTTTTGATAGAAAAAAATTGAATTTACAATGAAAAAATTGTTCTATTTACAAGTGGTGTTGTTAACAGAAAAACATAATTCAATTTCTTTCAAGAACAGCTATATCTTTGTTTTAAAAACTCTGTTCTAATTTTTAAATGCATGAATTTGTTTGAACAAACATTGTAGGCTAGCTTTTCCCTATGTGTACAGTGGTGGCTTAGCTGTCGAAAGTGAGATATTCACCAGCGCTCATGTCCATCCAGAGGGGTGAATTCATCGAGAATCCATCGAGAGGGGTGAGTTTGTCATGAAATTTTACTAACACATTTATAACATTTGCATTAGTATTGACTGCATTTTAGCATATGGCTATCTCCTTTTTGCCGAAGTTTCCAATCTCTTTATCTCTGCCGGCGATTTCCTACTAGTTGATATTCACAATTGGAACAATAGACGAGCAAGTTGTATTTACACAGCGAGAGCTGCGCAAGGTTGCCAGTTATGTGGGAAAAATCCCATTTGTGGTAATTTTTAATTGTCCTTGGGAATTTTTTTTTTTGGGAATTCCCATGGTATTTTTTAATAAGCGTGGGAATTCCTGTGGTATTTTTTAATTAGCGTGGGAATTCAGTGTGGTATTTTTTAATTGCCGTGGGATTTGGGAATTTTTTTCTTCAAATGATTTTTTTCCGTTTATTAAGCAAAAACTTCATACGAAATCATTGCCATTATACGCATTAAACGCTCTGTTTACACAACGATTTTATGCCGTATGTTACGCATTTAAATTTAGCAGTTTGCGACCCTGTTTTGAAGTTCGTATGACCCCTTTTAGTCCCGGTTTCCACTCGTCAAGTCTTGACGGTCAAGTCTTGAGTTCGGTGGTGCGGGAATCGTAACTAAGGGGAAGGAAGAAATTTACCGTACCGTCAATTCTTGGGCAATTCGTTTTGTGTTCGTTCGTTGTTCCGCTACTTTTTCTACTCATTTTGCGCATCATTGGCGTCATTTCATTTCATTTCTATATGATGGAATGAAACGGCAGTATATGATACACACTTTTACATTGGTCAAGACTTGAAATCAATTCTTTGCTATTCCCTTTTAAATTTACCCTCTCTCACGTTGATGCCCGCGTCTTTTATCATCAAACTCACAGACTTGATTTCAAGTCTTGACCAATGTAAAAGGGGTCTTGATGTGTGGAAACTGAATCGTCAAGTTTAAAAGGGAATGTCAAAAAATTGAACATCAAGACTTGACGAGTGGGAACCGGGACTTACATTGGCCAAGACTTGAATTCAAGTCTGTGAGTTTGTAGGCAATTTTCCGCACATCGGAAGCGACGAAAGGGCAAGACAACACTTGCGCTGTTCAATTTTTTTGGCAATTTTTTGTATTCCTTTCGTTCTTTTCGCTGTTTTGACAAAGACCTTCACATTATTTTTCGTTTGCTTGCGTGCGCTTGGTGTTCTGTAGCTGAAAACTGCAAGGCTGCGAACACAATGCATGTGTATGAGCAGAGCAAATATATTAAAGCAATAAATCTTATGCATCTCTTTTGTGTCAGAATTCAATTCTTGACTAATGTAAAAGGTTTCGTCAAGTCTAAAAAAGAACGTCAAGAAAAGTTGATTCCAAGTCTTGATCATGGTAAAACTATAAAATAGGGCTCGGATACTCGGAGAAGAATGTAGTAGAAGGCATAGAAAAGCGGGCTGGTTGTCAAAATCAGCTGTTCATCTCGAGTTTCTTTATGTTCATTTTTCGCAGTTGATTTTAGGTTAAATTTTTTATAAGCTTTTCAGCAAATTGAACACTTCCTCGACATTTTATTGATTTATTTACAACGTTTTTACAATATTTTCTCTCAAATTAACACAAACTTAACACACGTGTCCGCACTATTTACAACTAGAAAACCTAATATATTTATTTCATTTGAGGTTTCTACGCACTTCGCCATTGACAATTAGCCAACCTTTTTATTATCCTTTCTTCGTTGACGCGTGAGGGCACTGAGCGACTCGGCCCTACTTTATCATGGTCTTGATCAATGTAAAAGGGGTCAATACAGTTTACTCTTTTGTTTTGACAGGACTTGTTATTAAATTCAATCAGCTGTTCGCCATTCGAGTAATAAACTTGGATGATTTTTATTTCTTTCGTTTTCTTCATTGCTTTAATACACAAAAGATATAAGAAGATTTCGTTGACTGGAAAAGATCGCATGGTTCTGGCCTGGAAGCAACAAATTATCGAAGATGTGTGCCGCTGCTTGGGAAAAAACATCTTTGTTTTTCAGTTGCAAAATATGCGCAATAATCTGCTGAAAAATCTGCGCCAAGAATGGAAAGCAAACTCAAAATTTTTCTTTGGTTTGGGGCGCAACAAAGCTGAAGAAGTTGAAAGCACATACTTTTTAACAGGCTTACGGAACAGGTGGTCTGCCACTGAAACGCCAAAGCAAGAGGTACTCGACTGGCCCATTCGAAATTTTTCAAGTTTCACTTTTTAATATAAATCAATTCGTAATGCACATCTCCATCGACTGTCAAAATTTTGATTTGATATGATTGCTCATTAATTTTTAAAAAATAATATTGTATCCTTCTTTTGTATGAAGTTGCTTGAAAACGAAATGGTTTTTTTACTCTCCTGAAAATTTCAAAATTTAGAGTTGTCACTTTTGAAGACGGTATGCGATATGTTTTCCTTAAAAATATGCACATCTTTTCCACTTTTTACCATTCTAAGAAATATGTTAATATATACGTACATAGTTCTCTTACTTTGTTATTTTTTTATTATTTTAACTTTTTGTGTATACCTATTTCGCTAAAGAAATTATTTTGTGGTAGCAAACAAATGATATTCACGATCTCATATAAATAAGACTAAAAAAAGTGATATGTATTTAATGAACATAATGTAAAAGATCTGTACAAGAAAATTTTGTAAATTTACAAAAATAATAATAACTTCTTATATCTAAAAAAAATTTTAGATATATTTCCTGTTTTTGGTTGCTACACGTATATTATACCTTAATGCAAAAATTTGTGGTATTTATACATTTTTTATTTATACATTTATAGGATTTATTGTGGTATTTTTTAATGCGTATCGGATTTTTTTGGTATTTTTAAATGCTTATGGGATTTTTGGTGGTATTTTTTAAAAGCGTGGTATTTTTGTGGTAATTTTTTATGATCGTGGGATTTTTTGTGGTATTTTTTAATCGTGGTGGGAATTTTTTTTGTTTACCTTTGCCGTGGTAATTTTGGTGGTATTTAATTTATGCTTCTGTGGGAAAAAGGTAATTTCTGTGGGAATTTTTCCGAATTTTAACTGGCAACCTTGGAGCTGCGTTTGTTTTTAATAAGGTGTTTCGCATGATTCAACATGTTGGATCGACATGATATGTTGGACGACAAATAGTACCAAGCAAACGACGGTCAAAAAATAATTTGATTTTTGTTTGTGCTTATTTAAACAAATGTGCAAGCAAATAGAACAAATGAGACAAGCGAAAACTTTGCATACATTTTCGATTTATATGGATTTTTATTACTCTTCAAATAATTTGAGTAAGAAGTTTTGACAGTTCCCTAAACTGTGAGCGACTTGAATTGCAGTCAATGAAAACTTGACGAAACCAATTATGTGTATACTCATACTTACATGAACTCGTTTGTATTTTGATATGTGGCTATCGTAGGTAGGACCATGGTGAAATAATTATAAGGTGTTCTCATCCCATGACATTTTTCAATATATTTTTTGATATGCTGCCTTATTTTGACAATCTGAAGGGTTTCATATAAACGTTTTTGTATGAAAATGTCAAAATAAGGCAGCCTATTTTCTTCTGACACCTTATATTTATTTCACCATGAGTAGGACTAGAGTCTGAAAACCTTTAGAATTTCAGCCCTTGAAATTACTTTGACATAGCTTCTTATGATCAATTGTGTTGTGCGTG
This sequence comes from Pherbina coryleti, assembly GCA_943735915.1. Taxonomy (NCBI): domain Eukaryota; kingdom Metazoa; phylum Arthropoda; class Insecta; order Diptera; family Sciomyzidae; genus Pherbina; species Pherbina coryleti. The sequence goes on along the minus strand of OX030950.1, from coordinate 169,571,665 downwards.
TTATTAAGTTTGTACACAATTGAGAACCGGACCTACATGCTTAACGCCGACTCCGAACGGCGATGAACGGAATTTTCTCGTTCTCAAGAAGTGGCGGCCGTATAGAAAAATTATTTTAATTCAAATAATTTTCTGTCGCTGCTGGGGTTCGAACCTGGGTCTCCAAAGTTCGTTGACATAGCGGCCACGCACTTTAACCATCTACGCCACGGACGCCACGTGCGTGGACTACTCGATGTTAATGCGAGCACAGGTTAGAACTCCAGCTAAAACAAAAGAAAGTTTTTTAATTGAAATTATTTTTCTGATCAGTATCACTTCTCTGCAGACAATGGCAAATGCAAACAGAGAGTTAATACTGGCATGTAATGCTTCTAGAGAGCATACACATAAGCCGTTCGGAGTCAGCATAAAAACTAGTATAAAACCAGTTCTCGATCACAAGTTGTTCATAAAAATCTCGGTCAAAGTCCTTTTAAGGGCTGAAATGGTCAATTTATTTTATATTTTTATAAGACAACGCTCAGTAAATCACATATTCCTTAAGGGTTTTTTCTGCAATAATCTTTTTTTTTGTTTAGAGATCAAGGCTCCAATTTTTATTTAAAAAAAAATACGTATCCGATTTAAACATTTTTCAAATTCCCTAAATGTCAAGGTTATTCTGTTCTTGTCTCTCCTCATGAAATAAAATAATTTTTCCGAATTTTTCATGTTTCCACTGGTGCCATGTATTCAGGGTTTATAACCTATAGGCTCTATTGCTGCACAGCGAGATTTGGTATTATTTTACATTTCTGGCGCAGTGATACACACTCATGCGACTGCTTTTGTTTCTTCAATGATTGGATTGATTGCAGTGTTTTGAAATGGTAATATGACAAATTTTTTGCGATTATTGAGTATCCCAATTAACATTCCTTGTATTAAAAAACTGTCAAGGACATTTGAAGATAAATCCTGTTAATAAATTCTGGAAATCACTCCAAAAAATAATTTATTTGGTGGAAAGTTATCATTATACTTCAAAGAATAATAAACATACTAAAATTTTTTTATAGTATATTCTCAAACCAAAATTGATTTACCAATGCTTAGTTCGTCTTATTTAGCTGTATACCAACGAAATTAATTAAATTTTGCAAAATTTTAATTTCAATTGACATTTGTTTTTGTGACATCAGCATCCTTAAGGCCTTATTACATTTGTAATTTCGGACAGGGCAGCCAACACAAAAAATTTGACATACGCACAAAAACGCCAAACACGTGTTTAGCATCGTTTCGTTCTTTTCCATCGTTTCAATTATTTTTTTAATAATCGTGTGAAAAGGCGTAAGTTTGAAACTTGCGTGTATTAAATTGTTTTTTATAACAATTTAATTGAATATTTTAAAGGCATTAAAAATGGGAAAACCAGGTGAGACAATATTCTGAAACCTATGAAATTCATAGCATGTGAATACTATTTGCTGAAGATTGTAAACTAACCTCAAATTTTTTTGAAACACTAGGATTTTCTCCACGCGGTGGTGGCGGTGACCGCGGAGGTGGTGACCGTGGTGGTGGTCGTGGACGCGGTGGTGGTGATCGCGGAGGACGTGGTGGTGGCTTTGGTGGACGTGGAGGAGGTGGCGGTTTTGGTGGACGCGGCGGTGGTGGTCGTGGCGGTTTTGGTGGTCGCGGCGGTGGCGATCGTGGAGGTGGCCGTGGTCGTGGAGGTTTTGGAGATCGAGGTGGTGGTCGTGGACGCGGTGGTGGTGGTCGCGGTCGTGGCGGTGGTGGTGGAGGAGGCTTCAAGGGTGGCAAAACTGTTGTCATCGAGCCACATCGTCATGAAGGCATTTTCATTGCACGTGGAAAGGAAGATGCGCTAGTGACGCGCAACTTTGTTCCTGGTTCTGAGGTCTACGGCGAAAAGCGCATTTCAGTGGAGGTGAGTTTATTTTTATAGTAGGTTTGATGAAATGATTGATGTTTAATGATGAGTCTGCGCAGGGGTACAGAACATGGAAATATGTGGCCATGAAATTCTCAGGTCAAGTGTAAGTGCCTTGGCTCGAGGTCATATATGGTACTTGCGGGACTTGGGCGTTTTAGAAAGATGCATAACTGAAAGTCAATAGCATAAAAATAGTTGTAAATATATAGTTGAGAGGTTTTTAACCATTTTTTTATTTCTTATTTTGCAGACAGATGGCGAGAAAATTGAGTACAGAGTGTGGAATCCTTTCCGTTCGAAGTTGGCTGCCGCTGTGCTCGGTGGAATCGACAAAATTCACATGCCACCTGGCTGTAAAGTTTTATACCTGGGAGCAGCATCAGGCACAACTGTGTCGCATGTCTCTGACGTTGTTGGTCCCGAAGGTCTAGTTTATGCCGTTGAATTTTCACATCGCTCTGGACGTGATTTGATTAATGTCGCCAAGAAACGCACAAACATAATTCCAATCATTGAAGATGCGCGCCATCCACACAAATATCGCATGCTTGTGGGCATGGTAGACACAATATTCGCTGATGTTGCTCAGCCAGATCAGGGCCGTATTGTTGCTTTGAATGCGCAACATTTTCTTAAAAATGGCGGTCATTTTGTAATTTCGATTAAAGCTTCCTGCATTGATTCCACCGCACAGCCAGAGGCTGTCTTTGCCGCTGAGGTTAAGAAAATGGTTGCGGATAAGCTGAAGCCACAGGAGCAGATAACGCTGGAACCTTATGAGCGAGATCACGCCGTTGTTGTTGGTATTTACAGACCACCACCGAAGAATGTGGGCTCATAAATTGTAGTTTAGGCTGACAAAATTTTCTTTTTAATTTTTCACTCTAGTTGTAAAGAGTAGCATAAAGCTGCTACTTTTCTGTTCTTTTTTTTAATTGAATGTAGTTTTAAGCAAGCATATAATTTTTATATTAAGAAATAATATAAATACACAAAAACAAATAAAAATAATTTTACAACAAAATTGCCTAAAGATGCAAACAATTTTTTAAGGGAATAAATTGAACTTGAAAGAAATACAAAAAGCATGAACTAAAATACAATTTACAATTTAGAAATACAATTTACGATAAAGCAGAATTACGGAAGGCTGCACAACTTATAAATAAAATTCAGATATTGTATAGTTATAATTTTATAAAAAAAAATAAAGAAAAAAATGTAAACGTTTGTTTTTTTTTTTTTTTAGACTCGGCAATTTTAGGGAAACAACAGCTACTCTGCACTTTTTGGATTTGATGTTTTCGTCTGGTCGAATTTTTTTGGTTCGTGGATTTTAATAAAATTAATTCCAACTATTCGCCAATAGATGGCACTGAACGCTGGGCTCTTATAAATACTTATGCAGGTGGAGATGTGCAGCTGCGGTGTCCGAGTGGTTAAGGAGATGGACTTGAAATCCATTGGGTTCTACCCGCACAGGTTCGAATCCTGTCCGCAGCGGGTAAAAATTTTTAATTATTGTTTTCAATATTGTGAGAAACATTTTGACTACCTTAAATTTACACAAATCTTTGATGCGATTGAACTTTTTCGATTTTGATGATGGTTTTTATTTTTAAATTGAAAAATTTTCTCAATTTCTCTTTTCCTCCAACAGCGATAGGTTTTTTTTTAAGAACATCTTAAAAGTACACTAAATGGAATAAAATCGACTTTTTGTTCTATGACTAGCAAGAACTATAGTTTTATATAAAGCATAGTTGTACAACCTTAAAGCTGACTCGACAATGACAATGCCCCATAGTGTATAAAATCATCTGGAATATCAGATAGTTTTAGAAATTCTGTAATATATTCGACTGCACAGAACCCACTTGCTATATTGTATTTAATTTTAGATTTCAGTTCCGGCTCATATCTTATATGTACTTCGAAAGCTCGACATTAACCGCCAACTAAAAGTGTTGATAATAAATATTTCAGATGAACTACACCTCAAACCCACATAAAACGTGAATAAAGAAAAGAAGAAGCAATCGATTTTTATAGAAATTTTATTAGAAGCAAAATAATGTGTATTGTTGTTCTACATTTACACCAATGAATTACATTGGTTAATCAAGCAAACAAAGAGATTATTATTATTACTATAATAATAATAATACCACAAGGTGGCTAAATTTTGTCTAGTTTTAAATTTCATTGTTTTAAAATATTTTCATTACATTTGCAAATTTCAGCTATAGAATTATATTTTCTATTTACGTTCTTAACTAGACCTTAGAAGTTTCCTATATTGAAACCATACAATTCTCTAAAATCGATCACAATCGTTTTAAAATGATTACTTTTTATAAATTCTCTTCAATACGCAAAAAGTGGGTTAACTCTTTGCCTAACCAAGTTGTGTGTGTTAAAATTATGATTTTATATTTTTAATTAATTTAGAGTTTGGCACGTGACTTTAGGCCAACGCTCTCCAGTACACCGCTATTTTCCAGATGTTTGAACAGCAGTGTTAAGTATTCATCACGATGTTTTATCAAATGCGAAGCATGTATCGATTTCTCCCAACACTTGAAGGTTACACTGATATTGGCACGTTCCCAGTTTTCACGCACCAAATGATTGGAGGCAGGTGGTCCAATCAAATCATTATCCGCGACAAAAAATAGAGCTGGCTTCTTCAGCAGTGTCGAATGAAACATTTGACTTGAGCGCATGTAATGGACTGTGGCTTGGTTGTGGAATGTTTTAAGGTGGTATCTGCAATCAAATGGAAATTTAATAAAACGTAACAAACTCTATTTATCAAGACTTACAAGGTGTAGTTGCGCAGTGCACTCTGCATGCGTGGGTTTCGTGGAAATATGGACTTAGGCACACCAACAGGTATTTCGGTAATATCAGCGGCGCTGTCCCATATTTGACAAGCGAAACGATCTAAAATTTCGCCATATCTGTAAAGGAGAAATGCTTTATAAATTTAATTGCTTTCATAATAAGCAATAAGAGCTTAAAAAAAATAAGGGAAGCTAAACCGATTAAATTTAATTTTAATTTTGTTTATTTATTTTGTCATTTGAATTTAATTCATTTATTTAAATTAATAAATATTAAAAAATATACAAACTCGCCGTAAAAATGTTATTAAGAATTATAATATCAAGAAAAATAATAAATTTGTTGGGTTTCAAGATATTCAGATATTTAAGAGGCTAAACGAAAATTGATTTTTGCGACAGAAAACTCCACCTAAAATATAAACTTTCTCTCTTCATATTTATTTTGATGATACAAGGAAATTTTGGAGCAACTCGACCGATGGCCGATGGTAAATGCCCATTCCACACCAGGTTCGAATCACAGCTGAGACACAGAAAATTTTTTCATGGAAATGCATATTTTTATTAGCAATCACCTTTTGCATGCAATCAATGCCATGTAAAACTTCTTGAAAACATGCACATTAGCCGTCACCATAAAACTAGCAGGTTCAATTCTCTATCATATGTGTACAAACATTTAATAGCACGCACAGCACAATTTGATCATAAGAAGCTCGGTTAAAATTCTTTGAAGGGTTGAAATGGCTAATTCGTTTATTTTATCTTTGATACGCTCTTATTACTCTCACAATGAAAGAATATAATTATTTAAAAATTGCAATATATCTATTTCAAGTATTTCAAGAGCATTTCCCTTTTCTTGTGCAATTCAAAGATTACCTTTCTGTTGCTTGTTACCTATTACCTATTGTTACATAGCATTATTTAACTATGAAGAAAAAGATACAGTAGTTTCGACTATGTCGTAACAGAAGACGTAGAATTATTCAATTCGCTTTTGATGACATCTTTTTTAAAAATATTTATTCCATACACCTGAGGATATGGGTTTAATGTATCGTAATAGATAGGGTTAATATGTATCACCAACCCCCATTACTTTTGCAAAAGGAACATTTTTGCCTTTGACACCTATTCCCTCCGACCACTCCTTAGGGGCGCTCCCATACAAATTTTATGCTTTTGTCGATAAAACCGGAAACTGTCCATAAATAGGTAGAAAACTTAAACAAGCAAACAAAATTTGTTCAATGCTATCAAGTTCAACAACCCATGTGTCAAAATTTCACTGTCGATAATATGCCCGGATATTTAATTGGCTGCGTTTGACATTTCAATAACAGATTCTGTTAAAAAAGCATGCCCCTCAAAATTACTCAGTATTACTGGGCTACGCGAGTCTGTTAAAACCAACATGCCCCCAAAAGTATGCTTTTTTTTAATTATAAGATTTATGTCTTCACGCTAGATGGCGCTGTCTTCGCCGTCGAAAAAACCGGAAGCCGTCGATAATAGGTAGCAAGCTTAAGCAAACAAAAACATCAAATGTTGGCTTTATATTTCATGTAATTGTGTAAAATTGATATAAGTTAGACAGTTCTAACATGAATTTTTGTCGCATTGAGGATCAAGCAGACCAACAAGTGCTAAGATCAACATTGTACGATTAGTACTTTAGGCCCACCAAAGGCTCAAAAAGTAAGGTAAATACCGACACCTGATCACTATCAACCACCCTACTTACCTCCGAGAAAGACGTATTCTACGTCAAAACTAAGTTTAGCTATAAAGTAGATTTAAAACACTAAGAACCAGGAAAATAAGAGCAACGTCTAAATTGAAAAGTTATTTTTATAACGTTGAAACTTCGACTGTCTTCTTCAAATGAAATATTTTCAAATCCACAATTTCAGGATCACTTAACTTCTATGAAATAGTCAAATGAGGACGGTTCTACTAAATAAATCCACTATATGATGAGTACATTCAAATTTTCCATATAAAGAATCATTTAATAGATATTGAAGTGAAAACTAATTTTTACTATAAACTCCAGGCTTCATGATTGGACTGTTTATTCCACTTAATTTCCACTTAAACCAGTCTCCTATAAAGCTTCTTTTAATGTACGATGAAGAGAAAAAAAAAAAAAAACCGGGACGATTTCTTTTAAACTTAAAAATTTAAAGTCGATAAAGAATTAAATTGCTTAGAAAGACACTGAATTCTTCATCCAATATTTTAGAATAAAAATGTATCGTAGAGTTTGCAAAATCAACAAGTTATTAATAATATTTAATTTTTTATCTTGTTACACTTACCTGTTCATATCTCTGGCCATTTGTAGCATGATTTCTCCAAATTGATAGGCGCCTACAGAGAAACCATGCATTACAATCGGTGCATATTGTTTGTTGTTCTCTAAAAATTTCAACGTTTCTGCAGCAACAATCTGAAAACAAATATAAAAATATTTTTTTTTATAAAATATCTATTCAACCAATTCAGTTTACAACTGACCTGTGTACCCTTTACTGGCCACAAAAGCTGCCAGGGTGTTATATGTACGACCATAACATCAAAACCCATTTCTGTATAGATTTCAGCATATTTTTTCAAATGCTTCTGTTTGGCCATGAGCCAGGCCATAATGAGGACCAAAGGATTACCTGATGGTTTTTTAAATCTGTGGGTGATACAATGAAAAAATCGATAAAAATTTCTCTGATCAATACCAAGCATTCTACTTACTCCAGCGTACTTTGATCGACTTCACCTGTAAACGGGCTACTTGTGTAGAGAGTCATATTTTTGGTGATTTGTTTGTAGGATATATAACGACGATTCTTTAGCGGCGCCATTGCGTTCTGAAATAAACATTTAAACAGTTGTCATGGTCATTAAAAAATAATATAAAATGAAAAATATGAGGGATATATTCGACAGCGAAATGTTTTTTTTTATTGGAAGGTTATAATTAGTAGATTTACTCGGCCATGAAATTGAAAAAATATGTAATTGATCGTATACTAAAAAGCAACAACTAGATTTTGGTTTAAAAAAAAAGCCAAACTTTTAAGTTAATTGGTATAATATAAATATGCATATGTAAATATTTGTATATCACTATGTAAAAGCATGCAATTATATTTGTTTTATTTATGTATTTTTTTCTTTTTTAATGATGAATTAAAAGATTTTACATCAAAAGAGCGAGAAAGTTGGCTATATAGGTGATGTGTTTGAACCCTCAGATGATACACTTTATAATTCAAGATTTTGTTACCACTTTCTAAAACAAGTCTGCGACTAAGAAGTTTTATATAAAAAAGACCACAGCAACATGCCATTCAACTGTTTACCTAGATAAGTAAGAAAATTTTCCCAGCTATGATAAGATTACTGATAGGAACATAGTTCGTACTTAAACACCGTGAAAAAATTAGGTACTTGAAAGTTTTGATTTGAAACAAGACAAGCTTAAGGGGAAAACTTTTCAATAAGCTAAACAAGCTTTGGAATAAGCTCATAGCAAGCCAACAAACTTAAGTGTTTAGTATCTAAAAAGCTTATGAAAGTTTTTGTAAAAGGTTTATAAGAAGTTTTATTCAATTTTTGACCCTTTTTATTTTTGAAACTGACCTGTAGCTCATTTTTTCACAAATCATTTATAAGAAATTGTAGAATAAATAAAAGGTATCCTTTGGATCCTTTAAAAGTATAGAAGATATATTTCTGAAAGTGTTTTTAAAATATCGTATATTTGGTAAGGGAGTAAATTGTTTTGTTGTGTGGCTGGTTTTGAGTTATTAACAAATATTATTTATTCTTTCCAAATGAGAGTGGGCTCAAAAACAATTTGAAATTTTAAATTTAAAATTAATATTTCTAATTTAACATGTCTACCAAAAAATTTGAAACTTATAAAGATTTCACAGAATTTTGATATGAGACCAAGGAAGAGTAGAATACGAAATTTACTTTGACACAAAGAAAAGTTGAATAAACTGAAGATGTTGAATAAACTGAATTCTCGAGATTATTTTTCGAAAATTTAAAAGCAATCAGTCAAAGCGTTCGTTTTTTCTTGAAGGGATCAAATTTATTTTATATTATTATTTTTTTTTTTTAATTGTAAGTTTATTTTTTCTGTGTACAAGTTCGCGTGCATTTTAAAAACCAGTAATCCGACGTTATCTTAAGCAATTTGCAAGTAATTAAATCAAAGGTCGATATCGAAACAACACTACCTGAAACGCTTATATCCCATAAATTTTAAGGAACTAGTGTACAAATTAAATAATTAGAAATTAACCTATTTTCATTTGAAGTACAAGTAGAGGGGGGGTATATTTTGAGAATCGTGAGGAATCGTCCTTGGGGGTAGCTATAGCAAAAAATTAAGAGAATCACAATAGACCTTAATGCTTCCGTGAAAATATGATGGCCACACATACACAACACTTTAAAACCTAAAGATAAGTTTCGGGAGAAAACATATGTACATCAATACCCGAAAAAATGGCTTTTGAGATATAAAAACTCTCAGTCAAAACAAAATGTTTGAAACTTAAAAAAATTATTTGGATTTCTAAATAGTTGTGACAAGCTGTAAAAAGTTGAATTTGAAATGTACGAGGTGCATTCAAAAAGTAACGAGAATTGTTGAAATTTTTCGGGCTGTGTTGGTCCGATTGGAACGATTTTTTTGTAATAGTTGTATTAGCAATCATGTCTAGAAAGTATCTGTAAGTATATCTCAGCCATATTGTTTGTTTACCTTTTTCACAGCTATTGAAAGAACTTCAATTCCCATTACTTTTTGAACACACCTCGCAGAATGTTTTAATTTTCACCTTAGTTTTTATGTTTATTAATGCATACAATGCACACTTACGTTTGTCTTCAAAAGTGGAACTGAAAACCTTTTTTCCAAATTCAGAAGTCAAATTATGGATTATATATCGGTTCTATGCACTTCGGGTAACATTTTTTTAACGGAAATTTTTTCTAGCTTAGCGCATTTTGTAATTACTGTCAGTTTTAATTGTAAAAGTGAGCGTTCGCACGCAAAAATCATGCATTAGAGGGTTAATAGAAACTTCTATACTTTAAACATAACTGAGGTCTAACCTATTCTAGAAGTAGAGGGTTTATTTTCGAAATTTCTTTAATTTTATGTATATGACAAAGAGAACACCAGCCTAGTGAAAGAAAATTAAAAGCCAGTGGAAGAAAAGTAGGCAGCAGGAATGCCTACTAAATTATGGTTCTGAGCACATTATCAACGTTGTTGATATCAGATGTAAAGGAACGAATTTTAGTTTTATTTGAGAGTTTACTTTTTTTCAATGTTGTATAGTGGAAAATCTGAAAAATCTAACCTATCTAATAAAGTTGGCATACAATAAAAATTTAATGCTACCTTGAAAATCTTTATTACTTTCCTTTAATTCGATATTTTCATAAAACACAACATCGACTGTATTTTTAGAGAAAATTTAAAACTTTATTCAATAGGATTTGGATTTATAAACAGTATATTGGCCAACTAAGTCCACACGTATATCATACGGAAAATGTTTTAAATAAATTGTGTCAACACCAAATCAAATAAATTCTTTGGTGTCGAATTTCTTGAAAAAATTTGTTTCTGTCAAAAAGCCAGTTTGGAAGTCAGTTTTCATCGAAAATATAGTACGAAGTAACATTATTATTTTTAGTAAATTATTAACCCAAAAATATATTTGTAGACAAAAATCAATGAGTTTAAACATTGTATAAAACGAGGACAATTGCTGAAAGAGGAACTGCGATAAGAAAAGCAACTATGCATATTAAATTGTTTTGAGGTCAACACTGATCGGATTTTTAGTCTGAACTACTTACTCACTTTCAACTACAACACAACATTTTTTTATTTAAGTCTCAGACAAACAAAGATTTTGGGTGATTCTCATCAAACGAGCCGAACTTAAACTATATCGTTTGAAATATGAATCAACGGATATAAGTTGTTTAGTTTTTTTTTTTTTTTCTTTTATTCGGTCATTTTTGATTTGATCACTTATGTACTAAGAATTTATAGTAAGAATTGCAATTTTTAGCGAATTGTTTTGATTATAAAAAGGACTACTTTTCAGTCTTTACAAATCGATTTTGTATGTTGTTATTGAAAGTGTATTACATTTAGTTAGTAATTATCGAGATGTCCTAAGCAATGCCACATATAAAATTACGAACAATTATCAAGCAATTTTCTTAAACACTTAAATCTAAAACTTTTCATTATAGTTCCATTATTATTATGAAATTTGGGTGCATATAAGAACTCACACGTTTGACATAATATTTGATCAAATTAATAATTATGTATAAAACTATTAATATAAACACAGCATATATAAGTAAATGCATCATTATATTTGAATTATTTTTAATGCACTTTCAAATTTGAACTTAAACCACCCGCAGATTGGTACGCATCTAAGGAGGAATACTTTTTGACTAGAAATGGAAATTATTCGAATAGAGACACTTTTCAAGATGAGACATGCGACTGACTTTCTATTGTATTACAAACGATAATTTGTTGATGATGTTTTAGGTGGTCGTTGTAGTATTGTAATGGTTGTTGTTGTTGTTGCTGCAGTAACTATTACATTACACGATATTCTACGGATATTAATAAGAATTTTCTTCCAATTTATGTACAAACAAAGTAAACTGACAATAAACGCGATCGCTCACATTACTATAGCTTAAACGCCACAAAATAAATACTTAAAATTAAGATGATTGGAGGAAAAATAAACAGGGTATCAGATAAAAAATGAAAAATGTTACTTTATCTACTGATCACTGATCATGGGTGTTATAAAGATGACTATAGCTTGACTCATTGTAACAGACACATGATATGGATAAATTTAAAAACAAAGAATATTTGGGGATTTCATTGTTGTACTGTTTTAGGCTTGAAAAAAAAAATTGTTTGGGAAATATGGGTTTTGACTTTATAGTACGAGTTGTTCCAGAAATACCAAACCTGACTTATAGATGGCGGTTGATGTTCGAAAAAAATGACTATGGTAGAAGTTACCAACCTTATAAAGGTTAAGTTTGAAGTTTGACGATGCTATTTCATTTGAAAGGACTCAGTCCAACCAATATTAACCCCCTGCAACTGACGTGCTCCAAATTTAACATTATACCTGACGTGGGGTCTAGCAGACCTCACTTTTAAACTGATTTCCTATGATGAATTTTCTGACTGTAACTTTATTGACATTATTCCATATAACAGCAAATAATTATTAGGGTAACATAAGATTAAAATTTGAAATAAAAAAAGTTTTTTTTAAAAGATTTGGTCTATCGAAAGATATATACTTTTATGTTTATACGCACGAAGTTTTGATTTGCGGTGTCTGTCAGACTACGACGTCAGCTGCAGAGGGTTAAAGCGGAGCTAGATTCTACTCTGGGGGAGTCTGTTCCTTCGTTTACAACAGTAAAATATAGGGTGGCAGAGTGAATAAGATAAAGAATAAGAATAAGAATTAGAATAAGAAGAAGAATAAGTATAAGAATAAGAATAAGAATAAGAATAAGAATAAGAATAAGAATAAGAATAAGAATAAGAATAAGAATAAGAATAAGAATAAGAATAAGAATAAGAATAAGAATAAGAATAAGAATAAGAATAAGAATAAGAATAAGAATAAGAATAAGAACAAGAATAAGAATAAGAATAAGAATAAGAATAAGAATAAGAATAAGAACAAGAATAAAAGAAAAGTTATAAGAGTCAAAAGATTAGAGTTATAAGGGTTGGATCGTTAAGAGTTAGGAGTTTATATTTTTTTAATATGTATGTGTTAATATTTCTAAGAAATTGTAGTAACGCAAATTCACACATTTCCGAAAAATTATACAATTCAAAAAGTTGAGATTCTTTGTTTGCAACATAGATGCAATTTTACTGAATTATTTTATGGGGTATTACAAACTTTTAGTTGTACCTTTGATTTCTTCGAATAAATTCTTCCATATGATTTGCCTAAGACCAGTTTTGTCTGTACATGAGTTCTTTCCTTTTCTTTCTTAGAGATTTTTTAAAATACAGCCATAATGAGTGAAGCATCAATAAAAATTTAAAGGTTTCTTCAGCAAAAATATTTATTTTTAAAAATTAAGGGGAAATACTGGGATTGTAACCAAATAAAAAATCGTTGGAATCCTTACTTTAATCAAAAATTAAGAAAATTTCTCAAAGATTTTGTTTAAGTTCTTGCATAAAATAAAGTTTATTAATAATTAGGGTGCTCACAATAAAAAAACACGGTGTGTTAAATTTGCCGTCTATAAACTCTAAAACATTTTGCCACGTGGTAACTTTTGTTGTTTTTGTTTTGTATGCAAAGTAGAGATAACACAAACTGGTAAAATTGCCTTGTTTGGTAATTTGGGAACTGGTAAAAAACATGTTTGTTTTTCGTAGTAAACTGGCATTTCTGAAAGTTAATTTTATTTTATTTAGAAAAAATAGAAACAACCGCCAACTGAAAAAGAAAGTTAAACTTTAAAATTTTTAAATGAAAATTAACAAATTAAAGAAAATTTTTCTTTTCAGAGCACATTTGTGTCAATTTTAAAATTAACTACATGAAGGGGTGCTCACAATTTGATTGGAGTATAGTTCTAAAGTTACTATGTATTAACTTTAAAAGGGAACTATGAATACCCGAACTGAAACCAAAACATTTCAATCAAATTTTTTAGAAGTGTTTTCGTGATGAACCCGTTTAAAAATATTTTTCATTTCATTGTCGAGTGACATTGTCCATAGAAGTATTTTTTTTTTTACTTATGGCTCTTATTATAGAACCACCATTCCTATTAAACCTTGCAGTACTAAAAAGAAACATGGTCTGCATAACGTCCTCCATCAGAAATATACGATGGTTACTCTCTTGCAAAAATGTTGGTGGACTGTATTATAGTAGCAACTTTTACTTTGTACGAGCTTTCCATGTTTTTAAGCTGTTGAAGTAGTTAAAATACTTTTTCTATACGGTTTCGTATAGAAAAGAGATATTTTCGAAAAAGGTTAAATTTAAATTTCTGCGAAGACAAAGAAGTGGTGATTTTAAGGCAGAGGCCAGGTTGAAGTTGCAGTGGGGAATGTTTTTAGGGTTCCTCTTTTTAGATTGATTGTTCGAATACATCAATCTCTTAATTATTCGCACATTCAGAAAAAAAAAAATAATAAACCAGTATAATAGCCAAGTCAGTTCATCGCACAGAACATAAAAATAAACTCGTTTGAAGCCCTGCTTGGCTATAATGACTAATTATCTATTTTTTTTAACTAACGTTGCCACCACAATTAATTCACAAACATCATATAACACCTATAGAAACAGCCAAGCTTATAAGGCAAACTTAACTGTACCTAAGCGCAATACATTTATTAACAAATATATTTTACACATTTAATAAAAAAAAATCCAGGGACTGAATAAAATATCAATCACAACCACCAATACGCTGGTGCAATTAAAATTAATGTCATCAATTTGCATAGATTTTAAATGATAGTTCAGTAACAATCCATACGTATACTTGTGCAATAACTCGAAGAAGTTCAGCCACCCTGTGTAGATTTTATACATACAATAAAGTCTTCTCTCAATTGGAAATAATTTAAAAGATTTATACACATAAAAACCAATAAAATATAAAATACAAACACATACTAGTTGTTAGAAGTATCTGCTGAATTGTGGTTTTCCAAATTGTATATAAATCGTATTTGATACTTCAAAGAAAAAGACGAAGAAGAAGAAAAATAAAAACATGACGCCGACAAGCTGAGCAAGTATAAAAATAGCTTGTCTCTGAATTAAATTAGTTTCGAAACACGTGAGTTCAAATAATAAAAATTGGGATATTATTGTTTGTATTGTTGTTATTTTGTTGTAGTGCTCTCTCTACTCTACCCTTCGCTCATAGATATGTTTGGATGATATTTAAAGATAAGTCTTTTATGCCAGACTCATTGTTTTGATAACAGAGTTTGATGAATAAGGAAATTAATGCTCTGGAACGTTAATAAAATTTGTGTTATTTAAGCTAATGAATGAACAGGTGGATACATGAACAGGTGGATTTGCGTGAACAGGTGTGTATACATTTTGTGATTTATATTTTTAACAAAAGGAAAAAAGAATTCATTTGTGTGTCTTCAAATTTCAGAATCGGTATTTTTTTATATAAACTTAGATGATAAGGTAAGATAAAAACAAAGCTTCTTCACGTCTTTGCGTACATGTTGGTTTATATTCACCACATCAGAAAATTTAAATCTTTGTTTCAAGAAATAAAAAAGCTTTACAAGGTGAAGTTATAAAAAAGAATTTTTTTTTTTGTTTTTAATGTTAAGTTTTATATCATTTAAAGCGATACAATCAGTTTTAGTGATTCTTTGTATTCCAATTTATTCATTCATAAACCTATAATCAGAGGTTTTATATGATATTTTTTTTTAATAAAAGAGACTAGCAGAATATTGGTCGTTGTTTGAGATGAAATTAATTGTCAATTAAAATATTTTCCGTATTTTCCAAGATACGTTAATTTTGGTATAAAACATGGGAGCTGCCACACATGTGTCTTATACAATTTTTTTATATCATACACTGAAACTGAATGGCGTCCGTGGCGTAGTTGGTTAAAGCGCGTGGCCGCTATGTCGACAAACCTCCTGGAGACCCAGGTTCGAACCCCAGCAGCGACAGAAAATTATTTGAATTATGTTAAAATAATTTTTCTGTGCGGCCGCCACCTCTCTGCAGACAATGGCAAACCTCAGAGAGTAATCAAAATGCCATGTAAAGCTTCTTGAGAACGATAACATTCCGTTCATCGCCGTTCGGAGTCGGCGTTAAACATGTAGGTCCGGTTCTCGGTCAATTGTGTACAAACTTAATAACACACACAACACAATTGATCATAAGAAGCTAGGTCAAAGTCCTTTCAAGGGCTGAAATGGCCAGTTATTTATTTTTTTATTTTTACTGAAACTGAATACTATTTAAGGACTATGCCGTAATTTCATTCGAATCTACTGATCGATATTTGATAAATTTGTTTATTAAAAACTAAATGCATTCTACTATTTTAGTTAAATTTATTAAAAATTCACTATACAAGAGCAAATGTCCAACATGGGGAGTAACCAGTGTCGCCAGATGAAATTACCACCAAAATTCTCTTTTTCTCACACTTAATTCCCATAAATTACCACAGTCGCAAAATACCTCAAAATACCTCAAAATACCTCAAAATTACCACAAAATACCATAATACCTCAAAATACCTCAAAATACCACAAAATACCTCAAAATACCTCAAATTACCAAAACATACCAAAATGCAGTAAACTAAATTGATTCTGACAACATCATAACATAATTACCAAGAATTGACCATATTCAATAAAAAACATTGATTTTAAATATTATTCAGTTCTTTATTTATTAAAAACATAATAAGCATATTAATTCAGTTCTTTTTCTAAATATTAATTAAATAAAAATATACACGTAATAAATTAGTTTAAATTGATATGTTCATAGCTTAAATAAATTAATTTTTATACATTTCGCTATTATAAAGTTCATAGTGGATTTCATTAAAGTGAACTTCTGTTGTGTAGTTTGATTTCGATAAGCTCTTAGCGTATAAAATGCTTGAAAGGTATTTTGTGGTAATTTGAGGTATTTTGTGGTATTTTGAGGTATTTTGAGGTATTATGGTATTTTGTGGTAATTTGAGGTATTTTATGGTATTTTGAGGTATTTTTTTTCCCACGCGTGGTAAATATCCCACATGTGGTATTTTTATTCCCACGCGAGAGATTTTTACCACAAAATACCATGGGAATTCCCACATCCCACAATCGTTGAAAAATACCATAAACACTATTTATCGTGCTTTTCTGGCAACATAGGGAGTAACCCTATTGTTTGATTTAAAAATTTTAGTTGAAAATTTTTTAATGAATTTTGAAATTATGAGCAATAATTATTATGTATTCTTCACATTTATAATTCTTCATCCATTTTCATAAAGACTAGAGTTTGTGGTTATGGTTCAATTCCTACATATTCTGAGATTGCGAACTGAGTTCATATCTCTTCTGACACAAAAAAAAAATGTTTTATTTTCCAAATAACAAAAAGTTTGTTGAGAATACACAAAAGAGACTATGGAAAACCTCAGAAAGTAAAGATATCTTGTAAAGCTTTTTGTCATAATAATTTAAGAATTGTCCGGTTCTCAGTAATATGGAAGAACCAAAGTCAAAAATAAGTAAATAGAAAAATGTAGATGATTTGTTAACATATGTGTGGATCCAATTCTGGATGTTCACAAAATTATATTTTCCATAAATTTTGTTTAAATTTTATTTTTTAATACAATTTATTTGTAACTAGTAACTAGTACCTAGTAAATGTATGTAACTAGTTTCGTTCAGAAGTTCGTTTACCTTTGTAAAAATATGCATTTGAATAGAAACTGCAACGTAATTATTACTATAGAAAATTTAGAACTTTCATTAATAGAGGGCGATGTACTACGAAGTAATTAATTTTCGTATTAGTAACTTCTATTTCAATTTCCATTACTTAGCACTTTCTTTGTTTTATCTTAGCACTTTTTTATTTTCAGACCTTTTATTTTACATATTACAAATCAACGGCAAAGAGTTTTATTCTTGAAGAAATTACTCTTTTAAAAATTTATCTATTTAAACGTTACGGAATAGCGTAATGAAATTTGTGCAAATAACTCAAATAAAAAAATTCAACTGGTTCTTAGATACTGTTGAATGGTCCTAAAAACTGTTTTAAAAATTTTAAAAATTTCGACCAAATTGTTATAAAAAGCATAAACTTTGTTGGGCAGTGCAAGTTAATCAACCACCTATTGTTCATGTAAATGCTCGAGACATGTAAACTTATTCTTATCCAACTGATTATGAAAAGCAAGGTTAAAGTCTATCGTAGAAGTTGTTTTTAGACACAAGCAAACTAAGAATGGATTTAAAACTTGACAATAGAGAGCAAGAAATTGACTCATAATCAGTAAAGACAAAATTGTTCTTGTTAGCTTTAGAGACTGCTGAAAAATTAAAATTTTAGTTTTTTATTAATAAAATTATATATATTTGTAATAAGAACTTCAGAAGATTTGTGATCTAGATATAATGTTTACATTCTTTTTTTCCAATAAAAATTTTTCAAAGTGTCTTACAACATGATCGCCTATAGCTGCCTGTAGGGTTAAAAAATTGAGCAATTGCATACGAATTCTTATCGAAATGCAGCGCTTTCCTTCTATAAATGCATGTGATTAGTAAATGTATATTTTGGGTTAGTGTGCGGCACATAATGTGTGTTAGATAAACAATGCTGAATTGCAACGAATGCGCAATAGACATTTTAAAAAAATCCATTAATTCAAAAAAAAAAAGAAATAAAATAATTTGAGTGAACATCAGCTTTTCAAGAAGCTGATCATTAAGGCCTTTTATTTTTAGTACAATTTCAACTACAAGAATTACATAAATCGAAAATTTTTTTTCAAAATTTCCATTCCTGACCTACCACTAACCAAACCAAATTATTTTAAATGATTTCTAAAAATGTAAATTGTATGAATAAAATATGTGAAATGTAACATGTAACAACGAAAAACGATTTCGTTGAACTTGTTTAAAATATAAGTAATAAAAAGTATATGTAAAGTTAACCCTGATATTATATTTTTTTGTGTTTGCCGCTAATCCACTGTGTTCGGGTTAAAAGTGCTCAAATGCAATTAGTTATTGTAAAATATAGAAATAACAAAGATAGCGCAATATTATTAGTCGTAAAAGCTGCTCGGCTGACCAGTCTTGACATTGAATATATATGTATGTATGTATATATGAATGTATGTATAACCGGTCATGTAGTAGGAAATGTACAACAACCTGAAAATTAATGAATGTTGTAGGCTGATAATTGAAGTTGAGAAATAGATAAAGAGAGAGAGATAAGATTTGAGAGTAAAACAGAATTTTTTGAAGACTGATATTTTTAAATCAAAGGGAATTTTCTTACATTCACTAAGCAATGAATACCCGGCATTTAAAAGAAACTATTGCCAATTTGCATATTAAGTTTATTTTTATTTTTAAATAATGTTTACAAACATTGAAACCTAGTGAAACGTTTTCGTATTTTCCGTGTAATGCTTAAAATAATTTATTCATTAATGGCAGAAATAAAATAATTTATTAGTTAAATAGCAGATTTATAAAAAAAAATATTAAAAATTTTGTTTTCTATTTATGTGTGATCATAATCGTATAAATACACACATATAATTGCATTATTACACCCTTTATTATATCACCCACTTAGTGTGTTGGAAAACGGATTAAAAGTTCTTACCTTAAAAGCAGTCTTATCTACAATTTCACAAAATTTTTTTCAGCCGTTTGTCATTTAAGGTCAATATAATTAATCTACAAAAATCTAATAAATATTCATGATGTATTGGTTTATAAATAACACCATTTAAGTGTTAAAAATAAAAACAAAGAAATAATAATAAAAAAAGCTTCTTGGTAACAAATTAATAGTCTCGCTCGAGTATTAACCCTTTGAGGGGCTTCAGTTCATAAACCAGATTTGAAAAATAATTTCTCTATGTACATACAGATCTATTTAAAAATATTGCCACATATGTTCCTTTCAAAAAGGATATCAAATTGACGTGATTTACATTGACTTTTTAAATGCATTAGACAAAGTCTGGCTTCGCCCATGAGAGAACAATAAAGTAGGCTCATATTGGAGAAGAAATGAGCTTGATGACAAAACTAGCTGTTGATGTTGAGCTTTTTCTAATTGTTGTTGTTGCTTTTGTCCTTTGACATTTATGGCACTTACAGCTTTGTTGCAGTAAAATTTCACATTTGACCAACCATTTTAAAATGAGCCCTTCTTTTTATAATATCATGGTAGGCTCATATTTTCCAGCTTGCTCAGTCAATATAAACAACAACAAATAATTGTGACAGTTGTCGAAATTACAAAGTTCACAGAAACGTCAGAATATAGTTTGAAAAAATTAACGCCACCGCTAGCAGTTAGGCTAGCCTCTTGTTTCTTACACATTTTAAGGTAGAATATAATTCGAATGTTTCCTCACAAGCTGAAATCGAATACAAAACGTCAAAGTAAAAAACTCACGTTGAACAACTAATTTTGACATCCAGCTCACTTTTTCTCCAATATGAGTCTACCTTGTTATTCTAACATGCTTTTAATTACAAAAAACTGGAGAGTACGGGAATTCATTATAGTTATCAGAGTTCAACCAACTGACCAAGTCAAACTTTTAGAGTGAAATGAGAAAAATGGTCCTGTACAAAATTACAAGTTATTCGTAAAAGCTTAGTTTTTGTGGAATTTATATAAGTTTCATTATTGTAATGACTACAATTTTTAAAAAAGATATGCGTGATTTTCATATGATTGAGAGACTTGTTTCCGAGGGTGCTCCTTCTGATTTTGTGACCATTTTTGTGGTTTGAGTGCAGCAAATACCAAAATGGCGGCTTTATTAACAAATTGCAATAAAATTTTGGTGTTTTTTTAAAACTCTTTCATTTTTTTTTGGGATAACATTATTGAGGGTAATTAAAAACTATTTATTCGGTGGCATATAGCTGTGTTCTTCAAGATCATGTAGCAAAAATATCAGAATTCAACATTCATAATCAGTAACTCCGTAATCACAGGGTAAACATATCTAGGCGGATAGACGAAGTTTTTGACCATTTTTGGTCCGCCTTCTTAGATCCTTTACCTTAGATTAAGCAATAAGACAATTCTTACCTCGGATTCTGAATCAAACCTCGAAAACCCTCGATTAAACAATTTCTGGCCAAAAACTCATCTTTTGTAATATATTTTCGACTTTGTTTTTTGTAATTTTTTAATATTTTCGACTTTATACAAAATTGTTCACAATTCCGGTGAAAAAAATGTTGGTACTTTTTTTTTTAAAGCTGATGTTTTGGAAAATGGTACACTTAAATTACGAAAAAAAATCAATGGTACCCTTGTCAAATACACTAACAAAAAAGGGTAATAGTCTATACTACTTTAGGCCAAAACAGGTTAATCCCGTCAATCTTTGTTTTGATTTTATATATTTATTTACATGTTCAATAACAATATTGTTCGTTTTTAGAGACCATCCCGAGAACGAGTATTGTATTTAGTCAATATTTTACAATTAAGCAAAGAAAATAAAATAAAATAAAACAAATTTTAAAAATTAACTGTAGAGAAAACTATGTTATCAAAAAATAAAATTAAAAAAAGTTAAATGATAATCAATCAATAAAGAAAAATTATTTCTATAAACAATAAAACAAACTGTTAGTATTTTTTTTTTATGATTGTTAATTCATGAAGATTTTTAGTAAACTACGGCTAGTTGTGAGGAAATGGGGAAAGAATGCATGAATGAATGAATTTTTTGAGTGTGCTTACATGATGAACTAGTCTAGACGGCTGCACCTCTAACTGTATCTGCAAACTTGAAAAATTCCTAAATTGTTGTTGCTGGCGAAGTGTTCCTAAGTTCTTAGATTGCAAACGATTTTGGCAAGAATTATAAATGATGCCGTTGCCAAGTCCCGACGTTGCTGACTGGTGGTTGTTGCCACTAGAAGCTGAGGTAATTAACATAGTAAAGTTAACAACAAATTTTGGATATATAAGGGAGAGGACGAGAAATTGTATAAGGTTTTTTTAATCAAGTTTAGGTTTTATAGAAATTTTTAAGGATTATTTCCATTACCACAAAACAAAACCGACGCTGCTGCAGCTGCTGTCGAACTTATTGATTTGTTGGCCGTGAAGTGTTTAACAAATGCTCTCGTTGTTGCTGTTGCTGTATACGAATTGGAAGACGTCATACGTATACAATTGAATGCATTTGCAATGCGATAGATAGAAGCCATGTTTAAGAACTAAAATAAATATACATATTTTCTTTTTAAATATTACAAAAATAACTTCATATTTTTATCATGTGCGAACATTTGTTTTCATGCCAAACAATATTTATTAATATTTTTTTGAGTATTCGCTAACTAAGAACTTTGTATGTAAAGTTAGAAGGAATAAACTAAAAAAAGGCAAAATTTATTCAATTAAAATAATGAGACTTTGTACTATGCACTATGCGGTATTATATGTATACTGTATGCTGTACTATTGCAGTCAACACTCTGGCTGCTCAAATTTAAGACAAAATAAGAAATAATGAAATCAATGTCAGAATTTTATTTTATTTTGTCTGTATTAATAATTGTAGTCTCTGCAATAAATTTTTGTCCAATGCACATTTTTCTACTTCCTATGTATATCAGCAGTTTGCAACGTGATATATATGTATGTATGTATGCACGTATGTAAATTTATATAAATAACTTACTGAATTATCACTGAATTAAAATGCTATTCCAGCTAGGAAGAGTATAATTTTTAATTTTTTTATGTTCTTATGCTGCGCTCGTTTTTCCTTCGCTTAGGTTATTTTCTTTGTTGCTACTCAAACGATCAGGAATCGTTTTAATGAACTTTTATTGTTTAAATTTTATGCCACACATTTAAATAAATAACCACAACACTTTTAGACAAATAGAATTGAAATTAAAAATATTTACACCAAAACACACACTATGCACCACGATTATTTTCAAGGAACTGTCAGAAAATAAAAACACTAAGCGCAGTGTTGTAAATTGATTAAAAAGCTACGAAAATTGTTTAGTACTAAATGCTATTCTTCCAGTAGCCTGAACCATGATACAATTATACAGGTAGGTTTGACCATGGTATAATTAATCAGGTAGGTGTGACAGTTCTCCAACGAACATGAATTGTCAAAAATCATACAAGACAAAGCAAACAAAAAAAAAAAAAAAAAACAGACGAGTTTGACAATCCATGAACGATCTCGTGAGAAAATAGCCTATTGTCAAACCTGTATAATTGTATCATGGGTTTGACAACAGGCTATTTTCTCACGAGATCGTTCATGGACTGTCAAACTCGTCTGTTTTTTTTTTTTTGTTTGCTTTGTCTTGTATGATTTTTGACAATTCATGTTCGCTGGAAAACTGTCACACCTACCTGATTAATTATACCATGGCCTGAACAAATCGCACACAATAGCCACCATAATATAGTTATACAAGGATAGGAGCAGAGATAATGAGATTGGAAACTTCGGCAAAAAAGGGATAACTGTATGCTAAAATGCAGTCAATACTAACGCAAATATTATAAATGTGTTAGTAAAATTTCATGACAAACTCACCCCTCTCCCTATATTCACCGCTCTCCTGGGAAATTGAACGCTGGTGAAAATGCAATTTTTTCAGCGAAACCACCATCATACACACAGGGAAAAACTAACTTACAATTTTTATTCAAACATTTTCAAGCATATACAAATCAAAACAGAGTTTTTAAAACAAAAATAGGGTAGTTTTGAAAGAAACTGAATTATATTTTTCTGTTAACGACAGCACTTTTCAATAGAACAAGTGTTTTTATTTTAAATTCAATTTTTTTCCATAAAAAATATTTTTTTCCTATTATAAAAGCAACTCCATAAATTAGATTGACAATACTCACATTTCTGTATCGACTAAATTTATTTATCGACTATTATTTACAATATTCTTGCTCAGCTTACAACAATTTTCATTTAAATATGCAAGACTTTTTTGGGTGTAGTACCCATTTTTGACAACTTTGAGGTAAACTCACATACACAATACGTGATTGCATAAAAAACTGAAGAACAAGCATTTTTATCTGTCAAAATCAACAGAATTCACAATAGAAACGAAGTTTCCCATCTCATTATCTCTGGATAGGAGTGACAACTGGCTATTTTCTCACGAGTGTCTTGCACCGACTGTCATTTGCCTATATATTATACTTTATATACTCTTTCCTACTTATTTCATTCTCTAATTTATACTAATTTTAATAGTTGGTGCTCTCCTTAATTTTGCATTTGAATATTCGATCCTGATAGTTTCCACAGTAAACTTTATCTATTTTTTACGATTTTTATAAGAAAAACACTTTTTAAGCTGTGATCGGATTGGGTCAAAATTTAGGAAATAACAATAATTCTTTTCGTTGGAAATTTCCAGCTCTACTGCACTCATCAATTGGTGCGTAGTGCCCCAATAAAGGTATTCACGAACCAGTGTACTTGGCTGTGCAGAAATGCAGATTTGCAGTTTACAAAAACAAAATACATGTACCTAAAAAATCTGTGGTTCACTTGTGTACTTCACATAATTTAACAGCTTTTTATTAAAGATACCAAATTCGATATCTATGTATTATACCAATTGGTTTATAAAATATTTACAGATTTTGCTAAAAAAAATTCTTTAGTTCTTTGACCAAATATAGGTATAAGATTATAAAAAACCACAAATAATTTTTATTTGAATATCAACTTGTTGAAGTGGGCCTTTAAATGAAAATGGGTTATCTAAACCATGGTTGAATAAATAAGGTTGTCGCATGGGTGAGAGCGAGTTCCCATAAATGTCAAATCGAAGTTGACATCTCATACAAAATCTGAAAACGAAAATTAATAACATGAAAAGCCGTTGAAGTTGTTGTTGTTGCTTTTCATTGATTTTGACAATTATGGGTACTGAAAAGAGAGTACGATCAGCCACGAGACAACCTTATTTATTCAACTATGATCTAAACCAAATACATATTTTGAGTGCTAGGTTCTTTTTAACTCAAGTTCCATGGAAAAAATTTTTCTTTTTATTATTTTGAATAAAAAAGACTCCACCCAATTCGCACCACTGAATGGATTTTGGAATACTTAATTAAATTCCTTGACGGTGGGCCACAACAAACATTAAGTTAATGTCATCAAGAACTTGGTCGATAGCGTCGACCATCATCATCACTTTCAGTATTTTAGAAATGTTCACCTTATGTACTAATGCGATTATATTAAATACCCACCTTCAATCCAATTTATTCTATCTACGACAACGAGTTCGAATTACGAAATTTATTATTTTAGTTTTACCACTGAAGTTAGGCAATTTAAATTTTTAATTTATGACGGGTGGCTAACAAATAAAAACCGTTAATAAAAAAAAATTTTACTTATGCCTAGAATTAACCATTAGCAATTAGCTGACAAGTGTAGATAACATTTTTTGACGAAAGTGAAAAGTTCGTGATCACTGCAACCACGTAGGCCTGAAATCTCTTAACGAATAATCGTCTGTGAATCCGAGAAAAATTTTCCCATCTTTCAATGATTTACCCGGCGGCCACACGTGACAATTTTGTCATGACAATAACAATACACTCACACTTTTTCACCAATACAAGCAAGCTTTGGCAATTGCCAATCTATTGCCAGGTAGTTGTCAGCATGACAACGTTTTCTTTTCTGTGGACAAAACTTTAAAAAAATTTTACAAAAAATCCAAGAATGTGAACATTTACGGTGTCAAACTGTTTGACCAACAATTTGATGGAAAATTTGATCATGTGAACTCCTTTTCTCTGCTTTTTTGTTTCTAACTTTATTATCGACATTAGTGCTTTCCTACTTGTTATCGATAAGTATGTGGATAGATATTGAAAACCACATATCTGGTGTAATTTATTTCTTGGATGAAAAAATAAATTAAATATTCTAATTCGCGTTTTTTAATAAATTACAACTAAAATATGGTCAAAACAACCTGCACACTTTGTAAAGTACGTCGTGGTGAAGAACCTTTAAATTTTTTTACTGTACCGAAAAATGAAGGCAGGCGTGACCGATGGGTTGAATCGTGTGGCAAAGAACTAAAAGAAACTGCTAAAATATGCTCGAGACACTTTTTGGAAAAAGATTTCATAGAACCACCAGGGCCCAACAAACGAGCACGCTTGTATCCAAATGCTGTACCTAAACCGGGTTTGACTAGCAGTCCTAAAATATTGCGACTGACTCCACTAAAATCGGACCCAGCGGTGTCACGACTATTGTCAAATCGAAAATCACTATCAGTTTCAGTAACTCATATTGCTAAAACTAAGGCTGAGAAAACTCCAATTTCCACAAACGTCAATTTAAATCCAGAATCGAACCAAATACAGTTGTTTGCACATGATTTGGTTAAAGTGTGCATGGATCATCAGAAGAGCACTGGACTTAGTAGAGGATATCGTATGAGTGGATTTGTAAATGTACATGGAAAGGTCTGTTTTGATTCCAGCTCTCAAACTGAGTAAGTAGCTGAAATACTTTAATTTTAAAATATGCTTGACTTACTTTAAACTTACAGTAATCAACACCATATGTCCTTTTCAATACTTGAAAATATGGACCTGAAGAAAAAAGTTCGGAAACTGGAGGCAGAAATCGAAAAACTAAAGAAAGAAGTTGAAGATTCACAATGCATAACTCAGCATTTGAGAAATATTTTCACAGAAGGCCAACTAAGAAGATTAAAGTCCCCTGATAGATTTATACATTGGTGCCACGATGATATAACAAGCGCTACTAATCTACATGCAGCCGGACATAATGCCTACATGTATTTGTATAGGCAGGGGTTTCCTTTGCCATCCATGACCACACTTAAAAAATGGGCACAGAAAAAAAGAAGACTTGAAAAGGAGTTACTTCAAATGTCTACTGATGCCATGACAGATAAAGATGACTTTATAGAAGAACAGGAAGAGGAAGAGGAAGAAGAACAGGAAGAAGTGGTAGAGGAAGAGGAAGAGGAAGAGACTGATATTATTCAGCCACAAGAAGAAAAAAAAGAACTAAAGCTATTGCCATACGGTATTGACAATGCAAAACCAACAACTAGTAAATGTGTTACTCTTAAAACTGGACCTGATTTTGGTAAACTAAAAAAAGATAAAAGCATTTCAAACAATGAAAAATCAATTGATCAGCCAAATGAAGACATTCAAATAGATACTATTCCAATAACCATAGATATGTTGGAGGACAAAGAGGATCTATCAGACGATGAGAAAATTAGTGTCCATTCATTTGATGAACTTAAAAGAGAAGAAGTAGTGCTCTCTTATGACAAAATAAAGGTAAAGGAAGAATCCAATATATTATTCCCAAATGATTTAGAAGAATTCTTACTTTAATGAAGAAGTATAATTTTGATTAATACTTATACTTAATAGAAATTTAAATAAAAAACATTAAACTACAAATTCAAAAATAGGTGTATATTTTTTAGTAGACTAGCTTAAAGTACTTTTACTCAATCAAAAAGTTGCGAAAGTTGTTATATGTTTGCATAAAAAAAAAATTGCTTTTTGATGTCATTGTATCTTTGAACGGTACACACTCTCTAATTTAATTTTTTTTTTTTTTTTTAATTTCGTTATGTTAAACCTCAGTTTAAAACCATGATACAATTATACAGGTAGCATTGACAAGTATAGATTTTCTCAGCAACAAGGCAACGACCATTTGTCAAAAACAGTTGTTCGTGCAACAAGAATTAAACGAATGTAAAAATAAATAAATTCCGCAAAATATGTGCGTTAAATACACAATTATAATAATGAAAGTTGTGAAAAAATTATGTGTGATATGTGTTTAACGTTTTCCAGCCGTGGTGTTTTAATAATAATTGGAAACTTCTTTAATTTCGTCCATATGCATCTGCAGCTGCTGAGGTTGCTACATTTGATCGTTTTCAACATTTTTTCTTATGTTTGCACTTAATAACACAAAGTTCACAAGTTATCTTCGTTGTAGTAATAATAATTCACTATTGATTAAATAAAATAGGCAATATTTTGTAAGAAAATGTTTGGTTATTTGCAAGCGCTGAAACATAAACAATGTCGAAAACATAAGAAATAATTGAACGCTCTCTTTCTAGACATTTTTTTTGACAAATGGTCGTTGCCCAAGCAACTGTCAATACTACCTTATATTATTATACCATGGTTTAAAACATATTCAAATTCATACAATTTGTATGGAGTTTTGTCTTATTTTTGTTCTGAACAAATTAAAAAAATTAACATCTGACATGTGTGCACTAAAGCAACGATAAAAGTTCGATTTAAGATTTAATTTTATTCATAAAATTGACTTATTGAAAAACCTAACCCAGTTTCTTTCTCATATACAGATGATGTGCGACTAAATTGGTAACATCGCAAGAACATTGCTAAGATGAATTTTAAAACTATCTCAACTATAAGCTTGAACAGCTGACCACACATGTCAACTTTTTAAACAATCGAAATAAGCGATGAACACGTTATCAAATCGTGTTGTTTTGTAGGACCTTTGTTATTTTAATTTTAATATCCATATTAAATATTTTTCAAATGAATAACAATACCTTCGTAGTTTTTAAAAATTTGTCCTAAACTCATTAATTTCATCAAAGTTCACCCTGCTTTCTACATGTCTACTAATCCAGCATAGCACAAATTAAAGTCTAAGCTTTGCTTGAAGATTACTGGGTTTATCATTCTGTAAATAACAATTCATCATTTGAATTATTTATAAAACATCAAAATTCATGGCATCCTGTTTCTGTCTAAGCTTTCTGTGCTTGTTTTTAAGTGCTTAGCAATTAACAAAAATATATTTGCGGCTGAGCCATTTTCTAAACAAATTTAGTAACTTTGTAAAAAACCACCAGGTTCAGTTATTTTATTTTAATATTAATGTCAAGTAGGCTTTTTCTCAAGTTTCAAATAAACTTGGTTTTGAAAATATACATACATACATATGTTTAATTTTCTTTGTTCCTTGGCTTTTTTTTTTAAGTGGATACGTAAACTTCAGTACGGAGACATTGGCTCCAAAAGACTAAGGCCATCGACAATTGGTAAACATGCAGGATACAATATTTGAACTTTTTAGGATTATTTTATATTGAAAATTCCCAATTGCCTGCTACATTCTCAATTGCTTGCTCCATCTTTTTGAGGCCCTTTTTTATGGACTATTTGTAATTTTTAAAACGAGTCATTGCATTGAGTCAGGAGTAATAAACTATTTTTAAAGATGTGTTTTATATATAACTAGCTGATATACCCAGTTCTACTCGGGTGCTCTAGTCCTCGTTTTAATATTTTTAAGAATCCAAATAATGGGATGAAGCTGAACTAAATTGATTATTAAATTAATTTCAAGTTCATATTAGAGATCCATGTTTTTTCTATCTGTTGAAAATAAGGCGATACCGGGGGCCGAGTAAGTAGATTTATAGCGATAACTTTTGATCGGAAAGAGATATTGGTATAATTTTTTCACATAAATTATTCTTCGAGCTTAACTATTCTACAAAAAGAATAAAAACAACTTTTGAAAAAATTAATTTCTTTAAAAAATCACTGGTCATGTTTTTTGATGACAGAAACAGTTAATAAATTTTTTGTAAAATTGAAAGAATTTTTGCTACTAAACGCTATCTCGTGTAAAAGGTAGTTGAAAATGCAATTTTGAGTTTTTATTATTTAAAGAACAAAAACAACCTTTCTGTCATTTTTTGAGTAAAAAGTCAATATTTTGGACCCTTTTTGAAAGAAATATTAAAAATATATCCGCTAAGATAACGGTACCTTTTAAATTGTTTTTATTAAGCGCTTGAATTGAGTTTATCAACGAAAACAATTTGAATGAAATATATTCAAAAACAACGGAGTTATTTGCATCGCAAGTAAAATATACGAATTTCTGATAGTTTTTTTGTTATTCTAAGGAAACGGTGTTATTAGAAAAAGACGTTGTACCAGAAGTTTGTGCAATTTTAAAGATATGTGAATTTTTTTGGTGTCAAAATAACAGGATTTCCTTAAAATTAATAAGTCGAGCATTTTCGCTTGAAAAAAATTACGCTAGTAGTTACATTTGCGTTACTTGTAAAGGGGCGTAAGAGGCGTGGTCAAAATTTAGTATGCCATAACCTAATTTGGGATTCAAGTAATATGTAAGCCGAATTTGAGTTAAATCCGTTCAGCCGTTAAGATTTGTATTGTAGTCAAACAAACAGAAAATGATTTTTATTAATATAGATAATGATATTTGCGTCGCCAAGCAATTAATTTATGTTAGAAAAGTAGAAAGTTAGAAACTTCTTGTCGAAGAGATTGCCTTACCATTTGACAGTGTGAAACCATGGCGACGATCCATGTTAATAAACCCTCGAACTGGGCCTTAGGGTACACCAGTCAATATACAGTTAAATAAGGTTATATTTGAAAAAAAAGAATGGAACTTTAAGCAAGTAATTTCAAATGTTTCAAATTTTTAATTTTTACTTAATTTAAAAATGCGACTTTTTTGGCAGATTTTGAAAAAATGCTGTTATTTGATTTGCGGGAGTTGGTAGAATTGATATGGCTAGAAAATTTTCTTGAAGGTAGTTTTAAAAATGAAATACTGTTTGATCCTTAATGATGACCAATGAAGCGAAGTGATTTCAACTTTAAGAACTTTAATTTGTACAAAAGTTAAGATTTCGTGGCGACCTTGACGATTCGGGTACCAATTTTGAAATGCGAGGTCCGAGGTTGGAGCCCCAACTGAGAACATATTTTCCATTGATATTTTCCAATTTATATTTGTGTTGTTGGTTTTATGTGTTTTTCATTGTTGCTAATTATTCATTGTGCCACTCTCCGAATAATTGTTATCGCCATCGCTGCACTAAACAACCCATCACCATAACAGTTGGTGGACAACTCAGAAGAGGACGGCCACATCTCCGTTGGAAGTACCAAGTACTGGGCACCCTGACGACACTTGGTGTTTCAAAGTGGCGTTAACAAACGCATAACTGAAGTGAATGACGAAAATTCTTGGACGCGACCATAACCGATCGGCGCTAATAAACGCCATATAAGTAATATAAAATTTTTTTGAATTCGTAAATTCGTTTTCTTTTTATTATTAAGAAAACTAATAGTTCCAAAAAGAGAACCCTGACAACGAGAGGACTCCAAGCGGAAGAATTAAATGAAACATTGGTTTTTAAACATATTTAATTTTATTTTTTATTAATTTGCGAAAAGAAAAAAACTGAAAAAATTTATCAGAGAAAATCAAGTGCAATCATTTTTATTTTCGTTGCAAATATTTTTTTTTTTTGTCTTTTTTGCTATAACTACATACATTAATATATATTAACAACACAAATACATATATATTTTAATAATAACTATGATAAATTGTAAATAATTTATTGCCACTCGCACGAAGCACAAACGTTTTATATACTCGTAACTATAAATAATTAATAGATAAAAGAGAGGGAGAGAGTATTAAATATATTTAATAGCAACAGATATAATTGAGTTTTTTTCAAACAGTATACATCGGAGTATTTTTTAAGGTTTAAAGGCAAGCGTAAATGAGATAAATGGAACATTTTTCTAAAAAAAATATGAGATCTTATAATAAAATAATTTTGAGCAGTTTACAATTTATTTGTTTATTTGGGAAAGATACCATGGTTAGTAAGTTAAACCATGATTTTTCGTTGTTTAATTATTGTAGTGGACCTGATTCAAAAAGTCAGTCATATACATAACTTTTTTGTCATTTTCCTAGTTTATATATTTATAACATTGATTAGGACTCAAAAGTGTTCACCGAGTGCTTAAATAGGAAATCGAAATTAGATTTTTTTTTTTTTTGTAAGGTTTACTGGCAATTATTTTCCAAAAATAGTGCTGGTTTGTTATTGAACTTTAATTTTTTGGACTCTCAAAATGTTGTTTTGTGATTGAAAAACATTTATATACCTATTATTAAAAAAATTTCACTTATTCTTTGATTTTTTTCTTCGATGGAATTTTCAAAAATTTGTTAATAGTGTTCTTTTTATCTAACAATAATCATATCAAACAAACTTTAATCAGCTTTACAGACCTACTGGTTTTACATAATGAACTGTCTGTTATTAATTGACGCGATTAATTGAACGATTTCTTAAATTTAATTTTTGTTAAAGCAGAATTTAAGGTGTCATATTACTATAAGTCCAACGAGATTGCAAAAAGAAATGTAAATAACATACATTGCTGTAAGATTTAAGGTTTTCTGAAATGTCGAAATATTAAAATGCATTTGGAATACTTTTTTACATATAAAGCTTAAGTATTAAATACTGACATTATAAATTTTATTTTGATATAGATATATATCGTTGAGTATTATATAATTTTGTTGTGATAAAAATAAATTCGATTATTTTTTTGTTTTGGAATGTTTCATGTAATGAAAATAAAAGAGAAGTGAAATGATAAAAATAATACTTATAAAATCGAATAATAGTCATGCTGCTGGGCTATACATTACATAAAAAAATCAGTACATAATATTCTAAGAAAAAAAATATTTAAGCCTACAATTAAAAGCAATAAAAGTTTCTATGAGTAAATTTGAAACAAGCATAAAAGGAAAGCATAAATTGTGTTAATTTTAAAACTAAAACTAAAAGAAAAAGTACAACAAAGATGTTTCATAATTTGACATGAATTGCTTATAATAAAATTTACCGTGTAGTTAGTTGCTGTTTTTTTTTACTGTAGAGGATAATTTACTCTTCTATTCATATTGACTCTCTCAAAGAAAGTCCTAGTTTTTATATAAGTTCGTGTACAGCAAAATAAATTCCTCTACAAACAAATCTATTGTCGCTCTTCATAATTGATATCCGAGACGCTTGTCTGTTTCTTTTATAATTTCTAATGTCTTTTCATGCATTAACTCTACACATAAATACTGCTTTTACTACGCTCTTGCATGTTATATATTTTACTATATAGCCACCTATTTATTATCATAACATTCCATAAATATGCTATAATATATATCTTTAATTTTTTTTTTTAAATATAGGTATATTATTGTACTCCATTCTAGGTCATAACGTGGTGTTTCTATAATTATCTTTCGCTTGTGAATTATTTTGATATATTTATTTATGTGTTTAGCGGCATATTTTATGAAGCCTTGTTTGCACGATTATATTTAATAATCACTGTCACCTTCTTCAGGCTGCTGGTTGTCGTCGAGCATTTCAAGAAATGCTCGTGGTACAAGTCCTTTCATTAAACCTTGTTTACCATACATGTAGTCATCATTGACGGGTGAGCATTCGGTTACAAAAATAACCTGCAAGGACAGCAAGCATTAGTCATTCATTGTATACAGTGTTTTTGTTTTAATGTATTTAGTAATTAAGAATAATACATATTCATTATTTCGTGTTTTCAAAATCTTATAAATCTTAAATCTTAAAATTGATCTTGACTTTAAGTCTTGACTATTAAATTGTAAATTTTTAGAACAATAATAAAAGTAAAAAAATAAAACCAAACTTTTGTTTTTAAAAATGTTTTAATGAGATAGTTGTAATGATAGTTGTAATGATTAAAAAATGTTTGAAAACAAATAATTTAAAAGTTTCAGCATTCAGGAGAATCAGCATTGACCCAAAACGCTTGAGAGCCGGAAGAGTATCAGTTCGAGAACCACGGTCAAATCGGCTATAAACAGACTTCAATTTGTAAATTTTTTGTCAATCAATGGACCGATGTAGATCATTGATCAAAGAACGCCAAGGTGCCGAATGTTAGGTCTGTTTCCGTACTTTACACTGTGTAAGATTTGTGTAAAGTGTGTGCTAGAGAGTAAAAACGAAATGTGAGAATAGTTGCAAAAGTACGGAAACAGCTTCTAGTAAGTTTCAAGCACAAAACAGCTGATTTTGACTGCAGACGGCAGCACAAAATTTAAAACACTCACTCAAATTATTAAAAGCCATTTTTAATGCAAAACTGAACAATTACTTAATTTTTATTTATTATTATTTATTTATTGTACTTAAATTTCCTTTTAGGCACACAATTTGTGCATTTATATATCGCAAAACATAAACAATTGTTAAATGGAATTTGACATTTGCTTCTTCTTATTGATGCTTATTCTTCTTGATGCTTGTTCTTACTTTACTCGAAGTCTCGAGTTCTAGCACTCTCTGTGCACTTTGTGTGCTCGAGCGAGTGATTTTATGCTTGTTCTTCTTCTCCCATTTTAAGCACAGAAAGTACGGAAACAGAAAATAGTGTCCCACAAGTTACACAGTGTGCGTACGGAAACAGACCTAATATCTTCATGGCATTGTTTTGCTTGTTTATTCATGATACAAGGTCTGTTTCCGTACTTTACACTGTGTAAGGTTTGTGTAAAATGTGTGCAAGAGAGTAAAAAACATGGTATAATAATGCAAGGTAGTATTGTCAGTTGCTTGGGAAAACATCTCCTGTCAAAAAATACACTCAAGAAGAGAGCGTTCAGAATCGGCCATTGAAAACACAAACAATTTTGAAAACGTTGAAGTGAAAAAAAACAACCTTAGCTGCAGATGCATAGCTGTTTTTGACAGGAGATTTTTTCTTGTAGAAGAGAAAGCAAGCAGTTGTCAATGCAACCTTGTATTATTATATCATGACTCCAAACGACAAAAGCAAAAACTGCTCTCAATAATATAAAAAACTGAGTCCTAAATGATAAAAAAGGACTTGATAATCAAAAAACTACGCAGTAAGCTAGGCGGACATTTTTTTATGTGTTTTAAATTTAATTTAAAACCAAATTTTTAAATTTATTCGAGAAACTACAAATATTTTGTTTTTTTAAGTTAAAAATGCCAAGAATGATCAGTAATTCTAACAAATATATAAACAAGTTTTAATATGAAAGATGTATTTTTAGAGGTTCCATTTTTCGATAAGGATTAAACTGTCATGCGGTGGTAAGATCTGATAACTATCATTTTTGCTCAGTTTGGTTTGCCACCGCTTACGCTATTCGTTTGGTCAATGGGCTGAAAATAAACTGTCAGTCAAACAATTGTTTTATTGCAATATTCTCTTCAGTGATGAGGCTAATTTTTATTTCAAAGGACATGCCAGAAAGCAAAATTCCCGAATTTGAAGTGCAGAAAATCCACAAGCGATTCTTGAGGCACCGTTATATCTACGAAAAATCACTGTGTGGTGCGTTTTATGAGCCTTACTTCTTTAAAAATGAGGAAAACGAGGGCGTTACCATCAACGTGGAACGCTATAGATCCATGATTGCCGATTATTTCGTGCCCCAATTTACCGGGAAGACAAGTTTTTCTAACAGTGCCATACAGCGGCACATGCCATACAACGCGTGAAAGAATCGACTTGTTGAAGGAATCATTTGGCGAACGCATTATTTCTCGTAATATACAAGTCAATTGGCCACCAAGATAGTTCGATTTAACGCTTTTGATTTATTTTCTTTGGGGTGATGTGAAGTCATTGGTTTATGCAAACAAACCAGCAACTATGGATGTCTTAGAAGACAACATGCCACAAGATTTTATTGAATTTGAAAAAGTTTGTATATAATTTGAAAAATCTTTCGGTTAATTTAATTGGTTTGAATGAACATTTTTATATTAAAAAAATGTCTTTTAGTTCGGAAAAGTTTTAATATAATCTATAAATAATGCAGACATGTATATAATTTTCAAAATAATTAATCAATGAATATTTTTTACCTCATTAGCAGTTAAGTTCAGCTCGGTATGATCGTTCGCATCGTATGAGCAGAGTACGCGGGCGCGCTTTAATTGTTCGGCGTTACCATCGTTGAAACTGCTATTTTTTCTTTCGCCACCAGATGAACTATCGCCATTTATATTGATTGGTACGTACGGGGTCGGGCCTCCCAAACTATTAATGTTCGATACATACATATATATATACAGAAAAATTTGTTGAATGTAAGCGAGTTCTGGATGAAAAATGCTATTAATTTTAAAGCAATAAAATAGTGTGGTTTTCTATTCTTTTTTTTTCTCTAAAAGCGGCGAAAATGAATTAAAAAATATTTGATATTTATGAATATGGTTTTATTCAGAGATTTGTTTCTTAACTACAAGTTGCAAAATTTTTGACCAGCAATTATAATGGCTAATAACATGTGTTTATGTGTATGAGTGCGTATATAATAAATCTAAATGCAGCTAAAAGAGTAAAAAATTTATTAAATTCTTGATTTGATTGGTAAATTCTTTTCTTGGTAAACTTGATTCTTTTGTTGGTAAATGGAGTTTTTTTTTGCAAATTATGCGCGGAATGACTATGGACTTTTTAATATTGCAACTAACTATTCAATCTATGACATCATCTATGACCATTACTTTATTTCTTTGGATGGGAATTTTTTAAAGTAGGTATTAATAAGTTTTAAACAAAACAAAACTTAATCTATTTTTTTTTATAATGAAGTTGGTGTCCAGTCATTCATGAATATAAGGTTAAAAAAGAATAGCACAATGAATGTCAGCAATAATGATTTTTCTTGGGAGATTACTGTTAAAGGCATGGCATATCCTACCCGCTAAAAATTAAATGATTAAAAATCACTTTATTTTTGAGTATCTGTTCTAGGGTAAAGATAGTAAACTAACAACCATAATTCTTATAATATATGTAAAAATTACGTTTTTTCGAAGTAATTAATATTTTTTTTAAAAACTACTTAACCGGTCTTGATCGTCAATCACTTACTTGATTTTTTATTTTCTGTAAAATTAATGTATTGGAAGAACGAGCAAGATCGGAAAAGTAGTATTGTTGTAAACATTTGAATGCACAGTAATCAAACACGTGGTCTATTGTTTGAGTAACTGTTTACCTAAATATCTAATATATAGCTGCATACTTTCTCTTCTTTGCCATCTGATCCTATTCAGATATTATGAATTTTAAAATTAAATTTCCAAAGTGGCAGAATTATGAATTATTTTACCTTCTAAATATCATTTATAAAATTAATTTTTCATCGCAATACAAAAAATCTACTTCTGTACTTCTTGATTTGACGCTTGAAAGATATGAGATTTCAATATTTTATAATGACTTGGAAAGAACTTATTTAACTTGTCGGTGTATTAATTTTGTTTAAATTTAACTAAAGTATTAAGATAAGCTAACTACAGTGAAACATGCATTAAATTCTTAGATTACATTTTGATTAGTTTGTTTTAAGTAATTATTTAAAGTTAAAAAGCATTAATATGAAAATGTGTGTTAGCAAGAATTAAAGGATTTAGTATTTTTAGTTAAGTGATTCTTTTTTTTTTTTTTGGAAATTTTTATAGTGTTGAAATGGCGCTTGTGTCGTAATCAATATCATATTCATCTAATAGCTGTTGTGCAGTTGATGCAAATGGATTTGTTGAAGATGGTGTTGATTTTTTTGATGTTGCTGCTGCTTCTTTTAATGTATCAGTACAATTGATGTCAATTGTTTTAAAATTATCAAGAAATTCATTGCTTTCATCATCATCATCATCATTATAATCATCCGTAATATCCGCATTATAGTCATAGCTATTATTTGAACAATCTGAAAGTTTTGGATTGGGAGGCCCATCCACATCTTCGCTATTAATACGCAGGCGTGGCATTTCTGGTCGCATTCTGCAAACCAATTAATTTTAACTATGAGGAAAAAATATTTGTTTTTTCGTTTATATTAAAAACAAAGAGGAACACTACTTAAGCTTACTACTACAGGTAGTATAAGAGAATAAAGTGCTTAGAAATACGCAAGTGCAGTGCATGATTAACGTATGGCATTGTTTTATATATCGATAAAATCGATTTTAATTGTACTTATATAACATAAAATTATTATTTCTTGAAGCAGTTTTTTTTTAATCACACTCACTTTGCTAACTCACGCTGCAAATTGTTGATGGCATCAGTGCATTTTTTATAGTAACGCACTTGCGTCTCGACGAAGGCATGCAAATGACGCAAATGTGCTGATTGTGACGTGCTGATACCTTCCAGCAATAATTTAGTGATTTCCGACTGGCGATCGAATTCAGCTTGTGCCACACGCAAATCACGCTCGGCCTAATAAGTATAGAAAATATTGAAATTAATAATAACAGTCATTTCAAATAATTATTATGTAAGAATCATTGTTTGGTTTTAAGAGATCAGTCATGTACCTGTTCCAAAACAGCTTCAGGTGTAACACCATCTTTCTGTTTATTCCAAGATAAATTTAAATTAAAGCAGCATTAAGTATGAATTTCAATAGATTAGAATTGTTGGCTAATGACTTTTCTTAAGGAGATGTATAGAAAGAATTGAGAAGCTGTTTTTACGATAAGCCTGTCTAACGTCTTTATAACTACACTAGCTGTCCATTGATTTATTATCGAACATTTGCAGTTACGTTATATTTTCGTTTTAATTTTTATGGAAAAAGCGTTGTAAATAATGTGTACAAAGTTAGTTCCGCCACTATTTGATTAATAAAAAAATTAATATGTGTCGTAACGTGCCCAATGTGATGTATGTGACGTAATTAAAACATTAATTAAAACATTAATTACGTCAGAAGTTAAAATTTCTACGTTTTTTATATTCGCAAATATTTTGTAATTTTTTATTCCTCTACAAGCACAACTTGTATACATCACAGCACAACTTCCTCATTCTGAAAAAAAAAAATTAAAATAAACGTAAAAATCATCAACATGGGCACATAAGAGTGCACGTCGCAATACATATTTTAAAAAATAATGGCAGAGTTAACTTTATGCCTTTGCATTAAAAATAAAATGTTCACTTTGTCCTTTACTCACAGCTTGTTGTCCCAACATGCTTCTTGCCTTTTTAACACGATTTTTGCAAGCATCCAAATCGAGGCTGAAACAAAAAGCCTCAAATTTACTTCGCCAAAAATTCTATCCTGAAATAGACTCACCGTTTGCTCTCCAGTATACCACGCTCCCTGGTTATGGTCTTCATTTCACCATCGAGGAATTTGCGTAGAGGTTGTGTAAAACAAATACCAGACGATGCAATAAAATCGCGTTCACATTGCCCCAACTTTTGCTCGGCCTGGCCAACTTTAATCAGTGCCTGTCCATAGGGCAAATCTTGACCAAAATCACCACCTGCCTCAATCATATCCAAAGCTAAATGCTCCAAATTATTCAAACGTTGTGGCTTTGTTTTTTCTATCTTATCAAAAATGAAATCTTCGATACGATTCTGTGGATTCGGTATAAGCACAGTTTCTGTGTCACGCACAATTTTTTCGGTCCATGATTTGGTTATGTCTGCGCGCTCGGCAAGACTTTGAAATTCCGGATCGAATTCGGTGCGTTCCGTGGTGCCAAGTTTTTCCTCCGTCAGCTAAATCAGATGGCAAAGAAAAAAAATCCAATTAATTTAGGAACATACAAGGTAAGTCAAGGCGTTTGTTATCATC
Organism: Pherbina coryleti; assembly: GCA_943735915.1. Taxonomy (NCBI): domain Eukaryota; kingdom Metazoa; phylum Arthropoda; class Insecta; order Diptera; family Sciomyzidae; genus Pherbina; species Pherbina coryleti. Next base: position 169,532,386 of record OX030950.1, on the reverse strand, counting down.
AATCAACTTAAAAAACAACAACAAAATCATGACACCTACCTGCACAACCCTTGATAGGGTACTTCCAGCCTCCTTGACGAGGTTCTTCACATTGAAATTAGGCAAATTTATATTCATTTTTATCTTCACTTTTTTTTCTTTTAATCACTTCCGTGGTTTTTGTTTTTTTTAAATTTTAGATATGCTTACTATTAATATGGAAAATGCAATTGAATGAAAATATTGAATTTTTCCTTAAAAAGAAAAACCAATTTTGTTGCAGTAGAAGAGCACAGATTAAAGTGGAAAAAAATTCCAATTGGTATTTAGCAAAGATAACAAGGAATAAACCAAAAGTACTGCCAGCTGCAAATTATACGGTAGATATAAATAAGAAAATGTATATTGACCTTAATACCAAGACGTATGACACATACGTAATCTTATTCCGAAAGAAACTCCAGTCCAGGATTTGAGAACTTAAAAACATTGCTTCAGAACTATTGAAGAGGCAAAAAAAGGTGTTTTTTTTTAGAGGATTGGATTACATTAAATTGAATTTAAATACAGGAAAATATTTTTAATATCTATAAAATGGACTTTTTGTGAGATAATTTTTTACATTAGTGTTTGAATATGATTTCGGAAATAACGCTTCGAATTGTTACAAGTGCACAATTGTAACTGGCTTATCGGCGTAGGCGACTAAGGGCCAGTTTTTCAGTGCGGGTTTAAACTTTAGTCAAATTAAACCGAGATTAACTCACCAAAAAGGGACGTTAAAACTCGGTTTAACTAGATATTGTAGCATTCGTTTAAGTTGAATTGACTTAAATTATCACATGATGTGTTTTTTTTGCTTAAACCGAGTTTAAACGTCCAATTTTGGTGAGTTAACCTCGGTTTAACTTGACTAGAGTTTAAACTCCCACTGAAAAACTGGCCCTAAGTGACTTTACAACTCCTCAGACATATGGAGCAATAATTTGGACCAAAACGTAAGTTTTTCTGGATGCAATGGTGTTTCTTGTTGATTTTCATTGCTTCAAATGCGGCAATTCGGTTTATTCACGTAGCCATATAACCAAAAGTGCGCTTCATCACTGAACAAAATTTTCAAATGAAATTGTGGATCAATGGCAATGCTTTTCAAAAATAATTTCAAGAAGTTGCAAAGGTTCCTCGGGTGTCATTATATTCATGACTAATCTCAAAACAATATAGAAATGCAAGCAAATTGGCTTTCACAGAAAACAGTGCTGCCTTTGCTGTTTTCCTTTACATTGAAATAGAAGAATTAATTTTTTATTAGAAATAAAATGGTCCTAAAATTTTAAAAACTTTCTTTGATATAAAAAATAATATGCAAAAGTTTCAAAACCTTAAAATTCTTACTAAAAAAAATTATAAATTAACACTCCAAATGGTACCAAAACTAACATTTAACTCAGAGATAAAATAAGTAGTTTTATCCGAAGATTTGATAATTGGAGAAAATTCTTCGAAATTTTATGGTTACAAATCTGACATGTCAAAAAAATGTCAAATTATGAAATTTTTATATGTGAAGAATACTCTTGGTAATATGAAATTTTAAGATTATGAAATTTCAAGAGAAAAAATGGTTTAACATATGTGCTTGCATTGTTGCTTGTTTACTCAATTCTTACAGTTTAGGATTCATACCTTATTGCGTTTTATTATTATTGATTAATTATTTTCGGGTTTCAAATTAATCCAGTCGAACTATGCAAATCTATACAATAAAAATCATCTTAATATAAAATTTTTAAATTTACTGTTTGTGCAATGTTCAAATGTATCGTTAACCACTTTATTTTAATGTATTATCTTTAATTGATCTCTGTGATATAGTATCATAGTATCATCTCATAGTATCAGATAAAGAATAATTTCATTTTTCATAAAGAGAACACTGTAACAAAACAGAATAGTAGAGCTGGGATATGTATTGCTATTTAGTAGAAGAATTTCTTGTATCTCGCTAAATTTTGTAAAAGAAGAGGATGGAAGCAGTCTTTTTTAAGGCAGGATGTAATTATGCAATTAAAAAATAGGTTAAACTTAAATTAAATTCGATGCTTATTTAGCATTTTTGACTTACAAATGCAAAGAAATCCTAAAGATGATTTGAACGGCATTATTAACTCTCTGAGGCTTACGATTGTATGCAGATTAATGTGAGTGAAATAAATTTTCTGTGTTAGTTGGGATTCTAACCTTGACCCTTAGCAGTTCGTAAAATGTGTATTAAAATATCAACGTTCGACGTTCGGCATTCGACCACGGCAGCCACATTTACTTATATACTTACATAAATTTATGTTAAAAATAAAGCACAGGGTTCATGTCATCTTTGTGCTGAAATGATGTATTGAAAGCACGCAAAAAATTTTTCCGAGCGTTCAATTTAGTAAGTTCTGATTTAAATATAAGCGTATATTTATTTTCCCGTAGTTTACATTTAACGTCGTTTGGATGACCGACCATGCTTCCCGTGTTAATTTGAAAACATACGTATACAACGTATTGAAACGTAAGTCGTTCAGTGTGTGTGTAGGTTAATTATTTTTTACATTAAAGCAGCCCTGGCAAATTATTTTTTCTTCTTCATTTATATTTTTCTTGAAACAGCTGACTTCTGTTTATTAGAACATTTATTATTTGTGCGTTAGTTTTATTGTTTTTAAAATAAATCAAGTGTTTTCAGAACAAGATTGTTAAGGTAAGTAAATTATCAAAATAAATGTTCTTATAATCAACTTAGTTAAGAAAAAAATCGAGCTTCCCTCGTTTAAAAATCCCTGCTTTCATATCTGCCGCTTGATCGACTTATGGCAGGTTTAAATAAATTAACCATACGAGCTAAATACTTAAAGGTTATTTTTGTAACGTTCCATAAAAGTGCGCCTCAAAAGACATAAGAAATCATAATCAAACCCTATTCAATGTTTTATGAAATTCTAGTTGCTCCGCCACTTCCTCTTCCACTTTGAACTATCAAATATTGTTATATGCCGAATTTAATAAATTAGGTGCTGCCTTAGAACGGTTTGGGTTTTACTTTTTTTTTGGAATGCTCAAAATATAAAAAAAAAAAATAAAATGTTGACACCATCTATGTTGCATTGCAAAGACAGACAGACAGACGGACATGGCTAATCGACTCGGGTGGTAATGCTGATCAAGAATATACATATATACTTTTTACGTACCACGCCTACTTATGGGCGTTACAAACGGAGTGACAAAATTAATATACCCCTTTTACGTCTTTTAAATGTGGGGGTATAAAAATATCGGTTTTTGTCAAAGTTGTCCAAGCAACCCATACAAATTCATGTAAGTTATCTATCAGCTCTACTATGCCATCTTTTCATTCTTGTCATTCATATCCATTTACCATTCATGAGCACATTCTTTAGCGATCTCCTACATGAGAAAATACTCGTGCGATTGCCTTAAAAAATTTGCCCCTCGCACATGAGAGCCAATGGTAGCCTAGTTTTTAATTTTTAAAACGCTAGTTTACACTCTTAACTTTCACACTTTATAATTGTATTTTCATTCAAACTAAAAATAAAGTATTTTCATTTTGTGTTGAAAACCAAAAATATATCCGAAAAATTTTGTTTGTGGGGTTATAGGTTAGTGAAGAAAACGAACGATCTTTTCTAATAACGAAAAACTTTTTCAATAATTTCCATTAGCAGTTTTTAACTCAAGCATAAAGCCTAACACATAAAATAACATTTCAGATGGTTTCTATCAGAAATTAAAGAGTTTAAAGAGCCTGAATTCTCTAATTTTTTTTTATGATTTGGCAACGTATTATTTACAACGCACAAACACAATTAATTATTTCTTGTTTTAAGGTTAATTAATAATAGAAGTGTTTGCCAACAAGAAATAATAAGCGATAAAAAAAATTTATTTACGCAATCATTTGCTTTATTTACAAAAAAAAATTTTTGTTTCATTTTATAAAAATTGAATTAAAATATGCCCAATAAAAATAATGCAGACGACTTTTAGCATATCTTCAATATTTAATGCAAACTAAAAGACCAGCCCTTTTTAACTGTTTTCTCCTCAACTTATTCTTAGATATAAAATTTTTTATGCAAATTTATACATTCTACCGTTTAGAAAGTTTCTACAGGTCATTATATCAGCAGCTGTTTGAAAGCTATACAGAGCTGTTTTAACTCAAACAGAAGAAAATCTCAGAAACACGCTTAAAAAAAATTTAAATAAATAAACATTTGGAAACAAGTTTTCTCAACAAACACACACTTCAACTCTGAGATCAATAACAACGCAGAAGAATTTTTAACCGAGATTCTGTAGCAAAAATTATAGTTTATTGACCTTTCACATGTGGTTGAGGAAAAAAAAAAATTAAACACTTTGTAATGTTCTTATTTTAATATGACGAGACTTAAAGTTATTGTATTCATAAATATTTTATTAAACCCATACACGCTAAAAAATACGTTGAATTTACGTACTTTAGTCAAGAATCGTTTTATTATAAAATTTTGTTCTCAATTAAATTTTTAAATTAAAATTTTTATCGTAAGATTATGATAGTTTAGTTTTTGAAAAAAACAAAAACAACTGTTTATTCTTATTGCTTATGATTGAATACTTAAAATAAAGTAGTTTTTTGAAAGAACGCCAAAAAATATTAATCTAAACTAAATTTAAGAAACGCAGTCCTTTGATAAGGCTACCACAGTGTGCATCAAAGTCCTTGAATGTGACGCCTTCAACTTCATTTGATTGCAGGCTGCAGGGATACTCCGCACCATAGCTATCTGTATCCCATATCAATTTAATCTGATACTCAACATCAGGTGAGAGTATGACGTCTTCGTCCCACTGTATATGTAAATCACAGTTATATTTTGTTGGATGTTTCTTCAGCGCATAACGCCAAATAACTGGATTTTGCTCCAAAGATGCCACCAACAATGAATCGCTATCGCTTTCTTCGTGCTCCGAGTGCTGTTCTTCATCATCGTCGTCAGCATCGCTGTTGCCGTGTGGTGAAGCATTAAAATTATTTGTTACTTTCTTGGCGCGTATTTCTATCTGTAGGTTTTCATTATATTCCGTTGGGAACATAGCGGTTATTGCCGCCGTTGTGCTCATGTGGCTTGTCATGACTGGCAGCGTTATTGGCGAAGGTGTAAGACGACTGTTTATAATAATGCCCATTAAAGATATGAAACGATCACATTTCACGGTTACGTGCCACTCGTGTGCATCGTAATCAATGTTGAAGGGTCGACAAGCTTTGTAGTAGCTACGCTCCAAAGATTTGCACAGACTGAAAGACGGACTTGAGCCAGTGCCAATTCGTCCATTTAACAGCGCTTCATCTTGCATTAGTTTTGCGCTCAACTGTAGATCATTAATCATGATTTTGCAGTCGCTCTTCTGCAAACCCAATTCTATGCACTCCTGCTCACACCACTCGAAAACGTACCACAACAGATGCTTGAGTTCCTGATTGGTCGCAATGATCATCTTGATGCATTCCTTTGAGACATGTATATAATTATGTTTTAAAAATGCCATGTATTGCGGATCGCTGAGACAACAACGCGCAAAGAAACCCAAGCAGATTTCCAGCAGTGGCTGTAGATTCATGCAGACACTTAATTCCAGCGCTGGCAGTATGTTGACGAAGCGTAGTTTCCGCTTAATTGCTGACAGGCAATCCTCAATAAGCTCTGTGAGCAAATATTTCTCAGCGCCATAATACAGTTCAATGGACTCCTCCAAGCTCAGCTGTTCGAAATCTACACGTCCGGTATAGATATAGCTCAGCAGAGTGTAGAATACTTCGGCACTTATATCGAGTATTTCGATTTCTTGGTTTATTTCGCGTATGGGTCCATAGAACATAGCTTCAAAGACCGGACTAGCTGCGCTCAATATTAATTTGTGGCATTTGAGTAACTTGGTGCCCAAGTGAAAGACGCAATCGTAGTATTTCTCTGAACGTAGCAATTGATCGTAACGATGACAAAGTCGGTTGGTCATATTTATAGCGCTAGACAAATGATTATCCAATTTCTGTGATTTGTTTTGTAACGGATTGGCGTTATTTTGAGCATCTAATGACGTCATCTGCAAGAATATTAAATGAGAATAGTTTAGATATCGACCTATATAATATAATAAGATATAATTTTGAAATTGGGATGCAAAATTTATATCAAATTTAGGTAATGGAAAACTTTAAAGCAGAAAAATAATGATCGTTATTCTTCTTTCATCGAAAAATTTGAAGACTTTTGTTTGTAAAGGGCTATACACAGTCAAGAGACTGCAAAAAAAAGATTTCTTTGAAAAAAGAAAAGAAAAAAAGAAAGAAAACAAAGCAGTACACTTGTGCGCTGTTGAAAATATATTTTCAATATGTTTTATTTGTTACTTTCTGTGACTTTAAGTGCTCAAAGTTTCAGTAGGTATATTTTTTAGCAATTGATCGAAGATTTTTTCACCGATAAGTATTTTCCATTTTATAAACAATTTAAGGTCTAAATTTATATGGAAAATTTTATAAATTAATTTAAGATCAGTCTTTTTTTTGTTGAGAAGGCGCCATTTTGCCAAAAATTAATATTTTGCTATTCTCTCAATTAAATACTAGATAATTCTTTATATCAACGAAATTTGTTCATGTTTTTTTTTTATTTCAGATGATCCAGTACAGAGATATCATGTTCACCGCAAGACGCTCTTTTTAGAGGAGCTCGATCGTCTACAGCAGCTTTTAAAGCAATTCTTTTTGCAAATAAAATGCAGGAAAGTACAGTTAAAAGTTACTACAATATAAGGGTATGTGTATACATTTTTACGTCAATAAATTAAAATGTCTTCTCAGGAAAACTTCTTGAAAAATCGTCAATTTTGGCCTCCCAATTGCTTATAACCCCTTAAAAGACTTAAGAAAATTGGAATTTAAAATAGGCTCATGATAGATAATAGAATAAAATCGAAAGGTAGAAAAATAACACACTTTTTGAAAAAATTAGAATTCGTAATTGAAATTCAATTCGAAATTTTAAAAATAAAATAAATTAACTGCGAAGAAATCCGCTTAAAACTGTTGCAAAAAACTTTTCATTACTTTGATGGTATATACAAAGGTTCTCTTTAAATATAATAAAAGGAATCACAAAAAATAAATTTCAGAAGCGTGATGACAAGAGGAATTTTAGAATGTCAATTAAAAGCAATCAAAATATCCCTGTTAAAAGGTTAAACGTTAAATTGTTAACCAAAACCAATTGAAGGAATTTTATCACAAAAGGTCAATGAAACAAAAATATAATATGTTTGGGAGCAAACCCAAACAGCGATAAAAAAATATATATGAAAAAAATTTACTACAAAATCTATACAAAAATTCTACTGTAAACTTGATGAATTATTTTTATTTAGATGAAAATATTGCAGTAAAGACATAAATTGGAAGTAAAAAAGAATGAATAATAAGTAAAAGTTTTAAGATAAAGCTTCAGTTTGGTTTCATTTCAAAATTATATCAGTCGATGGTTCCACCACAGAAGTAACGTAAAGCAAAATATTCCAAAATAAATTTCTTTAATCTACAGATAAGACGAAATTCTGTAGGTCTTTAGCCTCTTAGAGCACTTTTCGTACTTATTATCATTTATTTTGCATGTGCATAAACTACACGTTATTTTTATTTATCGTTAGCTCTTTGGAAGGGTATTTCTATGGTAAACATCTTTTTTTTGCGTTATATGTAAAACTTATTACATTGAATCATATAATTTAAGTTATTTTAAGTTATTCAGACTTCAAAAATGCAATATAGTTTGGCATCAAAGGGAACTATTTTTCCCTTTATAATAAAATCATAATAAATGTTTGAAGAAATATTTTCAATATTGTCGACTCAAAATCAAACTAACGAACTTTTTAATTTTCCATTCCATTTTATTGCTTAAGGTGGCAATGCTCAAAGCTTTTCTTATTGCAAAAATTGCCGTTTTAAAGAAGTTTATATATTTATAAATTATAAATATTTATATATATAATATGAGGAAATTGCATAGCTTTTCGAAGATTGCCATGGGATGGGTACAGCTAAAACTGACTAAATGTTTGGCCATAGTTTGACGGTGAATTATATGTTAGAAGAATCTTGATATGATTTTCATATATCATCTGAGAAAAAGAATCCTTTAAATATTTCCTTTTTCTTAAGCATTTCATGTGCCTCTTTTTCTGAGTTTTTCTATGGTTCCTCTAGCCACGACTCATTCTATTTCTTTATTCGTTTTTTTTCCTTATCTGAAATAAATGAAATTATTCCTTAAATTTTAGAATTTTAAAAAATCATCCCTTTCCGAAATGAGTTCGAAAATTACCCAAATCGGACGAAAACCACGTCTTTCTCCCATAAAAAGTGATTATAAATTATAGTAAATCTCTCGAAAATTCTCGTAAAGATAACAAGGTTAATCTAAAAACTTGAAATTTTGATTGAAAACTTAAAAAAGTTGGAAATTTGTCAAAATCGGATGACACCACGCTTAAATCCAAACGGTATAATCTGAAGGTATAAATTTAACAAACATTAATATAAATACTTGAAATTTTGAACATGAGCTTTGATTCCAAATACGTACTCAAAGTTGAAAATTTGTCAAAATTGCATCAAAACATCCAATTGAATATGAATAATAATCACAAATGAAATGCACAACTGCTTTCCATACAAGGTATTGACTTGATATTGTACACATATGCATTGATATTTAAAACGTTCAATAAGCTTGAAAATTGAATAAATTTAATGTAACCGACTCCTATCCCCCATACAAGCTGACGTCATTAAATTAATAAAACCTTCATATTGGGATTATATTACACACGAGTGTGGTGTATTTTAACTTCTTATTAAGCTGGAGCTTACTAAGCTCCTATACTAAGTACTAAAAACTCGTTTTTATATCAGTCAAGATTCTAGTAAGATGTAAGATGACTACGCAATTACTTTATTCGAAAACTTTTATTACGGGATGTGTCCGAGGAACATCGTAAGGAGTCTGAAGGTTTAGTCTATTTAATAGAGCGAAAATTATTCAACGCTGTTTTTAATAGCTTTTTTTGAAAAGAAATTAGCAGATTACACACACACTTTATAAAATTTTTGTTCAACTTTTTCTACCGTATATAAATATTTATGAACTTTTATATCATGTCAATAAACTTGAACATTTATAAACCAAGTGAAATGATTATAAGGTATGAAAAAATAAGAAAGTTTTAAAAATAAATAAATTTAAACTAACGAATGAGAAATCTGTACAAATTTCTCCTTTCGAAAAGTGATCAGAAACAAACTTTTTCCACAACATATTGCATAAGAAATATTACTCGTAAGTTGGATTAAGATTAAATTTTAAATAGCGAATCTCTATATTGATAATTTGAGTTCGTTTTGTCACAAAACACGTGATTCATGAAACTCACATATTTACATTTACGCGCACTTAATCAAATTCTGTTGACGTTTTTTATGCTAAATATAAAATAGAGACTTTGTATATACTTATTAAGTACAACTTAAATATACGCTGTTTTTTTTTTCTACGATATTCATTAAATGCAAAATTTTGTACAATTTGTACATTGTTCATTTTTTACAATGGGTAAATACCCATAATATCCTGAAATGTCAACAATTTGAAGAATGATTGAAAAAAATAACAAAATTAACATCTTACAACATCAATTTTAATATATTGAGTACATATAACGAGGGTTGCCTTTTAAGTCTTGCACCTAACAATGAAAAAATAATGGTTTATCAGTAAAAATGATTTTATTGTATTTTATTCCAAGTATTCTCCAAAATTATCAATACACTTTTGCATTCGTTTGAAACAATTTTCGAAACAGTTTCGCCTCTCTGAAGTTAGTATCTCCGAATCCAGGTTTTTGAAGGCCTCAACATCCTGTTCGGGCGTAGAAAGCGATCGCCACTCATTTTTTTTTTTCTTAATTTGAGGGAACAATAAAAAGCCATTGGGTGTCAAGTCAGGGCTGTAAGGTGGATGACCAATCAATTCCAAGTTTTAAGTGCTCAAAAACTTGTTTGAGCTGATGTATAGAGGAACTCGTTTTGTCGAGATGGAGGATGATCTTCCTTCGGTGATTGTTTTTCCTTAATTCTCCGAAGATTTCCGGCAAATAAATGTTTGTGTACTATTCAGCATTAACATTTCTCCGTTGCTCGAGTGATACAGTTGCGATATGACCGGTTTTACTGAAAAAACTGGCAACCCACGGACAACTTTTGTCGAGTTTTGCTCACTTTGAAAGACCCAAATATTGGATTGCTGATTTATTTCGGGTTTATAAGCGTAGATCCATGATTCTTCACCAGTGGTCGTAGACGTGTTTCAAAACACCCAGGCTGTATTTGTGGGAAATTATGGGTTATCCAACAGCAACAAAACTTTTTGCGGCCTAAATACTCATGCAAAATCGAATGTATGCTAGTCCAGCTAATGTCCAAGGATGACTCCATCTCACAGTATGCCATATGTCGGTCTGCTTCCAAAAGTTCACGCACAGCATCGATGTTTTATGCCACAACAGCTGTTCTTGGACGTCCTTCACGAAATTTGTTTTGGAGAGGTCGACGATCACGCTCGAACTCACTGAACCAGCACACAGTCGCTAAATGTAGTGCTTCATAACCAAAAATCAAACTAAGTTGATCGATACATTCTTTTCATTTCAATCCAAGTCGAAAATCTTAAAAAATCATCACCCTAAAATGTTTACGTCTGAACTCCATTTTTTTGCTGAAATGCAATTTTCAAAACTCTGTAAACAACGCAATAAGCGCACATACACCAAAACGTTGTGCGTACGTTTATGAAAGAAAATGTTAAATTTTCGAATGAAACTGACAAAATCCATCTGGCAATGCTTAGTTTTGTTGAGGCGCAAGTCTTAAAAGGCAGCCCTCGTAAACGATTTCATTATTTATAGTTTTAAAAGATCAATCAAAATAATATTAATCGAGCTTTCTAAAAACTGTGAAACGTGCTGCCATTTTACAAAACACGTGATGTCATCTTGAAATTGTGAAATCTGACCCTTATTATGTCTACCTGCTAGCTATAATCTACAATTTTTGACGCTATATAACTTGTTGTTTTTTGTTTGTTCAGTAAAGTAAAATGTTCGATCACCAAATAAATAATCAGTTCTTTTTTTTTAATTTCTATGCAAATATAAACACACGATTTAAGTGTTTGCACATCCATCACTAGAGTTGAAAAAAAAATATATAAATAAATATTAATGACACAAGCAAGCACTTCGACGTTTGTTTATGAAAACAAATGCCCGATTCGTCATTTTTAGCCGGCTTTGTAGAGTGTTAAAACGGGTTTGGAAGTAACGATAACAAAACTTAAATCATAGCGTTGTTGTAGTTGTAGAAATGGCTGACATCACGTTTTGTTCTCAAATTACGTTTAATAATTATAGAAAAAATTGTGCTTCACCCAGGTTGGAAATTTTTTATTGTAATTTTTTAACAAAGTGGTTTTAAAAATTCTGATTCTTGGAACAACAGTTTAGCAATTTCATCATAAAAAAAATACAAATATTTGTGAAACAACTGCGAAATTGGTTTTATATAGGTACCTTGTTTCAATATATCCTTGCGGCTCTTTAAATACTTTCAGGAACTATTCGGTGATATGTTTTTATATATTTTGCTAATACTTAAGGCCAATTTGTTTATTTGTTTTCACTTTTCAAAATTATTTTTTGGCTTAAAATGAAATTGAGGTAATACTAGCAGTTAAATTTTGTTTTTCACAAAGATGTATTTGGACGAAGTCCAATTTTTCAATATTTAGCTTGAAATTTTTACTATAATATATATTTATATTTTTAAAAAATCATTTAAATTTGTTTATTGTTAATATTTTTCGTTGTTTTTATATAACTTGTATAGCACGTTTCAAATAATTTTTTTATTTTTTTATTTCCCAAGCTCTTGAGATTAGATTTAAAAGTCACTCATTACTGTTATAATTGAAAATATATAGTATGTAAGATGTTCGAACTTGACCGATATCTACGCAGCCGATCAAAACAAATCGCGACGTTTAATTTTTTTTATTTTTTATTTTTTAACTCTGCGCATTTTTCACCTGTCACCACATTTGTTAAGGAAAGCAGCTGTTAACTGATCGAACATTACGAAATACTCACTCGTTTATACCAAAATATTCTATAGCTTCATTTTTATAGCAAACTATGTTGCTTGTAGTATAAGAGAATTAATATAAGAGAGTTCAAATGAACTGGATGAGATAAAACATATATGAGATTGACTCTCTCTCTTTTTGGTAGAATTCTGATTCCATTTAGAATTCGTTTACTTGTTGCACACTTAAAAAAATTAATGAATTAATGAAGCGAATCTTCTCTTATCATATAAATTAGACACATTTGAGGTTTATCCCTTAAGTTTTCAGGTTTCTCCCTCTATTCAGCTCTCAAGTAATTATTCAAGAAAAATGTTACTTATATTTCTTGAATGTAAAATAGTAGTAGGCAAGTAATTTTGTCGACCAAATAATTTGCGAACTTATCTCTATATGTATGTTGTTTCCCAAAATTTTACTTGCAGTAATAATGAGACTTGTATATATTTCTTGACATTAACAGTGCTTCCGTTGTCACTTTTCAATGGAAATAAAAATAATAAAAATAAAAAATGTTTTCTTACGAGCTGGATTCACTTTCAAGTAATTTTAAAAATTACTTTTTGATGACTTTTCAGTTTTTTGAATAAAAATATGTTTTACTTGAGAGCTGGAAAGAGGCCTTTAAGTATAAAAAAAAAAGAAAAAAGAGCACGTATCCAAAAGAATTGTTAAAAAATTTTACTCAATGAAAAAAATGTTTTTTTTTTAGATATTTGTGGAAGGCTAAAAAATTATTTCGTTAATTTTTCGTTTTAAAATTGAAACTATAGTATTGTTGATAACATTTTTTTCATTTTTTTCATAAAATTTTAAAATCTTAAATTGAACACCTAACATTTCCATGTTTGAGTTTTATGCTCACTCAAAAAGAATTTGTTTTGATCTCTAAGAAACATTTAAATATTAACATGAAGTGCTTCTCTATAACAAAATAGATAAAAATGTTTAGAGTTTCGTATACACGAAATTTTATTGAGGAAGGTTTGATAAATATGTGTTCATGTTTTGAATCTTAAATTTAATTTATTATAATAAATATTAATAAATAATTTAGGAGTAAAATTTGAGCACAATTTCTATGAAGAATATCTCAAAATTCTCCATTCAACTAAAATCAAGTCGGTACACGTGAGAGAGTATACATTTTATTATATCGTAAGTTTTAGTTTTGAACCAACGATTTTTGCTGTTATAACTATTCAGTCTAAAACTAACAGACTGCCTTGTTTGGAAAATGGGAAAGAAGTGGTGATTAAGTAAAATATGTATGTGTAGAATGTTTTAAGTCGTAAAAATTGACGTAGTTTCATTTTCATTTGATTAGAAATGAGTAAAGAAATGAGTAAAGAAAAAGCTTTAACCTTTCTTAAAGAGTAGAATAATGGCCGGCCGGGATTCGAACCAAAAACCCCTATAGTTTTTCTAAACTACTTCTAAAATACAACTTATAATCTTTTAGTATCCGTATCAGTATCAGTATCAGTATCAGTATCAGTATCAGTATCAGTATCAGTATCAGTATCAGTATCAGTATCAGTATCAGTATCAGTATCAGTATCAGTATCAGTATCAGTATCAGTATCAGTATCAGTATCAGTATCAGTATCAGTATCAGTATCAGTATCAGTATCATTATCAGTATCAGTATCAGTATCAGTATCAGTATCAGTATCAGTATCAGTATCAGTATCAGTATCAGTATCAGTATCAGTATCAGTATCAGTATCAATATCAGTATCAGTATCAGTATCAGTATCAGTATCAGTATCAGTATCAGTATCAGTATCAGTATCATTATCAGTATCAGTATCAGTATCAGTATTAGTATCAGTATCAGTAAAGTTTGAAGAAAATTTAATCTGCCACATATTTTATTGAGGTTGTTCTGTCGTTATTTTTTGATTGTTTTGTTATGCACATAGTATATGTAATACTTCTATATTGGCAGTACACAAGGTACATTCGCCAACATTAGAGTGCAGATATATTGTTATATGAGCCAGAAAATATAGAAACGAATGTACCCGAAATTTAATGTCATAACAAAAGAACTCAGGAGCGGTGCTTTCATCGTCAAAAATTTAATTTAAAACTTTTTTTTTTGAATTTTTATGGTTTAAATTTTGTTTGCTTGAATTTTTCTTTTTAAATTTTAATTCTATTTCAGGCGTTGGTGTTATGTTTATAATGGTGCGTAGCTATGATTTATGCAAAATAAATATGTATGTTTTGTTTTGTTATATGTTTGGGGCAAATGTTTTTCTTAACAACCGCCCCTGTGACGATTTGACAATTTCTTGAGTGTAGTAATTTTCATATATTCAAATATACTAATACAAACAACAAAATCTTATGTAGGCTATCCCTCTTTGATTTTGTTGTTGAATTTCATTGCAAAAGTAGGTTGCTGCCAATATAGAAGTATTACATATATGATTATACATTTTTTTTCCGTGTACTACTCGTATAGATCAAGCTATGACAATGTTTAATTAACCGGTCATTCTTAGTTATCTCAATAATAAATATAATCTCTAAGTATTTTATAGCAACCTTAGATATAATTTTTTAAAACTTACGAATTCCCTTTGTCCCATAATAAACACCAATTTGAACCATAAATAATTATATAATGCTTTTTCGAACAACGACGTAAATGTGCTGATAATTACTTATTTGTCGTCTAAAGATTCTTACACACAAGCACTTGAATATTAATTAATAATAATTAATTTAAGTTGCATAAATTTTCAGAAGCGCGCCGATTAATAAACTGTATAATTGCTTGGAAAAAAAAATATAGAAAGATGTTGATTGGCTTTTGGTTTTGTAGTGATCGATTTTTATGCTTGGAGAGATTAACTGCTATAGAAGCTCGTCGAATGATAGTGGTTGTTCGCACCATTTACCTTAACCCATTTCTGCCCAGTGGTCGAGTATTCGACCAGTCACTTTCGAATTTTTTCTAGGTTAACCAAAAAATTATATCAACTTGCAACCTAGCACATATGTTAGTTTGAACTTTTTTCAACATACATAATTTTTTATTTTGTGGGATTCGGTCATTTACCTGTCCTGTCGAATCTTGCCGCGATGAAATTTTTGGATTTTTTTGGTGCTTTTTTTTGTTAATTCGGTAAAAATATTTACAATTCGCTAAAAAATAATTCCCATTAATACTAACTAGTATTTGACGTATATTTTGTGGCAAATATAGTATGGTCATGATCCGCCATTTTTCCCGCGATCCGTGTGCCCGCAAACATTACTGGTCGAATACTCGACCACTGGGCTGAACCGGTATCTCAAAATTGGAAACAACATACCAAAATAAAACCAAACACCGAAAATCCAAAAAAACAAAACAAAACACAACAAATCCAAACAAATCCAAACAAAAGCAAACGTTTGACGTCTTGTCTCTCTTTCTTTGGACGCTATTTTTTTCGTATTTTGTGAGTTTTTTCCGACAGTTTTGTAAAAATGTTCCGCAGAAACTACATTACTCAAGCTGAAATTGAGAATTTGATGAACGAGAGTACTGATGAAGACTGTTTCTTCTTTCTAATTCATAATGCGGATAAAGTTAATTTTGTGCTGCTGCCTCCACCACAAGGTGACAACTTAAGTGAAGAGGAAGACATCGATGGAGACGTCCAAATTTTGAACGATCCGAGTACATATATGCCCGGAAAAGTGGACGGTGAAATCGAAGTGGCGTGATATTGACGACGAGAATGAACGTTTGCCTGATTTCTCCCAAGACGATGACAATGCCAATCCCGAGGTGCTGCAGAATGATGCTGCCAAAGTAGGACCTAGTCAATCCGATAAGAAGACAAAGTCGAAGTCAAAAATATATACCTCAAAGTGGTCTAAATCAAAAAGGATATCGTTTTCTCGGGAATCAGTGAACGTGGAAGAGGAGAAAATATCGGCGTTGTTTAAGAAATATGGTTGGTTATTATTACTGCAGAACCACAAACATTGCCTTTTATTTGTTATTGCATTGCAGGCACCCTTTCGCCTATCGAATTATCCGATTATTTCATGGGTGACGATGTTATGGACTGGATCATGGGCTTTGCCATCAATTACTCAGAAAGAGATTGAAACGACGAGATGTTCACCACAGACGCTGGCGAAATGCGTAGATTCATCGGTATTCTATACGCGACTGGGTACAACACACGTCCTCAAATAAAGAACTACTGGAGTATGAATTCCACATTGAAATGCGATTTGATTCGCGTTACGAGGACTCGAGAACGCTTTAAGCTAATCAAACGCTACTTACACGTATGCGACAACCGTCAGTTGGATACAAATGACAAGTTCGTGAACGTGACTCCACTCAACGATTTAATGAACGAAAACTTTATGCAATTCGGCGTGTTCTCACACAATATTTCAATCGATAAGCAGATGATTGCATGCTACGGACGACGTTCGTTCAAGATGTTCATTCGAGGAAAGCCAATTCGCTTTGGCTTTCCTCGTATTGGTATTTATGCTCATCGGAGGGATACTGTTACTCATTCATTCCGTATGGTGGTGCCAATGCGATGCAGGATCCGGAATACGAAAATTATGGATTGTGTGAGACAGTGGTATTGAAGCTGATGAAAAACGTACAAAATCCATTGCAACACTGCGTCGCCTTCGATAACTTTTTCACGTCTCACATATGAATGTGTCGTCTGTCTGCTTTGGGCTATTTTGCTACCGGCACCATTCGAGAAAATCGAACAAACAAAGGCACTCTTATAGAGCCACGAACGATGCGAAATAAACCGCGTGGCTCGTTGGATCACTCGTTCGACAAAAACAACGAAATGTTAATGGCTCGATGGAACGATAATGCAGTTGTCACCGTTGCATCGAATCATGAGCCGCTTGAGCCCATACATCGTGTCAAACTTTGGGATAGTAAAAATAGTCAAATGGCAAGGTTGGGAATGCCGCATATTATCTCGGCGTATAGCACAAGAATGGGTGGCGTGGATCTTTTCGATAACGCAAAGAACAACTATCGAATTGGCCTTCGCGGAAAGAAATGATACTGGCCATTGTTGACGAACGGGCATGATGCAGCAATGGTCAATGCGTGGAGATGTCATTGCGTTTTGTGTAAACATGAGACCAATGTACACGCGATGAAAAATACGGTACGATTTCGATTTCGAAATGCTTAACCAACTCGATTTCCGAGTACATGTCGCTGAAAGTTTGCTGCGCCAAGAGAGAGAAAAAGCTCTAAAGCTCCCAAAGCCTACTAATATAACGGGAACAAACGCATTGACTAGTATTCGGACGGATAAAACGGGACACGCATACGAGCATATTCCAAAGCCTCGTCGTTGTCGCCAATGCTTCATTCCATAAACATGCTTCATTCAGGTGCAATAAATGCGACGTGGTTTTGCACAGAGCATGTTTTAATATATTCCACAATTTGTAGTTTGTATATTCCTAAGAATTTATTTCAATAAATAAAATATCCTGCACTAGCAACAACAAATTTTCTGTTTTTTCCTTTTAATTTGCATTTTCAGATACCGGTAACGCCCGGTGGTCGATTAATCGACCACCCCACCTGAACCAAACCTGAGTAGATAAGAATCTGAAACTCCCTGTCCCGCCTAGTTACCCTTTAAGTAGTCTCTAGTAGAAGTTTCGTCAATTTTGATCCGGTAGTTTAGGTTCGGGTTGAAATGGGTTAAGCAACAACAGAAAATTTCAGTTAAAGAAAGACTGGCTTAAAGAAATTATGAACTTAACTTTAATTCAAGATGTATGCAGTTAAGTACCAGAATGAGAAATTTAATTTTTCAAGAACACACTTCGAGGAATGTAAATGAAGAATAATATCTATGTTGAACTCTGGTCCTAATATCGTTCCTTGTTATATGAGGGAGTTTTTTAGAAGACGTAATGAACTTGCTTTCAGATTATCAAGCACAATCGCTCTCTTAATTAGTTGTGTTTGTCAGTTTGAATAAAAAAGTGCTCCATCATCATCGAACAAAATGATACCTGTAGAAAAAAACTTTTACTCAATTCTTATATTCTTATCCGTCGTTTATATTAACGGCAACCTTGAACCATGAAATTCTTTATCTGGCCAAAGTTTTTTCTTCTTTTTTTTTATTTTATTTTAAACGATTTCCGACAACACTGAAGCCTGCAATATTACCATTCTTTGCACAAGCATCCTTTGTATTTTCAATCTCCTCCTCTACTATAACTGATGTGTCTTCTTCACTTCGTTCTTTAGTATATTTTTTTGTTTTTTGCTTTATTTATTAACGATAGGTATTTTTATACAACAGGTTATTTGAGCATCAGTTGGTTGGTAGTATGAACGATCGTAATAGATGCATGCACAAATAATGTGGCTGTAAGGGCCATTCAACCATGACCAATTTAAGTATGCGTGAATAAACTCAAATGTTGGGAGGATAAAATATGTATGCTTTAAAATGCAAGAATTTATCTAAACCTCTTACCTAATTAAGCGCATAAAAAATACTTAATGAACACCCTTTACTTTTATTTATATAAAGTGCCTTTCGTGATCATAACACACTAAGAATTAAACTTAAGTTATAAATTGAAATGAGTGGAAACATTCTGAATTAGTTTTTTGTGCCATATAAACTATTATACGTCCGTGTGGCGTCCGTGGCGTAGTTGGTTAAAGTGCGTGGCCTCTATGTCAACGAACCTGGAGACCCGGGTTCGAAAACCAGCAGCGACAGAAAATTATTTGAATTAAAATAATTTTTCTGTACGGTCGCCACCTCTCTGCAGACAATGGCAAACCTCAGAGAGTAATCAGTATGCCATGTAAAGCTTCTTGAGAACGAGAACATATTCTGTTCATGGCCGTTCAGAGTCGGTGTTAAACCTGTAGGTCCAGTTCTCGGTCAATTGTGTATAAACTTAATAACACGCACAACACAATTTGATCATAAGAAGCTAGGCCAAAGTCCTTTCAAGGGCTGAAATGGCCAGTTATTTATTTTTATATTATTTAAACTATTATACTATTATACAATACCGTTATTGGTGTGATAGTTTACATCGTGCCATAGAACCGTTATCTTTTTCTTCTCTTTTGCTGTACTTTCTGTTTAGTTTGTAGTTGAACTACAAGTGATTATCACGGGTTTATCACATTTTATTAAAATTACGTGCCAAAATATATTTTCTTTTTTTTAGCTTTGAATCAAACATTTCGGGTGTTACACCTATTCAGTCAAGTCTACCTTGATTCGAAATGGGGCGATATATTAATGGGAAAGAGAAGATACAATCAAATTAAACATATGTAGGCTGTGGCGGGATGCCTTAATCGTATAACCATGTGAATTAGAATCTGAGACAAGTGTTATACCTCAGTCATTTCTAGTTATAAGCCAATTCCATCAACAAAGTTCTCAACCACCAACTTCAACTTTTAAGTTGTAAATATTGATGAATTTTTAAGATGAGTTGTAAAGTAAGTAAGTAAGTTATATCTATTTCTATTGAATGAATCTTGATGGCCCGACGGTTTCCAATTCAATTGGAGATATTTGTAAAAGAAGCCCCTTTACTTTTCCAAATGCAGTTTCGGAGGAGAGTCTGTAATGGTGTAAAAGGCTTCTACATCAAGAGCCACGCTTGAATTACAGTTTACATCGTAGTGAATGAAAACCAGAGACTACATTCAAATATTGGAGAATAAACTTTTATACAGGCAAACAGGGAGGTGCAAATAATTTTCCAACAGGATTACATTCGCAGTCATGTAAGGCAATGAAACGAAGCGATATTTGGCTGACTGCTGCATAAAAATTATGGACTGGCCGGCCTGCTTTCCGATCTACGTGTAAAATCGCATAGAGAACGTGTGAAGCATATTAGCAAGAAGAGTTTATGCAAACAATCGCCAATATGAACAAAAAGTTGCAATTGTGACCGAATGTATTAACCTTTTCAGCCTTTTGAAAAAATTATCCGCATCGATGAAAAAAACTATTTTTTTTGCATTGCAAAAGCCATTGGCGCAACTATTAATTATTAATAAGCAATAAAATCTTAAAAAAAAACTAGAAATAATGATTATTTAATGCGCTTAAACGATAATGAAAAGTATCTTATCATTTTGAAATAACGGGAAATACGTTTTTGTTAAAAATGTTCACTAATTAATAAACCAATAATATTTTTATTGAAATTTATTCAGATTTTTTCTAAGACTATGCTCCCAAAACACTACTTTACTGCCAACATTTTCAGTCAAAATATTTTTAAAAAAAAAAAAACTAGTGTCTTATGATGACGAAACGCACCTTAAAATAAGTCATAGAAGTTCAAGAAAAAATATGTCAAAAATATTTACTGTGTATTAATTCAGCCAATCCTGTATCCACGAGTTTCTTCGCAAAATGTTACCTTTTTTTATATTGCTTTGTTTAAATTCGAAATAATGTTGAGGTTTAGGGTTCAAATGCGAAAACTAACTAAAAATAAAAAAAATAAATAACTGGCCATTTCAGCCCTTGAAAGGACTTTGACCTAGCTTACTATAATCAATTGTGTTGTGCGTGTTATTAAGTTTGTACACAATTGACCGAGAACCGGACCTACGTGTTTAACGCCGACTCCGAACGGCGATGAACAGAATGTTCTTGTTCTCAAGAAGCTTTACATGGCATTTTGATTACTCTCTGAGGTTTGCCATTTTCTGCAAAGAGGTGGCGGCCGTACAGAAAAATTATTTTAATTAAATTAATTTTCTGTCGCTGCTGGGGTTCGAACCTGGGTCTCCAGGTTCGTTGACATAGCGGCCACGCACTTTAATCAACTACGCCACGGACGCCACTGCGAAAACTAACTAAAAATTATTAAAAACACACGAAGGTGACTTCGAAGAATAACAACGCCGCAAAACATCATTTCACTCTTTGAAGTCCTTACAACCTCAAGTTCAAAATAAAAATTTGGATGACAAAAATTAGCTTACTTTGTCTAAATTAATAATTCAATTTAATTAATATTGTCTTTAATTTCCTATAAAAATACTTTCCTATAATTTCCTATAAAAATAAAAATTTATTTCATCTTTTCAGTTATGCTACAAGTAAAAAATCGTCAATTCGCCAACCAGAAAATGCTGATTTTAATAATAATTGTGCTAAAATATCAAATCGAAGACGAGCAAATAAAATTCTACAGGTTATTTCAACGAGACCTTGAACTGTGTACAGCATGTTTTCAAAATCAATGCAAAAATTGCACCGAATTCTTCACAAAAATTACACCAATCGATCGATTGGAAGTGCGTCACCTTTTCGATGTCTTCATACCAACTGGAAGACGGCAAATAGGTATGGTTAAAATAAGAAACACGCAAATTAAATTGATTGCCAAATATTTGGCCAAAGATAAGCAGCAATTTAGCGAGCTTAAAACACATAAACTTAATAGTAAGCTTCTCGCTAGTCTTTTTCACGATCGAGCGCGCTTAGATGGTGTCCAATTTTGTTCTGCGAAATCATTGCCACGCTTTATGCAACTATTTAAGTCACAACACAATGACTTAACCATTTGGCTTTATCTACTGCTGAATGTGCAGCCTTTGTTGATGCCATTTTTGAGTGACCGCAACTTTTCAGTGCCTCAGCATTATGCTGTCTGTGGTTTCAGCATATTTCAGCAATTCGCTGGAGAACCTTTAACCAGTTTCTACGGCAACAAAGATTATCATCTTAAACTACGAATTGCCAAACTGCTACTTGAAGCTGTACTTCAACTAACAAAAGGCTTTGAGGGCTTCCGGATTTATGTGACCGACTTGAATGCGGATAACATTGTATATAGCGTAGCTCAAGATCGCTTGTCGTTTGTAGATCTGGATACCATTTTGGTTGGGGACTCACATGAGCTCAGCCAACAGCAGAATGTGCCGCACAAGCATGAGTACATCGAGTGCATGGACTGTTTTGCTTATTCGCCACAGGATATTTGCCAACATTCCAGTAGTGATATTAATATTTTTGCAGCCTGCCAGCTGCTACGTGAAGATCTCAAAAAGGATGCAACACGTGGGTTTCTTCAACCCATACCAGAGTCATATAGTAATCTAACTGATCTACTAAATGAGTGTGTGGATTGTTCTGGTCCAGAGTGTGTAAATCGTTTTCCTGCTGCCCGCACTTTAATAACAGCCATTGCACAGATTATTAGTTCCTAGCACTGTTGAAAAATGTATGTATTTATTGTTTATTTTATTATTTTGTTTTGCAATAATTTAAGTCAACTTTAACTAAGTGTTAAGTAATTAAAATATTAATTGATTTGTCTATTTATGTATTTATATTGTTTTGAGAAGTAATCAATATCAATCAAGTAATGAAAAAGTGAAATAAGCTCTTAGTATTTAAGTAAGTTCATTTTCTATGAGTAAATGCAAAAATTGCACCGAATTCTTCACAAAAATTACACCAATCGATCGATTGGAAGTGCGTCACCTTTTCGATGTCTTCATACCAACTGGAAGACGGCAAATAGGTATGGTTAAAATAAGAAACACGCAAATTAAATTGATTGCCAAATATTTGGCCAAAGATAAGCAGCAATTTAGCGAGCTTAAAACACATAAACTTAATAGTAAGCTTCTCGCTAGTCTTTTTCACGATCGAGCGCGCTTAGATGGTGTCCAATTTTGTTCTGCGAAATCATTGCCACGCTTTATGCAACTATTTAAGTCACAACACAATGACTTAACCATTTGGCTTTATCTACTGCTGAATGTGCAGCCTTTGTTGATGCCATTTTTGAGTGACCGCAACTTTTCAGTGCCTCAGCATTATGCTGTCTGTGGTTTCAGCATATTTCAGCAATTCGCTGGAGAACCTTTAACCAGTTTCTACGGCAACAAAGATTATCATCTTAAACTACGAATTGCCAAACTGCTACTTGAAGCTGTACTTCAACTAACAAAAGGCTTTGAGGGCTTCCGGATTTATGTGACCGACTTGAATGCGGATAACATTGTATATAGCGTAGCTCAAGATCGCTTGTCGTTTGTAGATCTGGATACCATTTTGGTTGGGGACTCACATGAGCTCAGCCAACAGCAGAATGTGCCGCACAAGCATGAGTACATCGAGTGCATGGACTGTTTTGCTTATTCGCCACAGGATATTTGCCAACATTCCAGTAGTGATATTAATATTTTTGCAGCCTGCCAGCTGCTACGTGAAGATCTCAAAAAGGATGCAACACGTGGGTTTCTTCAACCCATACCAGAGTCATATAGTAATCTAACTGATCTACTAAATGAGTGTGTGGATTGTTCTGGTCCAGAGTGTGTAAATCGTTTTCCTGCTGCCCGCACTTTAATAACAGCCATTGCACAGATTATTAGTTCCTAGCACTGTTGAAAAATGTATGTATTTATTGTTTATTTTATTATTTTGTTTTGCAATAATTTAAGTCAACTTTAACTAAGTGTTAAGTAATTAAAATATTAATTGATTTGTCTATTTATGTATTTATATTGTTTTGAGAAGTAATCAATATCAATCAAGTAATGAAAAAGTGAAATAAGCTCTTAGTATTTAAGTAAGTTCATTTTCTATGATATTCTGAACATTTTGTGTCCTTAGTAGTTTCATGTCATTTTGCAAATCCTTCAATTCCTTGAACATACTACGCGCCAGTTGCCCCTCCGGTGTGTTGACTGGTTCATAGAGCAGCATGCCCAAAGATTCACGCAGCATTGATTCAGCTTGTTGAAGTAGTTCCTTGAAGTATAAAAATAACTATGTTTAATAGGATAATTTCAAACTATTTTTTTTTTTAGTTCATTTATGCTTAAGAAATATGTAATAAAAACGTTTTTTCTTTAATCTCTCCTTCCTACTTATCTATCATCCCATTTCGAAGCAAGGCATAACCAAAGGAAAATAACCAATAATTCATCGCACGGAAATGCATTAAATAATCGGCTATATATTTGAATTTTACTTCATATTTGAAAGATAATTGCTCATCCTTACAAAGCTTACCAATAGCTCCAACTCGCTCAGCTCATTCTCGCCGAATCGTAAACGACTCAGTTCGGCAAAAGAGTTATACAGCTCATACAAAGCGATCGCTTTAAATCTCGAGAAATCGGGCTGAACTATTCGTAGTACTTGCAAAATCTCCTCACACAGCTGTACTTTGCGCTCGTAAACTTTTTTTCCCGGACGACATGCCAGATTCATTATAATAGTTCTAAGTATTGCGGCAACATTTTGTTTGAGATCAACGATGAGATAATGGTTTCGATGGAAAAAGCGGCTTAGTTTCATGATTAAAAGTTCATATTTGCGAATATCGTCTTTGGCGAAGAATATTTCCTCCTTGGCAAGTGTCAACATATTGTCTACAACGCTGCTATCCATGTTACGACCACATAACTGGCAACACCATTGATTTTGTTGCTTGGTTAGATAACCTTCAGCTTGACCCTTCGGATTAGATGTACAGAATTTGCAACGAATGCTACTCATATGTGAGCCCAATTCGGTAGGATCTTCACAGCGTGGGCATGTGCAGTGAAAATATTTGCCAATTTTTAAGAGTTGTCGACGCTCATCGGTACCCTAGAAAAAAACAAAATCAAATAGCAGGTGTTTTTGCATAGTTGCGAAAAGCTCAAGCTTTTTATCTTACCAATAGTGGGCTCGTGTAGGAAATGGTTAACATTTCACCTTCATTTATATTGCGATTAGCATAGATTTTCATTTGGTATTGATCATCAATAGCGATCGTGGTATTAGCCAGGCATTGATGTGCAAGTAGAGCTCCTTTTGGATATACACCACGCATAGAGTTGGCGTCCGGTGCTCGAATCTCGAAACAATTTACATCAACGATGCCGCAAATTTTCTGTAGTAATTCCTCATTCACAGTTGTACAATTTCTAAGCTGCTCTAAGAGACCCGAGCTTAGAATGGGATCAACGATTTTTTTCTTATTCTCAAACCAGATTTCGCTATTTCGTCGCTCCTCTTGGTGAGCTTCCAGCTGCATCATCGTTTCGTAATAGCTGACCGTTGCGTCGTTTTCTCTTAGTAGTAAACACTTTAATGGACCGTATATTTCAAAGTGCTCCTGTAGCTGCTGTGTTTGCAGATTCTTCATTTGTGCGATCAGTTTACAATCGAATTCGTTGTGTTGATTGCAATTATCGCAGAGCAGGAAGATGTGACATAAACTGAAATGAAGTATGAAAACTGAACAATAGAGGGCTGTAACAATAGATGTCAAAAATTGCTACAAACATAGCCAATATCCCCACGGGACTTGAATATTACTTTGTTATATCCACGCCTCTACAACCAATTTGAATCAATAAAAATGTAAGAAATGGCATATAAATTCATCTTCAAAATACTTAAGCATTTGAAACACATGCTTAAAAACACAAAAAAAAATATTCTTCATTAATTAGAAATCATTTTCAAGACATAATGTCATGGTCATGAACCATTATTTCATAAGAAATAAAGATTTTTGAAAGATTGAATTGATGATCTCAATTTGCAATAAGATCCCTTTTCGTGTACCTATCAAAACGTACTTGCTCACCGGAAGAGAACGTAGATGAGTCTTTTGATGCTCATGACTCATGAGTCATGAATCAGGCCCCAGGAATTGGTATATAAAATGTAATCGATAATCCTATGGTCAAAAGATTCCACCGGGATAATGTATCGATAAAGTTGGGTCATTGGAACTTTTAAAGAAACTTGTCTCCTTGGAGCCTTTTTGTCATACCACCATATCTTTTCATGTAAAGAGCTGAACCCCTTTAAATTTCAAAGACTATCTATGAGCTATTCTTCGCTCCATTTTTATTTTTCTATTCACTGCCATGTATGTCATGTATTGTCACAAGGCCATACATAGACAATGGCAAACCTCAAAGAGAACATATATTATTCTCTAAGAACATGCTTTTTTCTTGTTACTTTTTTATTAAACTAAGTTAAATCTCTGTTTAGAATTTGAAAAGCTCGAATCATTGTTTAAGCGAAGTTTAAATATAAATCTCAGTTCAACTAGCACTGAAAAACTGGCCTTCAGAGTCCTACTTTTTTGACCTAATTTTTCCAATTCTCGTCTGCTAGTCATGAGATCTCAGACGAGATTTTTTCTAGTCATGAGATCTCAGAGCAATTACTGGATGCTTTTGTATTAAATGCTTATCTGATAAATTCTTAAATTTTCGTTTCTTGCCAAAGAAATTTCTTTGAATAATGAATAGGAAAAAATTAACTCCACCTCTGATTGATTGCGTTCGTTTCAAAGTTAGGACAAAAATCTCAGGTAAGATATTAGTGCTTACTGGAGTAGAATATCATGTTAATCTTCCAATTATGCACGATAAATACCAAAATATTATTTTGCCCCTCTATCTAATTGTTATTTATAAGTAATTTTTTATTTTATTGCATGAAGATAACCTTTGTAATGGAGGCAATTTTTTTATTATTAAGTGGCACCAATTTATCTTTCCGTATTTTATTCAAATGAAGCCGCGTAAATTAATTATGCAATTAATTACAAATAGAGAACGAATTAACAGCTATCATATTTTATAACCTAAGATGTAAATGGAGCTGTTTGGCAATTGTTTATTAAATTCTATTGTTAGATAATAATGATATGGTATTGTATTTACTTAAATGAATAATACACCTCAAAACATGGAAATAGAAGAAAAAAAAACAACGCATTTTGAAAAGATGGACACCAGAAAAGATTAATTTTCATTAAGTTCATTTAAATCCCACAACACAAAACTGTTTGCAGAACATATTTTTTTTGTCTCAATTAAGGGCACAATTTTAGGTGCATTTCATAATTATAAGATAGAACCTGTTTTTAAAATATTGTGATTAAAAATGTTGGTAGCAAAGTAGTTTTTTAAGAGAAAGTAGTCTTTCTTAAAAAAAAATTAATAAACAAATTTCATAAAAACATTGGTTTATAAATTAATAAATTTTTTTAACAAAAACTTTAATTCTTTTAACATTTTTTCAAATATTTTTATGTTGTTATTGCTTATTAATAACACTGTGCGAGATATAATACTTTTCGAGACATAACACTTTTTTAATTTAAGGGGGTTTTTGACCCTTCCCCCTGTGTGAATATTAGGGGGTAATAATGTTTCCTAATAATGTTTCCCAATTTTAAAGGACATTAAATTTGCCAGAATTTTACTATAGGTCTTAAATCGAACTTTTACTTAGTTTAGGAGTTAAAGGAAATTAACAACGGCCCCATAGTATAAAATGTGACCTTGAAAAAATCCGTTTTTTGAACTAACCCAGAAAAATACCTTGGAAGATATGTTCTATATACCAATGGCTATAGATACTATTGTAATTTTTGTAGTTATTTCAAATGACCCTTAAATTGTCACACAATGTAATCAATTGATGCGCCACTGGCTTTTGCAACGCAGAATAAACTTTATCATTGATTCAGAAAAAGATTTTGCGTTCACATATCTCACATAACTTTTCTAAACGATCCAGAGAAGGCTCGTGTCGATTGGGTGGAAATGTTGAAAAAAAAGTTATGAAGGTGCATCAAAAGCTGTGTATAACATCTAAACAGGTGACGAATCATGGATATATGCATATGAGCCCGAAAAAATAGTAATCGGCTGTATGGGTTTTCCATAACGAGCTAAATCTAAGTTGTTCGGGGAAGAAGCACATCGAAGCAAATGGTTGTCAGTTTCTGAGGCATTACCAGTCATATGGTGACAGTGGCGTTAGAGCAACGTAAGACTGTCCATTCTGAATGGTGCACGACCACTTATTTGCCACAAGTCATGAGAGAAATGCGGAAAAAGTCGAAGAAGTGGCAATTTATTTAGACCTAGGACCAGCCAAAAAATTGAAATGATGGTTCTCCCGCCGTACAGCCCTGGTCTGGTGTCCAAGATTTTTTTTCTTCCCGGAAATAAAACAAAAAAAAAAATGCGTGATCAACGATTTTCAGCAACCAAAAAAACAATCGACAAGAAAAAGATTAGTGCGTATGAGCTTATATGGTGCGTATGAGCTCTCACTGCAATAACGGTATCTCAAAGGCAGAAGTATAATGTTAATATGGTAGATATAAAACTAATTCAGAGAGTTTCCACTGATTTTAATTTATAACTTAAGTTCAATACTTTAGTTGTCTTATGATTATGAAATGCACCTCTTTTTCAATCAGAACTAAATATTTATAAATACCTGCAAAATTTATTGGCTAGTTTAAAACAATTCGCGCAACGTTTTTCACCACTAACCGGCATGATGATCACAGGACTCTCTAGCAGAATCGTCTCGCCGGCCTTTACATTTGCTGCCGCAATAACATATCTACAACAAATCACTCAAAATGTAGGTTAACATACATTTTATGTAACTTTTTTAATCTTTAAATCACCTTCCAAGTTTGTCATTTCGCTCGATCTTACATATTTTCTCAAATGCATCCATTTTCTTCTCTTTTCTTCTTGTTTTATTAGAATAAAAACCTTTTAATAATTTTTATACAAAAGTTTCTTATTTAAATTTTTTGCAATGTATTAATTAAACAATGATTTCTTTTGTCACTAAATTAGCATTTCAGCCATCAGGGACTTTGATAAATTTCTTTAATTTCGTTATCTTGCGAAT
Source organism: Pherbina coryleti (assembly GCA_943735915.1). Lineage (NCBI taxonomy): Eukaryota > Metazoa > Arthropoda > Insecta > Diptera > Sciomyzidae > Pherbina > Pherbina coryleti. The sequence continues at coordinate 169,503,363 of OX030950.1, read as the reverse complement.
CTCTTTGGTTCAGCTGCGCGAATGCGAAAGACAACTTATAATAAAATCATTTTAAAAAAATCTGTTTTTAAGCGTTTTACTTTCTGCCCATTGGTTAAAAAATGGTTGAATGAAATATAGAAGAACACCCAGCAAAAACTATTCATAATAATTACCACTAATTTCATTTAGAGGTATTACTTTTTTGAGCATAGATTTTATGACATATGTATATACCATGTGAATCGTGTCAAATTATCATGGTATTTTTGTTCAGTGTTGTTTAAAATTTCAACATGGAAATATTTAGCCCGACACAGCGTGTATTTTGGGTTCTTGAAAAGCTTTAAGGGAATCATCTGTTTTCAACCAAAATTTTGTTGAGCGATGAGGCCCATTTTTGACTTAATTTCGCTACGATTGCAGAATTCGCTAAATACCTTTTGACATGCTCCAACGCGTAATCAAGAATTCAGAATGAACTTTGTTAACCGCAGTTACGGCCTACATTGAAAGAAATAATCTTTTAAAAATAATTGTAAGCTATAACTATTTTGGATGATAATAAAGATTGACCGATAATAAAATTTTTTTTTAAAATACTTCTTAATAAATTAACCTTTGCAAACCTATACTAATTGTTTTTCAAATTCAATAAAATACATTTATAAATTTTATTTATTTCTAAACTCTTCGTGTTCTTAAATTAAACCATTTTGAACATAAATCTACATATTTTTAGCCGTTATCTATACAAGATCTTAATTTTTGGATTGACAAGACAATAAATTGCTTGCATTTCGGTTGGGTGTATTGAAGAAAGTCTGCTGAGTGTGACACTTATGCACTTCGTTGCCCAAAGTATGTTTGGCTGTGCGTTTTTGTTTAATTCCGTCTATTCTTTATTCATTTGCAAACGGCTAATTGTAGGATTTGCATTGTAGCTGATATTCTATTGCCGCCCGTCTGCAATTTTTTTTTTTTTGTTTTTTGTCGTTTACAAAGATTCAGTTGTTTTACACGACTATTTATGCATGCGTCTTCCTCATTAGCATTTAAATTTTATTTCAATGGATAGATAGTATTTTGATGAGTGACATTTGCAAATTTATTTTAACGCGTTCCCACATGACAATCCTTTGATAATAACTAAAGATCATAATATCACATGTGCTTTAATTATCGCTCGCGACATGCAGGCGACACTCGAGCGATTTAAGAGCAGTTTAAAATTAAGTTTAAAATTGTTTAAAATTGTTCAAAATGGGCTCATACGAAGTATTTATACCTGTAGTTTCTCTTTTTTCGTGGGTAAATTAAACTTTGTCGGTTTAACAAATCTTACTCAAAAGAATTTTAAAATATAAAAATTTTATGCTGAGTTTAAAAATATCAGTGGCTTATCCTGTCACCTTTCATTCTACATTTATTTTTGGGAGAAGAGTTATCATAATCGCCCAGTATGTATTAAAAATTTGAAAAATATTAAAAAAATTACTTTCATGCTTTTAATTACTTCTACTCTTCTGCACTCACATTTCAAAGCAACCACTGTAATCAATATAACATTCAAGCACTATGTTTAAAGAAAAAAACTGAAGTAGAACGAAAGTGAAATAGAATATTCTGTACATGATACAATAAATACAGGTAAACTCGCTAGATGAGAGCGTACTGCCGCGAATGTCAAAACGAAGTTGACAACTCATATAAAATCTCAAAGCTATGAGAATGACAAGAGAAAGCAAGAATTGGCAAAATGTAAACGAAGTTAAACGGTTGAAGCTGTCTTGTTGCATTAATTTAAAATTGTAGTAAATGGTTATTTTTCGTGTTTTTATTGATATTAAATTAATTTAAAATAGTTTCCAGCCAACCATCATTGAAAATTAAACGCAAAAACTATTAACCGCAAGCAGGGAGCACAACTAAACAACAACAAAAGTACAGCAGTAAGTACACAGCTGATTCTGACAATATCGGCAGTAATGACAAAAGAGAGCACAATCAGCGCTGCGACTACCTCTATTATTATATCATGATTCTGTACAGTCAATGACACAAAGCCATATTCCATTTAGTTTCTGCGCATGGTATAATAATAGAAGGTAGTATTGACAGTTGCTTGGGCAACGACCATCTGTCAAAAAAAATGTCTAGAAAGAGAGCGTTCAATTATTTCTTATGTTTTCGCCATTGTTTATGTTTCAGCGCTTGCAAATAACCAAACATTTTCTTGCAAAATATTGTCTATTTTATTTAATTAATAGTGAGTTATTACTAGAACGAAAATAATTTGTAAACTTAATGTTATTAAGTGCAAACATAAAAAAAAAAAGGTTGAAAACGTTTAAGTGCAGCAACCTCAGCAGCTGCAGATGCATGTAGACGAAATTGAAGAAGTTTTCAATTAAAATTAAAACACCACGGCTGGAAAACGTTAAACACATATCACACATAATTTTTTCACAACTTTCACTATTATAATTGTGTATTTAACGCACATATTTTGCGGAATTTATTTATTTTTACATTCGTTTAATTCTTGTTGCACGAACAACTGTTTTTGACAGATGGTCGTTGCCTTGTTGCCGAGAAAATCTATACTTGTCAATGCTACCTGTATAATTGTATCATGGTTTCTGCGCAAACACTGTATTGGTGTCATTAGCTATGCATCGTTGTTGTTGTGTAAGATGACATGAGACATGACTGCACATAACATGACGAAATATAACATGCTATGACGAAATATAACATGAGATATAACTTCACATATGACGTGAAATATAACTTGAGATATGACATGATATGAATTGACATATGACTTGATATATAAAATGACATATATCATGACATATGACTGGACATATGTTATGACACTGCAAATAGAACAGAAATAAATTTCGAGCTACCTTTTAAATTTTACATCCAATTATTACCTACCTCTATTACAAACATCCCTGCACTAAGGGAAAAAAATATTAAATTTATCCAAAAACTTTTTTAATTTATCCAAAAAGCGAGTCATTTTTGCACCAATAACGCATTTACTTAAACCGACTACGTAAGTATTTAAAATTTATTTAAATACTTTTTTATTAAATAAAATATTAAAATATTTAAAATAAAATTAATAAAAAATATATTAAAATTATGCACGAATATATTTAAATATCTTTCAAATATTTACTATTTGAAAATAAAACTATCGCATTTAAAGAAAATTTATATAAAAATATTGATTTTAAAAAACAACATATTTAAGTTGAAGAGGAGGAAGAAACGAGGAAGAAAAGAGGAAGAAAAGAAGAAGAAAAGAGGAAGAAAAGAGGAAGAAAAGAGGAAGAAAAAGTAAGAGAAAGTATGAAGCAAATATGCAGGTAAGTGACAACCGTTGCAAGATATTTTTGAGAAAATATCGAGTTGTCACTCCACCCTACATAAATTCATCATCGCACACATCACCCATCGCAATCACAAATCATATTGACCAAACGTGCATTATATATTATCCTTGTAACACAAACTAAACGAGAACTATAAGAACCTGCAACGGCAAGAAATAACTGCAGGAACAGAGTGCGACGCTGCTGCTGCTTGGCGGCTGCTTGGCCGCTGTATGGAATGTGTGTGTAGGTGTGTGGTATAAATAAAATTCAAATACGGGAAAAAACGAGTTGTAAGGAAAACATTTGATTTATCCACGTAAATATTTAAATAAAATTTATACTGAGGCGTGGATAATGCTAATATGCGTTATTTCCCTTAGTGTGTGATTCTAAGATAGAAAACTATCTTAGGAGTTACATAACTGCAAATACAATAATATATAATAAATTTCAACCCTTAACAGATCTTTGACCGAACTTCTTATGATCAAATTGTGTTGTGTATATTATTAAATGTTTGAACACAATTGATCGAGAACTGGACCTACTAGTTTTATGCCGACTCCAAACGGCTAATGTGCATGTTCTCAAGAAGCTTTACATGGCATTATTAACTCTCTGAGGTTTCCCATTGTCTGCAGAAAGGTGACGGCCGAACAGAAAAATGTTTTCAATTGAAAAAACTTTCTGTGTCTAAACATGTTTCCATTGTTTCCCCTTGTATTCAATCTTTCAATTTTCGAACCAAGACTGAGTTGACTAAACAAATTTCCTTGTTCCGATAAAGACGAAAATTGAGCATAATTTTTTTGTGAACTCTTTATCTATATTCTCTTTATCTTTATATTCAATAAATTTAAAATTTTTGCTTTTATTAAAATACATTTTATATTAAAACTCTAAACTTTTATATTAAAGTCTTTAGCTAAAATTAAAATTTCATGTTAAATATTTATTTCACGCTGCAATGCTGCTTCATGTTTTCTTGGATTTGCTTGTTTACCAAGCCTATGCTATGCACCAATTGACCCTCTGGTGAATTGGTGGGCTCAAACGATAACATCTGCATAGCTTCACCTGCTAGTTCTCGAGCCATTTCCTGTTTCCGCTGTGAAAATAAAGAGAACATTATTTTGATTTACTTAAATACAATGGGTAGCAAGCTATGCACCATATAGGATTCCGATGTTAGTTCTTCATTCTTCAGTTCCATTTCAGCCAGTTCCAGAAACGATATCAAATACTCATACAAAGCTATTGCATACAATTTTGATATACCTGGCAATACAGCACGCACAACCGGCAAAATCTGCTCACAAAGCTGCACGCGGCGTTCCAACACCTTTTTCCCAGGGCTGCACATGTGATTCATTAGAATGGCACGCAAAATTGTGGCAATATTTTGCTTAATATCGATAATCAAAAAATGATTTTCATGGAAATACATTGAATATTTGACCAAAAGAGCTTCGTAGAGATGCAAATCGCCATTTGCATAAACCATTTCCTCACCAACTTCCGCTAGCAGCTTATGAACTGACATTGCATCCATGACTGCGGCGCATTTGGTACAGATCCAATTTGAATTCTTGCGCGTGTCACAAACGGCATAACCATCCGAGCACTGCTTACATTTCATGGAACTCATGTGGGTGCCTAGTTCTGTTGGATCTAGGCAACGTGAACAGGCACATTCGATGTGTTTGGTCATGTAAAGGTGATGTTGGCGTTGACTTGTACCCTTTAAGAGAAAATAAATAATTTAATTTATAGACATCACATTGTTTCATTTAAAGATCAAGAAGTTGTGCAGAAGACCCCAGACTCAATTGGACACTCACCATCAAAGGATTGGCATATGAATTGAAGATAATTTCACCCCTACGTATTGGCACAGCAGCATAAATTTGCATATTGAAATCATCATCGATGGCAATCACTGTGTTCGGCACGCAGTGATGTGGAAATTTGGCGCCATAAACATAAACACCTTTCAACGAATCGCCGCAACCATCTTTGCTGCTCACCACTTCAAATGAACTGGCATCAATTAAAATACACACTTTGTGCAAGAAATCTGCATCCACCTTGAACTTCGTAAATATTTGAGCAATGCCCGACTTTAAAAGTGGGTCAACAACATTTGTCGCCTGCTCTTGCCACATTTCCGAATCGCGAAATTCGTCAGTGTTAAATTTTTTGCTTAAAACTGCATCGACCTCGGCTGAAGTTTTCGGATTTTCTATGAGCAGCAGTAATTTGAGTGCGGCGAAAATTGCATAATTTTTCACTAAAATATCTTTGGAAATAGTTTTAGCCTGTGTTTGAAAGAAGTTGCAATCAAATTCATCGTGTGTCGTGCAGCTGATGCAGAGCGGGAAAACTTGACATTTTCTAATAATGCATTAAAAATATAAAAGATTTCAAACTTTTTTTAGTAGAAGCTTACTTGCATATGACATAAGAATCACTTAAGCAATTACTGCACTTCATCTGCGCGCTCTCCCAATGTGGTGCGATCAGCAGCGGTTTCTCCTCCAGTATTACTTCCCCCGGCGAAATATCAATGCCGGCTATCAAGTGGCTTGAGATAAAAATCCATTTTGCAACAAGGTAATTATTTAAAAAAAAAAAATCCTTACCGTCCTAGATTTTCATTTGTAGCAACTTCACATTTTTCGCTAAAATTTTGCATTTTCAATAGAATTGAAGGAAATCAATTTGCAAATTGAAGGATATCGATTTGATACTCTCACAAAATTAGTGTTGCGTCTACGCCAATTACCAGAAGAATAAAAGTGTGTTTAGTAGACAATGGATATTGAAATTAAGTTTTATTTTACCTAAGTATACACCCAGCGCCGAGTACGCATTTGTGTTATTTAATGCGCCGGCAAGAGAGCAGAAAGAGCGCCTTGGCTATAAGACAATAAATAATTTAGTTGGCTAAAAATACTGTATGTAGCTAGCTCAATTGTACTGCTGTACAATATTGGCCATTAAAGTGATTTAAGTTAAATTTAGCTTGAAGAAATTTTTAAAAGGACAACTTTTCAAATCCTTACAACAATTCATATTTTGTTTTCTAGCCATATGAAGAAATATTTACAGATGTTACGCCTTTGCGTTAATTTTGCTGGAGAGTTCGTATAGTTATTGCATCTTCAGCCGAAAAATCCCATAACAACCTGCCTTTACCTCAGCCAATACATGTTCCTCAAAGTTCCTTCTCCATAAAAATTCACAAACATACATAGTTCTTTGAAATTGGTTCTTTTTAAAAAAAAAAAACCGTAATTTTACAATTGTTAATTCCCTCAATAGTGGCGTCCGTGGAGTAGTTGGTTAAAGTGCGTGGTCGGTATGTCAACGAACCTGGAGACCCAGGTTCGAACCCCAGCAGCGACAGAAAATTATTTGAATTAAAATAATTTTTCTGTACAGCCGCCACGTCTCTGCAGACAATGGCAAACCTCAGAGAGTAATCAAAATGCCACGTAAAGCTTCTTGAGAATAAGAACATTTCGTTCATCGCCGTCCGGAGTCGGCGTAAAGCCTGTAGGTCCATTTCTCGGTCAATTGTGTACAAACTTAATAACACGCACAACACAATTGATCCTAAGAAGCTAGGTCAAAGTCCTTTCAAGGGCTGAAATGGCCAGTTATTTATTTTTTTTATTTTTTATTTATAATTCCCTCAATAATCAGTCAATTCATGTTTCTAGCCTTTCGCGTCCAAAACCGACGTATGTAGATAAAAAAAGTGGCTCTTTAAAAATAATTTATTATTCCCTCATTATAAGTTCATTCAAGACGAACAAATCGTGCTGTTTTCTTCTGGTTTTTCCAATAAATTTTAATTTATTTCTCTATTCAGATTGCGTTTAGAAAAGTCAGTTTACAAACCCAGTTCAGTAATATTTTTAGCAATTGAACTTTGAATAAGCAACTTTTTAATGATAATTAAAGGATGCTGGAATACTAGTTCTAGTTCTCCTACAATCTGGGCTTTCAGCTTCAAAAAATGTGATCTTCAAAATACTAAAAACTATAAAATATAAATATGGTCAAAATCTGAAAAATATGGTGGTTGACGAACCAATTCGTAGCGCAATTTTGACATTGCGACTGCGAATTTGCGCGCCGGTCCGTTGTTCTGGTGGAAGAGCTATTGTCTTTGACAAATGCGGCTTGCTTTCGATTCAAATCGGCGTCGAATCGATCCAACAGCTCTACAAAATATACGCCGATGATCGTTTGACTCTTTCCAAGGTAATCAATAAACCCACTTTTCGATGAACCCATTGGATTCGCCAGGATAGTTCGACTGTTTTTGCTGTTCTTTGGTCTATGGTGTGTTGTGATAAGTTCATGTTTAGTTCTTATTCACTTTTCCATATTTCGTAAAAAGCTTCAGGTTTGCTTGCTTTCGATCTTTGTCAAAACAGAACTGAAACTGACCTATCAGTCTTAAAATTTTAGTGCGTTCTAGTTAAAGATGGTACTTCACAAATGCCCACATGCGATTTGCAACTGTGGTGACAAAAAACAAAATACAATTGGGTCTGCATTTATTTTATATTTCAGGGACTTTTCGTTTATTTTTGAAGACTTCACTGTATCATTGCATTTAAGCACAACCGTTGAAAAAATTGTTTGAACTTTCTCTTAACTTATCTCTTGTTTAGGGATACAGAATACAATCAGCTGTAATAATGTTAAATTTCAAAGTATTGTGTCTGTAGCGCAATTATATTTAGCACCTACAGCACTATGCTCAAAAAAGAGATAATTTTAATATATACAAAACATACTCGCCTGTGCATGCTTTGGTTTTTACTTTTTTTTTTATTTCAGCTAGCAATTGTTGAAGTACTTTTGTCATCAAGTGTTATAAAGGGTGATTTTAATCTTAAAAGCCAAACGTCTAAAATTTACAATTAAACACGTCTTTTTTACTAATAAGCTTTGTAGGTTTTATATCTACTAAATTTCTCCACCAATTATTTGAGATCATCTTTACATAACTATTGACAATTTAATTCCTCGAAAATTGAGTTGACCCTCTAACCCGAAAGGTGTATACCAGAAAATTTATTCAATTGAAATAAATTTTTCTGATCAGACCGTGTCATGTAAACAAGCCATAGAGAGTAAATAATGCTATGTAAAGCTTCTTGAGATTATGGACATAAGCCATTCGGAGTCGGCATAAAACTAGTAAGTCCAGTTCTCGATAATTTGTGTACAAACATTTAACACCTAACATAATTCGATTATGTGAAGCTCGATCAAAGCTCTTTGAAGGGTTGTAATGGCCAATTCATTTGTTTTTAATATTTAAAGTAATATGTGACCGTTGGAGTTTAAGAATTTCTAAATTAACTCTAGAATTTTGATTTCGTGCCTTCAAAAAAGGTTAATAATCGATTATTATTGCAAGCTAAATTTCGGGAATATACATATATAACGACCAAATTTTCTTTATAGTTTTTTCGATATATTCTCCATCCTGATTAAAACATTTTTTCTTGTGTTCGAACCATTTGTCATAACATTTATCTCATTCCGCTTAAGACACCTCCAAAGCATAGTTTTTAAACGCATCAACGGCTTCTTCTGGCGTTGAAAATCGTTGTCCACAGTTTGTCCTTGATGTAAGGGAACAAAAACGGTCCTTCATTGGGTGCCAAATCAGTACTGTACGGTGGACGACCCATTAATTCGATGTTTTTAGTGCTCAACATTGCCTTTGAGTGCTCATAAACGTCTCAAGCTCGCATTGTCTTGATGAAGATTCATTATTTTTATTATTTTTTTCCTTGTTTTTTTTTTTCTTATTTCACAGAATATTTCTTATTTTTCTACATGTCTCAAGTAGTACCGTTGTGAAAATTAAAAAAAAGGAAAAACAAAAATTGGTCTTTATTTTTATTCTTAGTGACATTGAAGAAATCCATTAAAAAATGGTAAATTAACGTTACATTGTACCGTTATACCTGTTTCCTGAAAGGAGTATGACATTCATTTTTTATTTATTTTTATCATGTGACCGAAAATTCCACTGCAATTAACTGAAATTAACTGCAGCGCAAATAGTCACCAAGTTATAATTTCACTCAACGTGTTTTCAGTGCATTAAGTGGTTGGCTTCTTGGCATCATGGCGCTAATTAGTTTTTTACTTTTTTTTATGAAGTCAAAAACCAATCTTTGCTATTCCACCTCTACTGAGCGTGTAATAATTCCAGGCAACAATATTGCATTTTTGTTGCATAAGCTGCTACCTCTGTGACTTCACGTCATAATTTATTAAGACGTAAAGCAAATTTCAAATCCTCCATACTCGTTTTAGAACATTCATCCTTGCGCAAAAACTCACCGATTAAAATTCCATGCAACCCCATTGCATAATTGTGAACGCTGTGAACTAGCGTATATTTTTTTACATTAACACCTTTACGTGGCGAGAACTAATTTCATACAACAAATTTGCAGTTAAGTTGCCAAAGGAGCTCCCTCCGTGTCCCGATGATGCCTTTCGATTTTATGTTATTTGTGTCATTATGTCAAAGTACTAACGTTTACTCTCATACCATAGTTTTTATCTTAACACCTTTATTAAGCGAGAAACAAATCCATGCAACGCCAATAGGCAAAAAATGCCTCTTATTATGGCCCAAACTGTATTTATGCTAAACTCGCAGAGTTAAACATAAAAAAAAAAAATCACATATTTTTAATACATTTATACTTCTTTATTTCATATCTCTTCATTCATTGTAGTACATTTTTGCCTTGAATATTACCAATTCTTTAGTGTATTTTATTTTAATTGTTTTTTTTTAACATTTCATCAAATGAAAGATAACTTAAATCTGCTCATTTTGTATGTTGTTAACGTTAATTTTTGTGAAGAAAATATAATTGAAAAATAACCTACTAATAATACGAACTATATACATATTAATTTGAAGAGGAATTAAACATAGATACTTAAATTGAAATTCTAAACGTTACCAAATGGAACGAAAGAAGACAATTATCTTAATAATTTCAAATGAAAGCACATGAAAAGTTTTCTAGGAAGAGGAAGAGTTAATTAGGGAAAAGAAGAGTGGGAGGTAAGTTGATGCAACTAAGACAAACGATACTTCGCAGCATAGAATAAAATAGAAGGTCATGTCTTGAGTTGTAGTTAGCAATTTAACGTAAGTTACAAAATCCTCAAAGTTGTGCAAGTATTAATTCAGATTTGTTTAAATTTTATTTAAACATTTTTTTTTTTTTTATATTGTTATTGATAAGAGTTTAGGTTTATTTTAGCTATTGCAATCAATGTGTGTAAATGTATTAATTGGTTTTTGAAAAACTATTGTTGGTTTGTGTTTTTGAATTTCGCTTCAATTTTGTATTTATTTTTTATTATTTTTGATATATGAATATTGCACATTTATACTTTTTTTTTTTGATATATGATTTGCTACATGGAATAGTTTAAGGTGACGGCTGCTATTGTTATTAATATACATTCAAAATAATAAGTACTATGTTGAGAACTTTTTTAATATTTGTTCTTTTTTGAGCTGTTGCAATTTATTGATATTGTATTGAGCAGTAATTTATCAGCTTGCTTAAAGGCGAAACGAAGTTGAATTTTCGATATTTGTTCAAATTAGCTCCAAAACAGACAAATATTGATGTGCATATATTAAGCTCAGCAATTTTGGATATGTTATTAACAGAAATATGTGTGCTGTCATGTCGCATTCGAAAAATTAATTTATTCTGATGGTATATCTTTTTAAGATGCTGTTTATTTAATATAAAGTCAGTTCTAATGTTATTTTTTTAGAATTTCTGAAATTATGCAGTATTGTGTTCGATCTGTACTATAAGGTTTTGTACACATTAATGTAAACATTTAAAACTCTACAGTACATAGCAGTACAACTCAAAAACGTCACAGCACAAAGTTCGAGTTTCGGAAAATAATTAATGGCAGAGCTTATTTCACATTAAAACTTCAACACTTCATACAAATCATACTATCAGAACAAAATTTTCAATGCGGCACATGATAGCACAATTGGAGCACATAGCTCACATCTATTTGTTTTTAATATAACTACAAAATGGCGAAACTATTTTTATGTACATCAATATTGTCCTTATATTTCTATTTCATTATTCAGTTTGTAATCTTTGTATTGCCTGTTCTACTGTTAAAAAATTACTATTGTGAAAACATTCATTCAAAATATAATTTAAGCTTTTTTTTTTAAGATGGCGCAAAACAATTCTTTTTTATATATAAATTAAGTAATGCTAGACTTAGTTTTTTTTTTAAATACATAAATCATTAAGTTTAACTTTAAGGATTGAAAAGAAAGTATGTTGTTGTTTTTTTTTTGTCAATGCTACATATGTATGTATTTAATTTTGAATTATTTGTTTTTTATCTATAAAGTTAAGTTTTATTAATAAAGCTTAGAAATAAATGTTTTTGTTTTGTTTTGTTTAACTTTCTTTTAAAATTTTTTACTTTGTTTTGTCTTGTAAGCCATTGTATTAAAAATACTAGATATAGAAATCTTATCTTTTTGTTTTTATATTTTTCTTTCATTTGTTGTTATGTTAATAAACGGTTTTATGTGTGGTGTGTGTGTGTTTGTGGTGTAGTATCAATGCCACAAAATATTATATGTTCGTAAAAAATTTCAATGAGTTGTAATTGTTTTTTTCAGTAGTTTCTATATATTTGTGGTTTTTTATTTTAGTAATAATAAATATATATATATATATACTTTATCTATGTTTTAATTATTATTAATATGTTTAACAGCTACTTGGGTTTGTTTGTGTGTGTTGTGTTTGTGTGAGTGTTGTTCCAACTACTATAAATTTTAAATTGTTTTTGTTTTTATATTCTTTTTTACTTTCGCTCTGCAAGACTATTCATCAAAATAATAGACAAACAAATTTTTTATTTCTGTCAACGTCTAGTTCTTATGCTATGCATTTGTTGAAATAAGTTTCGAAAAATTTGAAAGGGTACCAAAATAGTAGAATCTAAAAATTTAAAGTTTGTGTAGAAAGTAATCGAAGTAAAGGTCGAGAAGAGATGCAAATTGTTTTTAGTTAGTTTTTTTTAAAATTGCTTATATAAATACTGTGCGACCAAAACTATTTATTTATATTTGAACAATTTTTAATTTATTTTGTATTTGTATTTTGGAATTTTTAATGCTCATGATATACCCATATATGATGCATCAAAATCCTACAAAACAAATTTAAAAATTAAACCTCTCTAGGTCAATCCTTTTTAAGGTATCAATTTGTATTTACAAAATCGTAAAAATGAGCCAAAGCTTGTAGTTTATAAAAATAAATTAAACCACAAAAAGCCTTCACATAGTGTAAATAACCAGTGCGATTCAACAGGATTTCTCGAGTTTTGTTCGTAATTTATTTCTAAAAATATGTTTTGTCGACAATTTGGTGAACAAAATACTCTTTTTTTTATTAATGAGTCAAACGAGGCCAAATGAAATAGCCACTCAATGAGCCATTTGTGCCAATTGACCCAAATAAACCAATTGACCCAAATGAGCCAATTGACCTAAACAAAGAGCCAATTGGTCCAAAAGAGCTAATTGACCGAAAAGAGCCAAAGGACCTAATTAGCAAATTGTTTCAAATGAGCCAACTGACTAAAAAGAGCAAATTGACCCAAATGATCCAACCAAAATGATCAAGTATATCGATATGTCTTTCAGTTATTCAAAGCTATATGCAAGTTGTAGAATCTTTTGTACTTGAGACGAATAAATTGCGTCTAAAACTCATTGAGAAAAAGAGAAACTACTATCAACTATATCAAGAAGACTTATTTATCCTGCATAGACAGAATGTATCTCAGCACTGGCAAAGTTATCAAGGATTCACGCATCGACGAGATGTTTCGCGACTAGATAGAAAAAAAGTAATGTGTTTGGATAGGAATCCTTGTTTGAGCACTGTTCGTAAATGGCTTTTAAAGAATTAACTTAAGGCAGCCATTACGGGTTATTTCTAATTGGAAAAATGTCACTACATTTTTAAAGAATTGAATTTGAGCCTGAATGGTTCTTGTGACTCATCCCACAGAAATTTTAGAAATTCGTATTTTTATGAAGAATTCAAGCGATTAAAAAAAAAATAACTTTTTGTAATTTTTTATGCAATATTTCTAATATTTGAATCAAATTTCAGAGAAAATACGTAAACTTGAATCTTCAAACTTTATTCTTTTGTTTTGGTAAGAGACTCAATAGTTCAATGGTTGAACTAGTTAACATTTTTAACTTGATTAAATTTTCGACTAATGTTTAGCGAGAAGAGATACTTTTTGTTTTAAATATATTTTAGTCCTTTATGTGTATTTGGCTCTAGATTAACGTACTTCTTAGTTTTGGTTCTAGACTAATTAACTTTCAGAAGCAGTAAGTCACGCTGTAGAGCCGAAATTCTTTATCTGGTTTTGAAAGCAAATTCAAATTCTATAATTCAATAGAAGTAAAAAAAATTCTCAAAAGATCCTCAATTTCGAGTTTAGAAACGAGAATGACCAACTTAATCGAGTTTAACAAAAAAATCTGTTCGGATTTTATCAAAATAATTCCTTCAGAAGAATGTAAAGTATTTTGTTGCTAATAACTCGCATGACTATGCCATTGGCCTCCAAAAAATTAACATTTCTCGTAATTTGGATTTTAATCAGCATTTATAAATTATAATGAAATTATTTCCAAGAAACTACGGCCCAACATTTGTTTTTTTAGAAATGTTGAAATTAAATTTAGAATGAATTTCTGCAGCTTTAAAATGCTGAATATTCTGCAGTGCATTGCATAAAAACTAAACATAGTTTTAACATAAAATTTGTTATATTATTTAATTAGAAATAAACTAAATAATGGAGCGAGTAATTTTTTTTCTTTTTTTTTTTTAAACATTTATCATTTAATGATTTATTATTGTAGTTGTGGTTGTTTCTATTTTCTAATAACTTGAAATAGATATAGAAAAACCCGCTTTTATGAAAATACAATTAAAATATTATTTGCTGCGTTTGCCACTGCCATTGGAACATCTTGTGGCCTTTTGTACTCTACGTGCTTTCTTTGTCTCGTTCGATGATGTGATGGCATACAAGTTTCCAACATCTTCAACACCATCAGCAGCAGTCGTAGCTGCATCATTTGCAGCAGCTGTAGAGGCTGCCGCTGCTGCTGCAGTAATTGTTGACATATTTTGCTGCTCATTTGAGTTCGTTTCGGTTTTAGCTAGCATGGATGGACTGACAATCACACCTTTATGCATCTGGGTGCCATAGAATAAACTTGTGGGATAACCACCAGCAACGCCTTCGCCGCCGCCACCAATGCCAACAGTATTGTTATTGCTAGTATAAGTATCACAGCCAGTAACAGTTGATGCACGTGCCAAGGGGGCATTTATGAGATCTTTACTGGTGGGCGTTGGTGGTGTGGGCGTAGGCGTGCATATAGTTTTAATTATATTCTGATTAATCGAATAATCTAAAGAATTTGTCATTTCTGTTGGCTTGCCAGATATAACGTGTTGATGATAATTTTTCTGTTGGACTTTTGTGGATGTGGATGGCAATTCTTCTTCGTAGTGGGAGGGCGCCATATTTGAACTACATCCAACAACTGTTGTGGACGAACTTGAAGACGATAACGACGAGGACGTATATTGTCGTTTTAAATTTTTTGTTGCTGTACTGACGGCCAAAAGTTTTGCTGTAGTAGTTTCATCCGGAAATACAAACTCACCACTTAACGACAAGTTATGCTCACTCATGCTGGCATCACTTTCAGCATCGGTTTCATCGTTTATATTTAAAATTATATCCTCCGGTTTAACACCTTGATTGATAAGCGCCTGATAGTCTTCGGGTGGTAGAACTGGGGCAACTTTCTGACCGCATGATGTACATGTGGGAATAGCGGGAGATTTCGAACGCCAATATTGTAATTCAGTTTTGCATTTATTTAGCTCCTGCAATGGTATTAAAAAGAAAAAAAATTGATATAAGGGTATATTCGAGATTCAAAAATTCAAACGCCAGTAATGCTACCTGAAGTAGAGTGGAGAACTTGCGCGACATTTCTTCGTTTTTCTTATCATTTTCATCCAAACGATTTGCGTACTCAACAGTTTGTTTCTGCTGTTCGGCCAGCAGTTTTTGCTGCTCAGCTATTTGCTTGCCTTGTTCCGAAGATTTACGCTTGCATGTGCGTAGCTCATTACGCAACACGGACAATTGATTGTTATAGATTTTCATGCCTTGTTTAATTTTGCGTATTCCTTTACGCAGTACCATATTGCTTTGAGGTGGTGAAGGTAAACTAGATGAGCTATCCGAAAGGTCCGATGCAATAACTAAAGCAGCTGTAAGTAAAAACGAAAAAAATAACACAGTTCAATTTTTACAAAATTTGTTTCATTTAAGTTTTTGGGTTACGTCTCTTTGTTGTATGCAGCTTAAAGAAATCCTTGTTAAAGTAAGCTATATCTGGCAAGCTTGATTCAATGCGATCTCTAAAATACTCCATTGCCATGGTTGACAAATCGAATAGCTCATCCGTAACTCGGTATGGACGTTCGAGACGCGGTGTATTTTTAATATAATTCAATATTGTATAGACCTCGTCTAAAATCTGCAAATACAAAAGATACATTAATTTTTAGAATACTTTATTGAAGATGTAAAAAAAAACTTACTGCTCCTGGAAAAAAACAACAGTGACCACGTTCGATATGTTTGCCGAATGTCATTTGTAGAAGCGATAGCCTCATATAACATGTTTCGATGATATCGCACTCGCATGCAAGTGGATGATTTCGACGAGCCGATTCACGTCGTGGCATATTTGCTTTGATTGCATGAAAGCGATTAAAGGTTTGTGTAATCAATTTAGAGAAGGTGGAATTCAAGACATGCATGCAGACGTCATTCATTTTTTGTGAAACCTGAAACGTTAAATCGTAAAAGGATTAATCATGATTATTAGAGTTTCAATTGATATAAAAATTAAAATTGAAATTGTAAAAATATTAAATTCGATATTTGACCCAGATTTTCTATACGTGATGCAAAAAAATAACAATTTCGACCATATCGGAATAAGATTCAATGTTGTAGAATTTTTATCGCGTGAGGTTTAAATATTTTTTAAACATTTTAAGTTTAATATAATTTATCCGACAATAGTTTTGTTTATACAATTATTTAAGCTTGAGATTTTTTTTCTAAAGATTGAAATATTTGGTGGGGCATTTCATAGTTTTTGAGGTGACTCCGAGCGGTTAATGTTAATGCTCTCAAGAAGCTTTTCATGGCGTTTATTTATTCTCTGAGGTATACCATTCTCATTAGAGAGGTGACGGCCGAGCAGAAAAAATGAATTTATTTTAATCAAAACCATTTTCTGTGTGGTGGGATTTAAGCTACTGCCCTCGTGGTTCGTTCAAAATTTTATATCTAATGGTCTCCAGGCGTTAACATGCTCGGCCACGTCCACTTGTAAAAAATGGAATTGGCCATTAATTAAGCCCTTGAAAGACTTTGAACAAGCTTTTTATGATCAAATTGTGTTTTACGTTTTATTAAATGATTGTAAACGAATGATCGAGAACTGAACCTACTAGTTTTGTGTGAAAAGAGGCGAAAACCAATCGAAAAAAATGCATCTATTCCCGTTGAAGTTTTTTTCTTCTCCCTTTTCCAGCAATTGCTCTCCATGTTGCCTTAAATTTTATTTGTATTAAAATACTTATTTTATATTTTGTGTATTTTTTTTTTTTTATCTTGCAAGTATGTCTCTCGGATTTGTGTATTTGTTTTTTATGTAGCCACCATGTTTAGTTTCTGCATATATATGCTGCATCTATTCCTGTTGAATTAACATGCAAAATTTAATCCTAAAACCCAGTTGATAGCTTTGCAACTTTTACTTTCGGATTGTCTGATACGACATCATGGATTCTGTTGATTTTTACAGCTGCACATTCTTTTGGGTCAACCTGACCGTTTTTTATCAGAAGTACTCATACGACCTATGTACAATTTTTTTAAACAAACCTCGATTTTTAGAATACTCGGAAGGTGAAGTTCTACGACTAATTCTATTTTGTAAATTCCATCCCAACAAACATTTTAAAAAGTGTCTATAAAAAACTGCTCTTTCCTCCTTAAATTTTTGTACGAATCAGTTTAAAAAAGTGCACTATTCAAACGGTCGTTCAGGTTGTTCAACCCTGGGATTTATACGTTTTCATCAGTTTTTATTTTTTTTTTTTTTGTTTGATCTCTTGGATTCTACCTAAATGTATTTATTTTTTTTTTTTTAATTTTCAGAAAAAATGTGTATGTTAGCCAACGTTAATTAAAACCAAAACCTTCACAAGTGTCTAATTATGTGAGGTTTGTATTCTGATTATTACAGTCCTCGTGTGTGAAGTTTAGAATATATTTTATGCAGGCACTTGTATTGTTCTCATTATTCAAACTGCAATCGGAATCTGTGCCTTATCGTAGGGGAATGAACGAAACATTTTGCATCCCTTGTTGGTTTGTATACTTTGGTTTTTTTTTTGGTTTCCATTTCCCAGCATTTGGTTTTCATGTTGCATTAATTTTTATTTGGATTATTAAAATACTTATTTTATATTTTGTGTATTTTTTTCTTCTTTTTTTTTTATCTTGCAAGTATGTCTCTCGGATTTGTATATTTGTTTTTATATAGCCACCATGTTTAATTTCAGTGGTGCACCAGTGTTATTGCTTTTGAAAGTTTTTTATTTTTCTTTTTTTTTTATTTTATTTAGTCCTTCTCGGTGCCATCTCCTGTTTCGGCGGCAGCCCAGACTGTCGATGTCCTCGAGGTTGTTTGGTTGGTTGGTTAGTTGTAGCTGTCGTTGTTGTATGTTTTTTGCTACTTTGTATAATATTACCTGTCTTATTATAAGGACGTTGCTTTTGCTGTTCTTGCTTTTGTTGCTGTTGTTGTTGGTGTTGTTTTCAATCACATGTGTACATATCTACTTATTTATACTGATTGTAAGCTATACATTTCAACATACTGATGCTTCTTGCAATCATTTTCATAGACTATCAGTGAAGTAGATAAAATAATGTTTTTAAAATCATTTTAAGAAATACCGATCACTTTTCTAAGCCACCCTATAACTCATGAAGGGAATGTTTAAATATTTTAAATGAAACAGTTTACATTTAAAATGTGTTTTTTATAACTTACCACACGCATCTGTCCAATCTTTTTGTAGCCAACGTAAACAAATATTTTACTAAGTATTTCAGTTGGCAAATCCAACAGTTCCAGCTGAGTTACACAAGGCGGCACAGCTGTAGCTGCCACCAACGTGGAGGAGATGCTGGTGCTGGTGCTGCTGCTGCCGCTATTGCCGTGAGTCGCTCTAACAGCCTGCGTTAACTGTGACTGACGTGCTGAGGATGCTGCAGCAGCTATTGTTGTCGCCGTTGAAAGGGCTGACGTACTAAGATGATGTTGTTGTTGTCGATGTGTTGGCACCGGCGGTGGAATCGTGGAACAATTCACCAACACATAATTAGAGCTAGTCTGTCTTGTGACAACCGACAGACGCGCAGATTCATCTGCCGGACCATTGCCTGCATTGCTGCTGGTGCTCATTAGCCGCGTAGAAACCATTTCGAATATAAATATGGTAGGTTGTATGTAGCGAATAAGTTGCAGGAAAATTTGGTGTACCTCACCACTTTGGAGTTAATACTGTAAAATTAGAAAAGAAAAAAAAACACAAAATAAATTAGTACTCAATACATATAAACACATACATAACTAAGTAACTATACAAGTATTATTTAATCAGCAAAAGCAGCATGTTATTCAATTAAATGTGTCAACACTCAAATGAGATTATTTTTAATAAATTAATTCTTTACACAATGGCGCCGAAAAAAAAATCTTGCTGTAATATTGCTAATATGATAATTACAGCTTTTTATGGTTTTGTGTGAAAACGCATGCAACTAACCAGTGTTGGTTGCTATTAGAATACGACCAAATCAAAATGTGGAAGTACACCAATCAGTAGAAATTTCATGTGAAAAAATATATTATATAAATATTTCAAACTAAATCAGCAGAAGTCAACCCTCAAATTAAGGCCTTCAGCGGCGTTTGTAATGAGCTAAAATTAAGCACAAAATCTTTGTAATTAAGAAAGCCATAACTGGAGACAAAAAAATGTTGCCACTATAAAATTGTTTAATATGAAATAACTTGAAAAATATTTACTTCCCAGACATACTGGATTTGTTTTTTTATTTTTATATTACATTTAAGCTTTTGTCAGCACATAATCTCTGTTTTTTTATCTATTCATGTCAATAATCGTCAGCTTTGCACGTCAAACGCTTTGCTCATAACATACTCTTGGGTCCAGTTTATAAAACTGAGCACAAATCATATGAAAAATAACGAACTTTGCATTTCTGTATCTGTTGTTTCTAATTGTTTCTATTTTAGTGAATTTTTTTTTGTTTAACTAATTTCATGTTTGGCAAATACCTTCCGCTATTGAAAATAACACTCTGCGTATTTTGGCGCCTTAATCACCTTAATTTAAGATCGAAAAATCGTTATCAAATCGCCATCTTGCGAATAGCAGTAGTGCCATAAACGACAACCTTGTTATACAAAGATATTAAAATATGAAGGCCATGGAAACAAGTTATCAAAGGGTTTGGGTTGAAAATTATGAGTGATATTGAATTTGAACCAGAAAACTGTCGAATTTAAAAAAGTATAGAACCGAGCATAGAACATTCTTGTTTTGGCCAAAATAAAAATTTATTCAATACTTTGACGTTTGTACACAAATGATTGAGAAGTGATTTACTCTCTGAGGTTTGACATTGTCCAGTGAGGTGCGGCCATTTAGAAAAATTAATTCAATTGAAAAATTGTCTGTGTCGTGTGGAGGATTCGAACCGCGGATATCGCGGTTCTTAAAATTGTCCACGGCCGCCACAATAACCTTTACCGCCTTAACCATGAGCGTATATAAGGAATCATATCGGCAAAGAGGAAAACTTTTTTATGTGTGCAAGAACAAAGACCTAAAAGTGTATAAAATAGTAAGGATAGTTATTATTTTGAAATACCTAAATTTTTCAAAGTAACAAAAAACGCTGCCATTGGATATGAGCGAATATATCAGGAGATGACCCTTGAGATTGTCCAATTAGTACAATGATACAATTGTTCGAGTTGCTGGCATAAACAAAGCGCACACATCGCTAAGAATAAAAATGAATTAAAAATTATTATTTTACAGAAACTTCTTTTGGCCAAAACCGCATAGAACAATGGAAAAAAAATCAATCGGAGAAAGGCGAGTTGACCAGAAGTAAATTTTTCTACTTATTTCCTTTCTATTTAAAATATTTTAGTAGCATGATCAGGCAATTTTCGTACCTTAGTTCGTTACAAAATTGCTGGAATTTTCCTAAAACACAAAGTTATTCCCAGCATTACGTTAGTTAGTTGTTAATGGAAAAAACTAACGACTTTTTGAATTTTGACCGTGACTACGCCATTTCGAATAAAGGCTATGTGAGACAACTAAACAACGCTCATATTAAAAACAAATAGTTTCTTCTTAATCTTTTACCTATGATTTCTAATTGACTTTTTCTAACAAGAATGGTTTATTTTTTATAATTAGTTGAAGTTAAAATTATCCAAATTAATTACGTGCCGTTACACAGCTTAAGTGTGCTGATAGGTTATAATTCGACGAACGGACTCTTTAGTTGTCCGGACGATGGACACAACTAAAAATAATTTATAAAAATAATGATTTTCAAAAATATAATCGAGTTACATAAAAAAAAAATACACAAAATAAAACTTAAACATTCATCTTAATTTAATATTCGTTTTTTTTTATTAATTAAGAACCAAAATCTTTCGTAAAAATTAAAAATTTAAACGAAAATTAATATTTTGTGCTATAACCTTTGTTTTTTCTAGACGTTTTGGCATATTGGATATAATTTTTGAGGTATAATCTGCCCCAATTTTGCGACGAATAGTCTCTGCGGAAAATATTTTGACATAGGCTTTGGCTATTTCTGAAACTATTTCTGGTGCACTCAAGCCGGGGTAATCTTTAATTTTTGCAGAATATTCCTCTCTTCCCGCGCAGTCAATTTCTCCGTTCATCCTTTTTGTTTAACTGGTTGCATTCTTCATCGCTTTATCTTCTGGCAATGTCGTTTATAGGACTTGGTGTCATGTTCAACATTTCAGCAACTTCACTATAAGGGTATTCACATTGACTTGGGCGGTTGGGAAGATTGGCAAGATTTTACCCTTGCGTCCATTGCGGTTCTTAACTAAAATTGTTATTTCCAGTTTTATCTTAGCGATATAATGCTTTTTGGTTCAAATGCTTCAAATTAAAAATATCAAACTCTACAAGGTGTTTCCCATTTTTTATTAAAAAAAAAACGAATATGAAAGTAACGTCAGTGGCGGATCTAGGATTTGCCAAAAGGGGGCTGAAACGACACTTTTGTATGCCAAGGGGGCTTGAAACGTCTTTTTAAACTTTTTTTTTCATTTTTTTCCCATACAAAAAATTCTCCAAGGGGGGGGGGGGGGGATAAAGCCCTTTCAGCCCGTATGTAGATCCGTGTAAGAGTAACGTGAAGGTTTTTATTGATTCGAGTTTAATTTTGTGTGCATTTCTTTCTTTTCTATTTTATTTGAATTTAATTATGAAAACTGTATCTCATTCTTCAAATATAGAATATAATTAATATCCAAAAATTCGATTTTTTTTAAAAAAAAAGCAGTATATACAGAAGAAAAAATAAATAAACTGGCCATTTCAGCCCTTGAAAGAACTTTGACCGAACTTCTTATGATCAAATTGTGTTGTGCGTGTTATTAAATTTTTAAACACAATTGATCTAGAACAAGACCTACTAGTTTGATGCCGACTCCGAACGGCTAAATGTGCAAGTTCTCAAGAAGATTTACATGGCATTATTTGTAATGGCATACTCTCTGTGGCTGGCCATTGTCTGCACAGAGTTGACGGCCGAACAGAAAAATTAATTCAACTGAAAAACTTTCTGTGTCAGATGGAATTGAACCAGAGTTTTCGGGCGTATAGGTCACGCACTCTACCCACTGCGCCACGGCCGCAACACTTTACTAGCTTATAAATTTACTAACTGATATTCCCGGTATTACTCGGGACTTTATTTTATGTAATTGATTTATTTTGTATTACTTTTGCAATACAATGTCTTCCATGGAAAATTATTATATTTCCCCGTATTAACGTATATATACATGTATATAACATATATATATAATACATATATACATTTTTGAAGAATTATAATTTTTAAATTATAGGTTATGCTATACTAAATAGTTTTTATTTAAACATATTGTGGTCGGACGTTTTGTATCTGTGCATTATCGTTGGATCGGGCGATTTATTGAAAAATTAATTTTATTGTTTTTTTTTCCATTATAAAAGACCCGTATAGCTTAATTTCGCTCTTTCTACCACCCATATAAACACGTATTTTTACGTATCCCGCCAACAATGTATTAAATAAAAAACGAAAAGTGAATTTTGTTTATGAAAAATATAAATAATAAATTCTAGAAGTAATCCCATTTCTTATCACATGTAAGAGTATAATGCCCTAAATACAACCATTTTTTGAGGCCGGTTAATTTTTTCTAATTAAAAAAAAAAATAATCACATAGGCAGTGCTTGAGTTTTTTCACCATTGCACATATATTTTTTAACGTAAATCTGACTTCATGAGCAATTAAGGGCTAAATACTTGTTCAAGATTTGTATAAACAAGTATAGAATTCCAAAAATTTATTGTTTTTGTTTTCTTATTGAGTTTGTTTAAACAATGCTATTTCGTTCTTCGGCAATGGATGTTTTTATTTATATATATATGTATATATAAACTATAGTATATATGAATGTATATTTGTTACATATAACTATATACATACACATTATATACTGCATATAATATAAATATACACGTTGATTTTGGTAAATGTGTACATGACTTTAATTGCCAATCATAATATTTACCTTAGTAACAGTGTATTTGATTTATCTGCTGCTGACCACATATGAAAACCACATATTAAAATACAGAAGATATGATTTAAGTTGATATTTCAAAAACTTGCCCGTTTCAGACATTTTCCCCCATTGCGCCTTTTTAAAATATTCCAAAAAATGCAACACTTCAGTTGTGTGATTTAATCATTTCAATGGTTTTGCATAAATAGTTGTTGTTGAAATAAAACTGATATCTCCTATTTTGTATTTTAATCGTGTTATTTTGAAGCTTTGATGTTTAAAACAAAAAACTACTTTTTACTTTAGGATAGCTATTAAATAACAACATAACTTACATTTCTTATTGTTGCCTGTTACTGGTTGGTGTTTCACGATAACTACTTTTTTCAGTAGTTTTTCATGACTTTCCAATTGTTGTAGTAGTTCCAATATTTTTTGTTGAATTTTTATTAACGATCTTTGATTTAATGATGGACAAAATTCAAACAAAAAAACTTTAAAAAAAATCCATTCTATTTCATCGCTTTTCTTCACTCCCCACGAACTCGATGAAAAGATAAACACGAAGCAGACATCGATGCACGAGCGCGACGCTTTGTTGTTGCTCTTGTGTCGTATTCGCTTCTCACTTCACGTTGCTTCACACGCTGTTCGTTTCGTTTGGTTTTTTTTACACTTTATCTTCTTTTGCACTTTTCTCTACCATCTACCAATGAAGAACGTAGAAAACGAAGAAATCATTTTTACTGCCACCACAATCGAATATTTTTTCACTATGGTCATTTTGCCTTTTAATTCTTGTTTAACACTTTATTGTTTGATTTGCATAACAAAAATATATTTCAAAACTTTTAATTACAATATTTAAAATCACATAAAAAATGTTTTTCTAATTAATTGGATCCATTTTTTAACCTAGTCGTTCAACGATTTAACGGAAAAGATGTCCGACTTGCTACTCGGCTGAACCTGAACGTAAAATAAAAAGATTTACTTCTTCGTTCTTCATTACACTTTTTATTCGCTACGAAGCTGCCACATTGTTTATTAGTAAAATAAAATGTTATTTACAGGGCTGACGATATTTGCATTAATCTAGTTCCGTTAACAATTTTGGAAAATTGGTCAAAATCATTAATTTACTGTATACACTTCCAATATTTGATTGCATGCGAACTGTCACATTCAATTTCATGAAATCCAGATTTCATGCAATAATTTTTAGGTAGACATTTCATCTCATGAAATTTCATTTTGAAAACGTTAGTAGTAAACGTTTTTCTTTATATTGAAAACGTAGTACTATCGTGTGCATAGGCACGGAAAAACCCATATGCATGGGAAATTAATAAGATGTCTAAAGGTACGTTCCTTTAACATAGCCTCGGAATCTTACGTTTACGAAATGGGAAATTTTAGTTCTAAATAACTAATGCTCTCCAAGCTATACCCACTTTTTGTAGCAAACAGTACTTTGGAAACATGGTATAATAATACAAGGTAGCATTGACAGTTGCTTGGGAAATCATATACTGTCAAAAAATATACTCAAAAAGAGAGCGCTCACAATCCGCCATTGAAAACACAAGCAATGTTGAAAACGTTGAAGTGAAAAAAAAAAACAACAACCACAGCAGCTGCTGATGTATTTGCACAAAAAGCTGTTTTTGACAGTTTATGTTTTCCTGTTGAAGAGAAAATAAGCAGTTGTCAATGCTACCATGTATTATTATACCATGGTTTGGAAATATATAGTGATTTATCGTATGAGTAAGAATATGGAGGTTCTTAATAATGTAAATTTGCCTGACTAATAGCGCATTCTTTTCTGAAAAAAATTCTGCATTTTTCTGCCCTCTTCAAGAACTCTGCATTTTTTCTGTTCTTTTCTAAACAAAAATGTTGACCTCAAAATAAAACGTGTTCTTTTCTCGAAAATGTTGACCGCAAAAGTATAACAAATGCAGAATTTTCTGACTTGTAAAATTCGACGGTTCTGTATTCTGCCCTCTAGTAATACCAACATTAAAACAAAGTAAAATAATTTTGACAACTCATACTTTCTGCTAAGAAAATTGTGATAAGCAAAGATTTCTAATTTTGAAAAATGTCTGAAATTGATTCCAATATGTTGTTGGTTAAAATGGTCAGTTTTATTAAAAATGAATTGCTCGATTCGTCATCTTCATCATCGGAAGACGAATAAAATAATAAATAAATAATCAATAATAAATTAGTCAGAAATCAAAACAACAGTGCAGCCAAATTAAAAAAAAAAGTTGAATTTTTTCTGTTCTATTCTCAGCTCAAAAGAGGTCAACATTCTGTAAATTCAGGTCAGAATCTAAAAAATTCTGCATTCTGTAAGGGCAGATTTTTTTTTTCAGAAAAGAATGCGCTATAACATTTTTTAATATCCGGGCTCCCTGCTCAAATCAGTAAGAGATTCATATTAATACAAGATAGTTAATATATTTTGAAAAAAATTTGCGTCCCCAAAAACGGTGAATGCTTTTGTATTTCCGTGAACGAACACAAATATGATAAGTACTTCATTTATAAGGAACAACACCGCTTCATTTTCTCTTAGTTATTTGGAAAACATGCACTATACCGTTAATTTTTTATGGCGCTTTTGTTATTGTGGCGTTTTTATTTATTTTATTTAAAGGCAATGTTCACATATAAGACTTATAGTCTTTTGAATGCAGCAAGAATAACAAATTTAATAACAACAACTTGTTTTTGTCGGCGCTCTTTATTTAATTTTTCTCATAAGATCTTGTGAGCTTGTTATACTAGAATTTGCGAGCGAGTTATTTTATTGAATTTTTAACTCGCGTTTCCATGCTATCTTTTATGATCTTCTCCTATCTTATATCACAAAACACTTGCTATAAAAAGCGAGATGCATATATGGCATTGCAGCTATAAAAGTTTGACATGTCACATTTGTAAACAAATAAATTAATTTTTAAACAAATAAATTCATTTGTTTTTCAAAATCTCTAAAGTGCATCATTTAGAAAACTTAGGGCCAGTTTTTCAGTGCGGGTTTAAACTCTAGTCAAATTAAACCGAGATTAACTCACCAAAAAGGGACGTTAAAACTCGGTTTAACTAGATATTGTAGCATTCGTTTAAGTTGAATTGACTTAAATTATCACATTATGTGTTTTTTTTTTGCTTAAACCGAGTTTAAACGTCCAATTTTGGTGAGTTAACCTCGGTTTAACTTCACTAGAGTTTAAACTCGCACTGAAAAACTGGCCCTTAGAGATATAAATACTTTAATCAATGCTGGTTCTATGGCAGTGATGCAGGAATTTCGTAAAGAAGCAGATATACACAATATATTCTATTGACGTTCGGCCAAGTTGCTATCTTACGTGACGCGACTCTACTTACAACTGCACTTGATTTTCTCGAAACAATTACAGTACCAATAGACTCTGGAATAATCTGTTCTACCGTTTATATATTTTCAGTTTATTATTTTGAACAAGTTCATAATTCATGTAACTAAATTATAAATGAGTAAAAAATAAACAGAATTCGCAAAAGGATATGATACTTTTTTATTCAGTACTGAAAGAAAATAGGCTGCATAAATTTATGAGCAAAATGCAAAAAGTAAGTAAAAACAAATGTAAAATGCACGAAATTTAATAAATAACACAAAATTAAAAAAACAAATATAAACGCCTTGGCGTAAGCCACCATCCATCCATCCAACAAATCGAAATTAATCGTCCGTAAAAGCTGCAGCTTTTAAGCACGCGGATGCTTGTCTAATTCTCAGAACTTAACGCAAGCCATTCAGCGCTGTACTCGAACGTTTTGCAAAGTTCGAGAGTTGTGGCTCACCAGCATCTTTGCATCTTTGAAGAACTGCCATCCCTTGGTATTATCAGGATACCGGGATCCATGTGCTTCAACGTAAAGTTCTCATCCTGAAATATGTTGCGATACATAGATTTGCCATCAATACCGTTGTGGTTTGTGAAATCACCACTCTGGCACATGAAGCTGGGAATTCCGCGATAGAACAAGAACCGTTGAAGACAACGCCTTTCTCGCGAGTACACAAGACGCGGACATTTTTTCCACATGCGTTTCACTGGTAACCATCAGCGATCATAACTCAGAACACACAATGTAGATCCATTTTATTCTTCCTTGTGAATTGACTAACACAATTTGTTTGATTTTTTTTTATTTGAATTGTCATAACTTGGCAGTTCACAAAAAAAAAACTATAAAAATATTAGACAAGTTTATAGCAAGTTATACACTTTTTTAGCAAAAGTTCAAAAAGCTGAACTTTTTCTATCTCCTAGTATCACATGAAATCACAGGGGATATCACATGCTATAAAAACAAAAACATAATGTCTGTTTCATACTCGCATTCGTCAATCCCATATGGTGAGGGTCACATGCTTTTATTTTCCAACAAAAAATGTGATTGTGGGAGATCGTAAGTGATAGCATGGAAACGCGGCTTCAAAAATAAAATGACTTTATTTGTGTATACGTGCACGAATAGCCTTCCTTTTTTATTTCGTTTTATTTTTAAGAAAACAAGCAAAGAAAACATAAAATTGAATTCAACTTTTGACAAATATGGAAGCTTTCGTCAGTTCCAAGAGGGAACATCATATATGTAATACTTCTATATTGGCAGTACACTCAAGGCAAAAGTAATAAATACAAGATTATGCCATGCGCATGTCTGCCTACGTCATGATCGACCCATTGTCAAAATCAGCTGTTTTTCACTGAGCAAAACATAAAAAACAACTGTAGCTCATGGTGTAATAATAATAAGGTGTTAGTGAATTTTTGACAACACCAAGCATAGCTTTCTTTCTGTCAAAAAATTGAGCGCGAAAGAGAGGAGCCGTTGATAGTTGTCAAATTGTGTTATTTGTTTGAGTTGCTAGATGATGATGTGTTATAGTTTTTATAGGTTATTGTGCAAATAAAGTTTAAATAAATATTTAATTCAATTAATTGTGCCGTGTTGTGTTGACAAAAAGTTATTGCAGTTGTCTTCGCCCATTTGCCAGGTTCGCCATTGAATGGTTTTGTCATTTTATCAAAAACGTGCGCTGGAAGGTGCCACCGACATGAGGCTTTGGCCAGCATGCAAATTGTCTTGCATTCACATCGACTCCTTTAAGAAAAGATCGAATGCCATGAAAGAATGTTCAATACCTCCACCTCAACAATAATAGCCATCAAAAGAAGTGGACATGGCATTGAGCTTCGACCGACTGCACATTAGCTGTTTTATTTTCATTCCAATTCACCATCAGCTGTTTTTGACAGGAGCGGGGTGAAAAAATTTATCATTTTGAGAGAGAAGTGTCAAATTAACTAACACCTTATTATTATTACACCATGCTGTAGCTGAAAAAAAAATCGTACAGAACTATTTCGCAATATCTTTCGTCTTTTCTTTCACGAACAGAAAATCAGTGAGAAGAACAGAGAAAGAGTCTTCGAAAGACCTAACGTCTTGCGCAGAACGGTGCAACTTTTTCTGCCTCTGATGGCGTAATCTGATTTCTATTATTTTTGCACTCAAGGTACATTCGCCAACATTAGAGTGCAGATATATTGTTATATGAGCGAGAAAATATATAAACGAATGTACCCAAAATATAATTTCATAATAAAAAATTCAGGAGCGGTGCTTTCATTGTAAAAAATTTCATTTAAAATTTTTGTTGCTTGAATTTTTATGGTTTAAATTTTCTTGCTTGAATTTTTATTTTTTTTTTAATCATATTTCACGCGTTGGTGCTATAATTATTTTATAATGATGTGTACCTATGATTTATGCAAAACAAATATGTATGTTTTGCTTTGTTTCAAGTTTGCGGAACACAATTTTCTTAACAACCATGGTATAATAATACACGGTAGCATTGACAACTGCTTATTTTCTCTTCAACAGGAAAACATAAACTGTCAAAAACAGCTTTTTGTGGAAATACATCAGCAACTGCTGTGGTTGTTGTTTTTTTTCACTTCAACGTTTTCAACATTGCTTGTGTTTTCAATGGCGGATTGTGAGCGCTTTCTTTTTGAGTATATTTTTTGACAGTATATGATTTCCCAAGCAACTGTCAATGCTACCTTGTATTATTATACCATGCTTAACAACCACCCCTGTTACGATTTGACATTTTCTTGAGTGTTGTAATTTTCATATATTCAAATATACTAATACTAACAACAAAATCTTATGTAGGCTATCTCTCTTTGATTTCGTAGTTGAAATTCATTGAAAATGTAGGTTGCTGCCATGGTATAATAATACAAGGTAGCATTGACAGTTGCTTGAAAACACAAGCAATGTTGAAAACCTTGAAGTGAAAAAAAAAACAACAACCACAGCAGCTGCTGATGTATTTGCACAACAAGCTGTGTTTGACAGTTTATGTTTTCCTGTTGAAGAGAAAATAAGCAGTTGTCAATGCTACCATGTATTATTATACCATGGGTTGCTGCCAATATAGAAGTATTACATATATGGGGAACATCAAAAAATTCAATTCAATTCTTGACCAATCTAAAAGGGGACTTATCATCAAACAATTTGACAAACAGTTTGAAGAGTGTTCATATCGTTCAACTGCCATAGAATCACATATAAATACATATATATCTGTTTGTCGAATTGCTTGGTGACTCGGTTGATAACTAATTTTATAGATAAGAGTTAACTCTCTTAAAGGCTAGACGTAAAGATGAAGTTAAAAGGTAAGCTGATTGTAAGGTTTTAAAATTACTACTTAAATGTGAAATTTTACAATAAAGCTTTAAGTGCCACAAACGACAAAAGCAAGAACACCAATTAGAAAAAACTCAAAATCAATCAGTTCATCTCTAATAGGCTTACCTTGTTTTTCAACAATGGGTTTTCTTACATCATTGATAAAATCCATTGAATGCAAACAACCAAGATGCAATTACCAGCTATTGTAAATTGTTAGGGCTTGACTGTCATTTGACACTTTCAATGTTAAAATTATGAAAAGACCCCTTTTACATTGGTCAAGACTTGAATTCAATTCTTTGCTATTCCTTTTATACTTACCCTCTCTCACGTTGATGTCCGCGTCTTTAATCAACAAACTCACAGACTTGATTTCAAGTCTTGACCAATGTAAAAGGGGAAGGGGTCAAAGAAAGCAACTTCTTGCATAGTTTTAAAGAAAGGGCCAAATTCTTCCTTAATACACGCAATTTATTTACATTTTCATTTTTAAATACTTATTAAAAATTGAGCGACTTAACAAAAGTAGATGAGAACTGTAGGTACTTAATAAAATATGTTCTCTCTGCCAAAATTCCTGCTAATTTTTTTCCTTCAAATTGGTATTCAGACAGTATAATTCAGACTTAGTTGAGAAGATCACAATGGAACGAAACAGCCTGTCAAGTCTGGTGTGTGATTTGCTCTATACAGAGCTGTTGTTGTAGTTGTTAGTTATTTTCTTCATAAAAATACTTGGCCTCGAGCTCAATTATTATTCTCAAAATTACTGAAAGTTTGTAGTTCCAAAAAACTATTCGTTGTTCCCTCAATCATCTGGCAGTGTTGAGCTTTAGGATACTATTTTCAACACATTTACCTGAAGAAAAGAGAGCAATAAGCTCTACAATAAATTTTCAAATTTAGCTTTCGCATGTTATTTCAAACATTCTAGCCAAGTGTTTTATTAAATTTTTGTAGGGCTGGAAATGGATAATAAGAGATAAGTTATTTTTAAATATTAGCTCAACTCTCACACAGTCTGAGTTAAAGTTTTTAATCATCAAGAAAACCCTCGAAAAACATATGTGAATTAAAATTGAACACCTTAAAAACTTCGTATAACACATGGTTGAATAAATAGGGTTGTCGCATGGGTTGACAGCTCATACAAAATCTGAAAACGAAAATTAATAACATGAAAAGCCGTTGAAGTTGTTGTTCTTGCTTTTCATTGATTTTGACAATTATGGGTACTGAAAAGAGAGTACGATCAGCCACGAGACAACCTTATTTATTCAACTATGGTATAACACCTAGTAATTGTATAATGAAAACCTTAAAAACTTCGTATAACCCCTAGTAATTGTATAATGTGTTGCATCATGTGTAAAACCGTGCACAGAAATCGAATTTGATAATATGGCAGCAATAAAAGCCGAGTGCGAAAATTTCCTCTTTACGAAATTCCGAAGCGTACTTTAAAAAATTTTACAGTTGGCCGTTGAAAGGAGCATCAAAAACATAGAAAAGTGTTCCTTTGACAATATTGTTGAGATATTTTTATTGTGTACTTAATTTTAATAATTCTTAAATATGGATCGTCATAAGGGTTTATACAAGGATAATTGTACAATGTTGAGCCCGAAAGTACAGCGTCTGAACCGCGAAAGATTGGCCATACGAACAAAACAACGCAACGATCAATTTTACTCCACCAGGAAAATCTCGGTTAGTCCAACGCCACATGCGAAAATTCAAGAAGAAAAAGTAGCTGAATCAGCTGTGGAAGTGATTGAAGAGAACAAGGAGAATGGCGCTTATGGAGTTGATGAGGCGGTACTTGAACAACAGAGTAACTCAACTACAATGCACTCGTCCAGAATTGCCAAAGTAGCATGCAAGAAAGATGGACAAAAGTGGACGCGACAAGAATTGTTCTTGCAGCGTTTCATAAATTGGAAGGAAACGAAGAAAGCGCAGTTAGAGCTTAAGAAACAGGAAAGACATATGCAGAAGAAGCCATTTGTACCAGTGGGTGGAGCAAGAAATGCAGGAGGTGCCTCAGTCGGAGCAGTAACAACTGTAATAAGTTCATTTGCACCGAAAAATCACAAATTCACAGCGCCGGAGGGTTTGAAAAATCCTGCAGACCAAGCAAAGGTATGCATTGCTCGGGAAATTGTGGGTAATTTAAAAATTTTTCTGCCTTTTCTTTTCTTATAGCCAACACATATAAGCAACGCCAAACAAAGGCAATCCTTGTACACAGTAGTACCAACACCGGAAAAGAAAAAAGAACAAGCTGCAGAAAATAAAAAACTTCCGTTTGCACGCAAAGTCTTACTTGCGAATCATGTGAGGACTCCCGGCGTTCTACCGCCTGGCACAACGCTCCTAACTGGAACAATAACAACTAAAAGTAAGCAGCTTAAAACACCGAGTGCACCTAATGGTGCTACAACATCAGTTAAAAAACAACGCGCGAAAGCACCGAGTACATCAACGCTGTTAAAGAAATCTTCAGAGCTGCCTACAACAACTGTAACTATTCCCGCCAAGCCAGAAATGCAACGTTTTATTAAACCAAGATCTTTAATATTACCGCCTCCGCCACCAGCAACTACAGAGCCAGCAGTAAAAGCCCGCGCTCGCATCGTTAAACCCATTCGTGGCGGTGGTGGTATTGCTAAAGGTGTAGCAGTTAATACTGGCGTTGCAGTTGGTGGTGGTGGTGGTGCTGTTGGCAAAGCTAAGGCAGCAGCCGCTTTACTTACCAAAGCCAACGCTAAACATACAAATGCAACAACAAAACCTAAATTGGCTGTTTCCATGAAAGCCAAGAAACTACAAAGTTCTTTAAAAACCTCCACTACTGCTGGGGATAAGAAAAAACTACCCGCCAAATTTAAAATAAATAAACAAACTCTCTTAGAAGTAGCGAATCAAAAAAATCTACCCATTGCTGAAACACCAAATGATGTTTACAATAATGTAAATCCTTTTGGCATGTTTGTCACTTCCACAAAACGTAAATCCCTCTCGAATTCACAAAGCACGCTAGAGTTTCTTACTTTGGATAAAAATTTAAGCGATACAATTAGCCCGGTGGAGCCGTTGGAAAAGGTACCAAATCGAACGTCGGCAGCTAAACGCCAATTAATACAGGATAAGCTTAGAAAAACTGAAGCGAAACCAACGAATATAGTTGCAGATCAAAGTCGCAAGAGTAAATTCAATTTTGTTCGCTATTCTGAAGTGCCTTCTGAAATACAGGATGAACAGACAGCACCTCTAGTCGTGGAACAGCAAGAACTTGTTGCTAAAAACGAGCCAAAGACTGTGGAACAAATAGAACAAAAACCAGACGAACATAAAGGTAAGAAAAAATTTATGGACAAAATTTCTGGATAAAATGGATAAAATTTAAATTTTATAAAAAAGCAATTTTCTGTATTTGGGCTTGCGTTGCGGGTATTTTTTTTCCCAAAACAAAAGTATGGTTGGTAACTGTTTGTGGTAAACAATTCTGATAAAAAAACGGGGATCTGTCAAAATGAAATAAAAAAGAATGAAATAAACGAAACTAATTAAATAATCAAATTAAATTAAAAAAAAAAAAAAAAACAAAAATTAAAAAAGAAATTTAATCAAATAAACAAAAAATTTAATTAAATGAAAAGAAAAATAAATTAATATAAATAAAGAAATGTTAAAAAAAAAATTAATAATTTAGAAGAACATTGAATAATAAGTGGTAAATACATTAGACAGATTTAAATATTCTTTTTGGTTATTGTAAAGTAATTTTCACGATTTTTTCAAGATAATTATAAAAAAGACTAAAACTTTGACATGGATTGTACATTTGATGTATCTTCCGATCAAATAATATTCGTCTACTAATTTAAATATAGTTTTTATAAAAAGCTCATTTAAATCCTCTAAAAGATTAAACAAAAAATGTTAACTATAATTAAAAACATGTTCTTTCATGCAACTTAATGAAATAAGAAGTCACAGAGTCAATAAAAATACGGCGAACAAAATTGGGAGAGCCCCTAATAATATCAATCTTTGAAATCAATCGTAGATTATTTCTGAAGTATACTAATTAAAAACCCATTCTAAAACTTTAAGAAAAAGCAGTTTCAAAGACGAAAGAAAAGCCCGAAGTATCCACTCCCCCAAGAACACCTACCGGCGATGAGAATGGTGAACGACCCATCAACTACTTAAGCCCCTTTGTTAGTGTAACTCGAGGTAAAGTAAATTCCAAAATGGAGAAAGAGAAACGCGAAAGCATTTATCTCCAGGGCACAAAGGCGGAGAGTGATGAACTTGTGCTCAAGGAAACAGAAAAGGAAACTCAAGAAGCCTTGGTGATCATGCGACGCACTCTGGAAACTGTTCGTTACTTCCGCAAACAATTGAGAGACGAAACCGAGCGACTGCATGCTATTTGCGACAAGTGGGAAGAATACAAGACTGAGAATATATCACAGCTACAAGAGACCGGTGGTGATGACATGATTAATGTTACCATCGGTCAAACAAAATTACTAACTAGCAAGAAATTTATGCAATTTAGCGGTTTGATTGATCGTTGTGAGCGAGGTGCAACTGCGCCGCATTTGCTTGTCAATGATGGCAGCGAGAATAGCAAACCAATCACGGCGATAGATTTGGAAGGATTCTGGTGTATGGTAGGCTTACAGGTAAGCTGTTAAAACACTCGGGTTAGAGGACTTTTAGTTTCTTCAGTATCAAAGTTTTTACTGTAAAAATTCAAGGAATACAAAATTAAAAAAAAAAAATTATTGCTTATTTTTTTTATGAATTAGGTTGACAATGTGGAAAAACGTTTTGATAACCTTGAACGTTGGCGTGCTAACAACTGGTTAGATCCCGATGATGTCAAGCCAATAGCTAAACAGCAAAAGCCGTTGGCTAAAGCGAAAAAAGCTAAAATATCTGCTCCGAGCACTGGCGTTTCAAAATCCAAACCAAATAGTGCGTTACAACAAATGCTGCGAAAAATGCACGCCGATATGCGGAAGAATAAAGCAGCTGCTGCAAGCATCGAGGTGGAATCTGAAGTTGTTCAAACACCACCGACAGGTAAACGAAGGTCACACAGCGGATTGACACCACAACAGATTTCATCACCACATCGACGCATATCCATCATAGTTAAAGATCGAAAGCTACATTCTGCTGCCCCCACCATATTGACTATAAATACGCCCAATCGGCGAGCATCTTTGCGAAATCGTACAAATTCACCACAAAAGGACTCACCTAAGCTGCTCAAACACGTGCAGAACTTCAGACGCAGCGTCACACACTTGCAAAAGTCTTGTGGCGAACGTAATGAACTTTGGATGTCAGCACTAAAAGGTGCTGATCAACAGCGACGCATGAGCGCTATAACCACACCACCGCCTGCCTTAAATACACCCCCAGCGGTAGCGAAGGGACGAAAGTCAATACTCAAAACTCCTGGTACAGCCAAAGGAAAGTCGAAAAATGTCAACTTTAATGAAGAGTTAAGAATAAAGAAATTTAAGTTCACAATCGACAGCGATGATGAAGAGGAAGCAAGGAGAATGAGTGCATCCAGCGAGAAGGATGAGACGACTGGTTTGTTGCACATTCTTCTTATTGAATAGTATGATTTCATTATTTTTTTTTCGCTCCACAGCTGCGGATACAGAAACGCGCACTTACACACTTCGCACACGCAAAGTTGTGCTACGTCCCTCTGGTGATTTCGAAATTCCTAATTAATTCCAACTTAGACTATTGCTATAATCATTATTATTAACTTGTCTCTTTTTATAACATATTTGTTGGTATTGTTTGATAACCTGCAGTTATGACATTTTACAATTGTTTATTGTTTTTTAAAACATTTGAATTTTTTAAGCATATGTTTTAAATTCACAGATTTTTAGACATAGAACTAGGTTTTATTCTAATTTGTTTTTCAGGCGTATTGAATAAAATAATTTAATGTTTGTGGAAGAAGAATTCAGCAGCAAATTGTTATTTTATTTAAGTATCATCAGAAGAATAAAAGATTTGACCTAAATATGAAAATACAATACAGTTGATCTTTAAAAACTTCACAACAACGTTATGTAACAATAGAGCAATTTTTTGATGCTCAAGATTTATCTATATTTTCCCAGATATAGTAAAATAAGAGGCAATCCCGCTGCAGAAGAGCTGTTAATATTTGGTCTAACAATTTAATTTATAAGCTTTAATCTGTGCTGAAGTCATAATTTCAAAATTGAATAAATCAAAGCGAAAATATAGAATTTTGGAGAATGGGAGAATTACTTCAATGCAAAAGGAAAGTTTAAGTAAAAAAAAAAAAATATTTGTTATCGGGTTGGGTTACAAATCGAATATTATGATTAAACAATTTTTTCATATAAGTTTTAGGAATTTTTAAAATATAAAATATATTGTTAATAATAAATTAGTTTGAAATGCAAATATTTTCAGCATATTTAGGTTTAAAGGGATATCTTGATCATTTTCACTTTAATGCGAGATTGTGAAATTCAAATTAACCAGGGATGGATAAAATTATAATCAAGTGGCATCATTGGCTGCGTTCAGCAGGTACAACTGTTGAGTTAATGTATAAAAAAAAACACAATTTTCACAGGTTGAGCTGATCAGAAACTGATATTTATGCATTCAGCAGGCACAAACTCGACAGTTGCACAACAGTTGTACCTCAGAATGCGGCCTTTGACATTAATAAATTTTAGGTGCTTAACACAACTATAGTAATTCCTTAAAAACTGATAATCCCAATTTCATAAACGCGCCAATTTCAAGCGTTGCGTTTTGATTAATTTTAGTTCATATCTCAAAAATAGCTGATCTTATTAACTGAGAAATACATTATTTAGTGGATATTAAAATTAAACTTAAAAGACGTTAGGAGAATACCCTTTAAATCGTTATTAACAACAAAGTTGTATCAAGGATCGCATGAAGTAGATATGGAAATAATGATATTTTCGCCAGAATTTTTGTCTATCTTTAAAGTTTTATAAAATTGGAGGGAATAAAACTCAATAATTCCAAATGTCCTAGTTAATTTATCCAATAAAGATCTATTTCAAGCAATTGAGACTTCGTTTCCAAAATAAGACTAATAAAAGAAATTTTATAAATAGTTTTCACTCTGAAAACTTCAAGCAATAATTTTAATGCAAAGTAATGGTATTAAATTATAAATTTTTGGGGATATTATTTGACGTGACATGAATTGAAATACATTTCGTTCAATATGTGTTCAAAATAAGAGTCTTTTAGAATGATTTCAACCAAATTTCGAAAAAATTACTATTTAGTATCAAGGTTCTTTTACTATCGTTATAAAATTTTTCATTTATTGTAGTTCCATTTTTAAAGAATGAAGGAGCAGTGATGTCTCCAGCCACAATGAACAGTTAATTTTATAGTATGAAAAATAATTTCTTATAAACCAATAAAAAATAATTTCATTAAAACAAAATCGGGCCCTACTCTGTGTTAAAAGTAAAATCGCAAAATAGCGTAATCGGTACTCCGTAATGCGATAACTACGTGCGATTTGCTATTTGGATGCGCATCGCATTTCATTTTCGCAACGCATTGATTTACGCATCGCAATACAAAGTAGGGCCCCAGGTCCTTGCACAAAATTGTTTGGTAGAAATATCCATTGAAAATTGCTAGACCCCTTTTACATTGGTCAAGCCTTGAAATCAATTATTTGCTATTCCCTTTTAAACTTATCCTCTCTCACGTTGATTTTAGTGTCTTTAATAACCAAACTCACAGACGTGATTTCAAGTCCTGACCAATGTAAAAGCGGTATTTAACAATCTATAAGGGGCAATTTTTGTTTCTCTGAAGCATTTGTATCTAAATATAAAATTTGAAGTAGTATTAAGTAGTAGTTAAAATAAGTAGAAAATATGCAAATCTTTCATATTCTATTCTATAACACTTGAAAAGGATGTAATCAGTCTTAGAGTCGTTTTACACGGGTTAGGGAATTGACAGAAAATGCGTTAAAGCAACTTCATGTGTTGACGATAATCAGGTTTGTTTAGGAATCATCAAAGTTAAAATAATTTGCCGTGAGCAAGCATATAATTTCCATTTCAACTCATAGCTGACAGCTGTTTTCAGATTTTATTGTAATAGAATAAATTTCACACTAATTCTATGTATTGCCTTGTCATTCTTTCAAATTTTATATGTACTATTGTAATAGAGCTAAAAGCCTCAATAAATTTACTTACTTACTTACTTGTTTAGGAATCAGTAATCAGTAGGAAGCGTAAATAAGCACAGTAGACAATAAATTACTGTTTTTAACTAGTATCCCTGATTTAATCACGGTTATAGTTAGCCCTGGACCACCGGTTTTACAAACGTACAACGTTAATAACATAAGCATCAGTTCATTAATTGTCTAAGATATTTTATAAACTAAATATTTTTTCCGTAGACTAATAGAAACAACTATTTTAATGCGTTGCATTTATAAGCAGATGATAAATTTTAAGCATTTAACTTGTTTTTCTCGCATGCTATACAACAGAGTCGCATGCGCGCTAACAGTGCAGCCAACTGTGTCATAAGAAATTCTTACACTGCACTCCACTATTTTGATAGATAAAAAGTCAAAAACAATTTTGACAAGCAGCGCGAAACGAGCAAACAAAACGTAAAACAAAATAATTTCCATCATCCTTCGTATGTACTTCGTTCGTTTTGCTGGTTGGTGAATTCTTCGTGTAGTAGAATTTTTTGAAAATTCATTCAAAAATATATTCAAATTTAAAAGAATAAATGTTGCTGCTGAGACAAACAATTAAGTGATTAAGAAATTTAGTTAATTAAGTGCAAAGTGTTTAAAATATAAACCAGCCAAGTTTGTGTGAATGATCAACAAAATTGTGAGCGAAAAATTCTCCATAATATTGTGAATACATTCTGACGGGTGGATAAAATCGACTTGCTTCAAATTGTATGACGACGGAAACGTCTAAGTGAGCGCTTGCTGGCCATTGATTCTTGGCCGCTGGTGGTGCTCATTATCATCGATATAGTTGGCACGTTTCTGTTTCGAGTGTGATAATTGTTTACATTAGAATTTATTTTTTTAGTGCCCATTTATTTTGTAAATTTTTTAAAACCGCAGCAGCAACATGGACAGCAGCGCTGTAGGTGAGTTTAAATTGAATTTTCCATACTTTTTGAATTTCAAATTGAATCGCAAGCTGTCCGTAAGCTGCGTATTTGTAGATTGAAAAATGTATTAAAATTATTATACAGTACTAACGCAAATTTATCGTTTAGTTACTTATTAAAATACAAAATTATGGTTAGTTATTTATTATGAATTATAAGTATAATTGAGATTTTTCCAAAAAAACCCAGCAGGTTGAGCTAGCAATGTTTAAATGCTTTCAGTAACATAAGTTGGATTTTTAGTGTGATGCATAGAAAGCGTGTTGGTGAAGATTTGTTCTATTGGTGGATGTTTTGTTTATATTTTCAACTTATTTGTAAAATAAAAAAGTTATAAAATAACATTTGCCTCCAAATAGTTTTTTCGTTCATGGCTAACGTCAAACGTCATTTGGGATAAAATGTTGGTCCTAATAAAAAATTTCCCAACGTGGGAAATTAATAAATCTAATGATGCCAGATTGATCAGAGTCAGAATCTGTTACGTAAGCTCTCCGTTGTAACCATGGTATAATAATTACAAGGTAGCATTGATACTTGCTTGGGAAAACATCTGTCAAAAAATGTACCCAAAAAGAGAGCTCTCACAATCGGCCATTGAAAACACAAACAAACAATCGAAAATGTTGAAGTCATGGTATAATAATACAAGGTAGCATTGACAGTTGGTTGGGAAATCATATACTGTCAAAAAATATACTCAAAAAGAAAGCGCTCACAATCCGCCATTGAAAACACAAGCAATGTTGAAAACGTTGAAGTGAAAAAAAACAACAACCACAGCAGCTGCTGATGTATTTCCACAAAAAGCTGTTTTTGACAGTTTATGTTTTCCTGTTGAAGAGAAAATAAGCAGTTGTCAATGCTACCATTTATTATTATACCATGGTTGAAGTGAAAAAATAACAACCTCAGCAGCTGCAGATGCATTTTCACAAACAGCAGTTTTTGACAAGATGTGTTTTCTTGTGGAAGAGAAAGTAAGCAATTGTAAATACATCCTTGTAATTATTATGATATGTGTTGAAACCATCTTTCCTCTCAATATTGGAATGTAAATTGAGCAAACTTCTTCGGAAGTTCAAGAAATTTGTCCAAAAAAATTACTCAAAGTTATTTTATGTTTGGCGGATAATGATGAAAATTTTATATTAAACTGTTACTAAACATAAAAGCTGCTATTAGAAGACCCAATATTTAAATCTGGACTTAGTAAGTGAAGGTTATAGAAGGCTACTGAAATTAAAAAACAACAGATTTTGACAGTGGATATTTAGAACATAGTATGCAAAAGTTTTGAAACATTTCTTCGCGAAAAAATGCGAAAAATTAAAAAAAAAACCAATTTCAAATATTAAAAGAATTTTTAAACCTATGTCAATAAATTCTTTTAAAATATAAATTAATCGGCCTTCTATGTGGTGTTTAAAATTGTTTTTAATTGGGCTTTGGCCGTCGATTTCGATAAAAAGACATATTATCTTTTTAAAGAATAATTTTATTTTGCGATATTTTGACTCTCGCTGAGAGGCATCATCAGGCATAAAAACACTGGGTTTACGATACAAACATCGATACATTAATAGAAACTTAAACTTTAAACATTTAAAAATTCACATAACTTATAATACAAAGGATTTCTGTTTTGTATTAAATCCGCGCGTCCATCATCGTCGGTTGCTTTTTGTATTTGAACAATCGAAACTGTCTTTTTATCGAAATCGACGGCCAAAGCCCAATTAAAAACAATTTTAAATAAACTCTTTTTTAAAAATAAAAATAAATTTTTAGTTATGGGCTAAGTAGGATTTTTGATACGCGCTAAGGCTCTGTAAAATTATTAATTGCAATATGGATTCCAAAAAACAAAGTAATAATGTAAAGATCTTTATAGGGCTTCAAAAATTCTTGACTTAAAGACTCGATCCATATGCTATAAAACGCCTTAAAAGACTCTTAAAAGAAATTAATTTTTTGATATAAAAATGTTCAGAGACTACAAATTTTTTTCAATTGAAATAAGATTTTATGATGGGTATTCACATCTCTGCAGATAACTAACTAATGTAAAGCTTCTTGAGAACATGCTCATTAGACGTTTGGAGTCGGATAGTAGGATAAAAACTAGTAGGTCCAATTTTCGATCTTTTGTGTACAAAACAATTAATAACGCGTACAACAAAGTCCTTTCAAGGTCTGAGTAGGCCAATTTTGTTTTGTTTGTTTTAGCATTCAGTTCTGATTTAAGCGTCCTCGAAAATCCATTAAGTCTGACAGTAAATGAAATTAACGTCAATATTGTAGGAAAATTAGACATTTAACTGTTTTAGAATTGTAACATAAAATTAAGAAAAATTTTGAGGAAAAGAACTAAACAGAATTCATAGCTTCAATATTTAACAGAATATTCTGATTTTTTCAAAATAAAATCGATCCTAAAATATAAAAAAACAAATAACATAATTTGCGTTGCGGCCAAGGATGAACTCTATTTTCATAGCACTTTACAATAATTGCAAAAATAATTACTAAGAAGTAATTTTGGAAAAATTTAATTTTATCTCCTTTATATATTGATCATGTAAGAAAATATTATTTCAATAGAAAGAATATTTCCAAAAATCTGCTCCAATACCAACTATCATCTGAAAGGCCCTTGTCATGAAATCTTCAAACAGC
Organism: Pherbina coryleti; assembly: GCA_943735915.1. Taxonomy (NCBI): domain Eukaryota; kingdom Metazoa; phylum Arthropoda; class Insecta; order Diptera; family Sciomyzidae; genus Pherbina; species Pherbina coryleti. The sequence continues at coordinate 169,461,055 of OX030950.1, read as the reverse complement.
TTCAACTTCTCCAAGAAAAAGATATAACTTCAGATATAGGCAAAAAATAGTTCTATAATAATTTGCATAATGATTTTATAATAACTATGCAAAAATTCATAAATCAAGTCTTTATTTTTTTATAAATAAATGAATAACTACATAAATAGATTGTCCAATAAAACATTCGCTAATGTATCAATCAGTTAAGATAAAGGCCTGATTTAAACGCAGCGTAGCTCAGTCCTAAATGCAATTCAGAAATACGCACCACTTTTTTTATATAAGAGCAATGCGTGTGAGTAGTTATCCTAACAAAACGTTGCGCGACGTTGTTTCTATTGTAATGCTGCATTTATACGTTCAACATTTTGCTTTCAAGTTAATCAGATACACTACCTGCTAAAATTTATTTAAATTGACAGCTCTGACAAATGCAACTTGCAGTAAATTTTATTTCCAAGATGCTATTGTCAAAAAAACACCTTAAAATATTCGCCCCACTGAAAGTTTTATTTCTTATATCGTCCACAGTCCATATCGTCCATAGTGGCGTCCGTGGCGTAGTTGGTTAAAGTGCGTGGCCGCTATGTCAACGAACCTGGAGACCCAGGTTCGAACCCCAGCAGCGACAGAAAATTATTTGAATTAAAATAATTTTTCTGTAAGGCCGCCACCTCTCTGCAGACAATGGCAAACCTCAGAGAGTAATCAAAATGCCATGTAAAGCTTCTTGAGAACGAGAACATTCCGTTCATCGCCGTTCGGAGTTGGCGTTAAACATGTAGGTCCGGTTCTCGGCCAATTGTGTAAAAACTTAATAACACGCACAACACAATTGATCATAAGAAGCTAGGTCAAAGTCCTTTCAAGGGCTGAAATGGCCAGTTATTTATTTTTTTTTTTTAATGTCAGCACAATTGAAGTATAGTTCTAAAAATCGCAACACATCGTTATTTTTATTAGTTCTGTCCATCGTTTTATTGTGGCAGAATCTTTGTAAAACGAATCATGAAAATTTACAGGAACTGTTACCAGCTGTTTAGTCTGACCGAAAAATCGGCACACGATTTGAAAAGAAAATTTGAAGTCAAGCTGGAAGTCGTCGTTTAAACGCCTAGTAAATAAAACCTTTACACGGCGTCCACACCTGCAAGTGCAAGTTCGAAAAACTCTATACATCCAAATATTTTTACTAACACACTCGCATTTTCGCACTTGCAGCCTACTTGCAGCGCTACTGTCAACGAATTTTCAGAGACAGTGGATTTTGACACTTGCTGCAAGTAAATGTCAAAAAAGGGGACAAGAGTGTTGTTTTTGCTAATCTTTTGGAGATTTTACCCAAATTTTTCACAATTAAATACAACAAGCACAGTGGTAACTTGTTTTCTTAATTTTCTTCATTTTGTAGCTTTTCCAGCTCTCGCAATACTACAATTGTAGCGAGAACCTTTACATTCGATGACTTTTTGTAAATGAACTTGCACTTCCACATGTGGTCGCTAAACCAACTTGCAGCAATTTTCGAATTTTTTCGAAGTTTATATGTATTCTCTGCTTGCAAGTGATTACTTGCACGTGTGGCCGCAGCGTTTAAACCGTGCACTACTTAATTCAATAAACTTTAAGATCTGGCAATATTGAGAAAACACAGGAAATTTTTAAAAATTCACACACAGACGTCGCCCCAAGCGTCTGACATATTTATGTCATTTGCAGAAGGAAATTTTTTCAGATTTTGTGGTTAGTTTTACGCAACTAATTTTAACATTTTTCTTCGGTCTTTTAACAAAGATTAGGTGTGTTTTTCGGTGAAAAATAATTGTTGGTAGTAAAAATAGTGAACATAAATCAATTCTATAAATAATGAACTTATTTTGTAGAAAATCCAGAGTTTTTCTCAGCTTTATAAACATGTCTGCATTTGTAGCTGTGCGTCGTGCTGCTCCACAATTGCTATTGGGTCGCAGCAGTGGCTCCGCTGCATTGAAAAGGCGTGCGTTCAGTACCAAGTTGATCACCCGCAGAGCTGTGGCTGCATTAACATGTGATTTTCAGAGGCTTCCTATGCTCGGTGCTACCACTCCTGCTTTTCAACAATATCTGCGCGGGTATGCGAAGAAGGTATTCGAACGCACCAAGCCCCATTGCAATGTGGGCACCATTGGACATGTAGATCATGGCAAAACAACACTAACAGCGGCCATCACCAAAGTACTCGCCGACAAGGATCTTGCCGAGAGCAAGAAATACAATGAGATTGATAATGCACCTGAGGAAAAGGCACGCGGTATCACAATTAATGTAGCACACGTCGAATACCAGACAGAGAATCGTCACTACGGCCACACTGACTGTCCTGGACACGCTGATTACATCAAAAACATGATTACTGGCACAGCACAGATGGATGGTGCTATATTGGTTGTGGCTGCCACTGATGGTGCTATGCCCCAAACACGTGAGCATCTACTGCTGGCAAAACAGATCGGAATTTCCCATCTCGTTGTCTTCATTAACAAGATCGATGCCGCCGATCAGGAAATGGTTGATCTTGTGGAGATGGAGATGCGTGAACTGCTAACTGAAATGGGCTATGATGGTGAAAATATTCCTGTTATCAAGGGTTCAGCGCTATGTGCACTGGAAGGTACTAAGCCAGAAATTGGAGCGGACGCCGTTATAAAGCTTTTGCAGGAAATCGACGCTTTCATTCCAACACCAGTACGCGAGTTGGACAAACCATTCTTGTTGCCTGTTGAGAATGTCTACTCGATTCCAGGACGTGGTACTGTAGTAACTGGTCGTCTAGAACGTGGTGTTGTGAAAAAAGGAAATGAATGTGAATTCGTTGGTTACAACAAGGTTATCAAGTCAACTGTTACTGGCGTTGAAATGTTCCATCAGATTCTTGATGAAGCTCAAGCCGGCGATCAGCTTGGGGCTCTAGTTCGTGGTATTAAGCGCGATGACATCAAGCGCGGCATGGTTATGTGCAAGCCTGGCTCAGTTAAGGCCTTAGATCAGCTTGAGGCTCAAGTTTATATTTTGTCGAAGGAGGAAGGTGGTCGCTCGAAACCATTCACCTCATTCATACAGTTGCAAATGTTCTCGCGCACCTGGGATTGTGCTGTACAAGTGCTAATCCCTGAAAAAGACATGGTTATGCCTGGCGAGGATACTAAATTGCTACTACGTCTTATACGACCTATGGTCTTGGAACATGGCCAACGTTTCACATTGCGTGATGGCAATCTTACTTTGGGCACTGGGGTCGTAACCAAAGTATTACCGGCATTGAGTGAAACCGAGCGATTGGAATTGACAGAGGGCAAGAAAGCGCGCGAGAAGAAGAAGGAGGCTAACAAGTGAGGCGCCTGCAGAAATCTAAGCCCTACTTTTCTAATGCTATATTAATTTAATTATAATAAGGTTTTATTGCGTATTGTTTAATTGTAATTGTTAAGCTGTGAAATTTTGTTTTCGCCGCGCGCATTTCCATCGAAGAAGCGAAGCGTTGGTCAGCGAACGTTTTTTTTCTTTTTTTCTTCGAATTGTAACTGAGGAAAGCTCTTACCAAAATTGAAGCAAAATAAATACGGGAAACGTCAAATTTTGGAGAGTTTTTATTATTCGTTTGGTAAAAGTATTCTATGTGATTTTATTTAAAGTATTTCTCCGGTAGCAAATTTCTATCGTTTTTAATCTCCAATGATTATTACTATAAGCGCCTATAGGAACAAAAAAAATAAAAATAATTGGGAAGGAAAACAAATAGTGTAGTTTTGTAGTCATGGAATTAACAAAGGTGACAATTTTGGAAAAATAATGTATTGTGATTATAATTCCTGAGAACTCAGTATCGAAAAATGTTAATTTTGTCAGGAGCAAATCTCTCAAAATACCAATCCTCCAGGGACAATAGAAAAATAAACTTATAGTCTTTTTTGTTCTGTCCTATTGTAAGCTCCGGAAGTACACTTTTCATGGAGGATTTATTTGCTAGGAAGAACTATGATATTTGATAAAATTTTGGGCTGTGGATGATAAGAATGATACGATAATACTCCCAAATTCCGAACACATGCACATTGTCACATACTCGTATATCATCCCACTTATTTTCAAATTCTATTTAATCTGATCCTCCAAAATTTTGACTTCCCAAATATTGACATCCCAAAATTTTCATCACTCAAATAAACCATCCTTTCAAACATTCTAATACAATTTTTCATCGCTCTTTCATTTTAAAATATTGCAATCTCCAAAATATTAAAATATTCCCAAATCCAAATACAAACAATCCTGTCTCAAAAAGGATGTTCCCTTATCTAAAGAGATCTAAAGAGCGTAAAATTAAATTTTTTAGACATTTTCCGTGAATTTCTGCATTTTAATTTTTAACTTTTTTTAAATGTGCTCTTTAAAACCCAACGCCAGTTCCGGGATAAAATATTCCACCGAATTCGCTTCAGAAAAAACCGTTCTTTTTGAAACTTTGACGCAGGTTTTTCAACATCTTATTTTTAAACCTTATATGGTGTGGATTTAACCGATAATATTTCTTGTTTGTGCACAACTCTGTTATATATTAAAAATACATTTTTTTAAAATCTTGTTCAACTACGAACCATGTTCCTCACATACGGCCTCGGTAGTCGAGTTGGTAGCGTGCTCGACTGCCACCCGGCAGTTCGATTCCCGGCCAGGCCATGGTCCTTCGCTTTAAAAACCTTTCTAAATTTTCTACTGAAATTAAAAATGCATCAATATATTTACGACTTGAAGTTGTAGTTGATGGTACAGAAGTTTGTGGATGAGATTGCCTTATAACTTGAATTGACTGAGGTAAAGGTATAACACTTGCCTCTGATTCAAATTCACAGGTTTTTTTGGCTTTCGACCACGCTTAGAACATCCTCCACGTGTTTCACTTGATTGCCCTTTCCTTCCCACTTACATATCACCCAATTTCGAACCAAGGCAGACTGAATAGGTGTTCCTCCTGAAATCCTTGGTTCAAAGCTAAATAAAAAGGGGTCTCCTAGTTTTTGAATCAGGTATTAAGACTGTGAGCGAATTGGGCATAATTCCTAAAGAATTGAGCCATATTTAGGAAATGGCTATTCTTTTCATTGAAATTTTCCACCGATGTAAACATCTAGCAGCTGACTAAAATGTGCGAAATAATATTTGGCCAAGGTTGCCAATTATGTGGGAAAAATCCCATTCGTGGTAATTTTTAATTGCCCTGTGAAATTTTTGTTTTCGGGTATTCCCATGGTATTTTTTAATTCAGTGTGGTAGTTTTTAATTATCGTGGGTATTTTTTAATTGTTGTGGGATTTGGGAATTTTTTTCTTGAAATGATTTTTTTCACATTTAGCAAAATCTTCGTATGAAATCATGGCCATTATACGCATTTCACGCTCTGTTTATACCACGATTTTATTTCGTAAGTTACGTATGTATATAAATATTGTTGTATTCTTTAATGTGTATGGGATTTTTTTCTTTTGGTTTTTAAATGCATATGGAATTTTTTGTGGTCTTTTTAAAAAGCGTGGTATTTTTGTGGAAATTTTTAATGGTCGTGGGATTTTTTGTGGTATTTTTTAATTGCGATGGGATTTTTTTGTTTACCTTTACCATGGTAATTTTGTTGGTATTTAATTTATGGTACTGTGGGAAAAATGTAATTTCCGTGAGAATTGTACTAAATTTTTGCTGGCAACCTTTTATTTGACAGCTAAATTTAAGCAAAAATAATATATACAATATTATGCCATGCGCATGTCGCACCAAAATAAATCGCACAGATCTATTTCGCATTATATTTCGTATATTCTTGCACGAACAGAAAATCTGAGAAAAACCGAGAAAGTGTCATTTTCTATCTACTTCACGAAAGACCTAACGTCTTGCGCAGAATGGTACAATTTTTTCTGCCTCTGTTGGCGTAATCTGATTTCTATTATTTTTGAAATTCAAAAATCTATTGTAGCGTCTATTGCTATCTCTTTTCTGCACATAGCCGAGCTTATAATAACAAATAAAAGCTCAACGCTGCCAGGTGTTTGCCTAAACAAGGTATGGTTTTTAGAAAATTAAAAGCTTGTTTCTTCCTAAACTAATTACAAATCCTTACTCAAAGCTACAAAAAAAATATTCTTCAACAAGGTATAATATATAAACATTTCATTGAAAAAATCAAGAAGAATTAATTCAAACATTTTGATAATCTTTCCACTTTTGCCCATTCCCACTTTATTACCCACAGAGATCAGATATCAAAATAAGGCAGCTTTTAATTTAGTCACGATAAGTTTACTCGACAAACTTCCAATAAACAGTCAACTTAGATAAATTCGCCTAAAGTCTTAAATGGATATTTTATAAATAACAATATGCTCTTGTAAGTATTTCACATGAAACTCAAAAATTCATTTAAACATAGGAATTATTTTGAATAATTGTTTTTAAAAATGATTTTTGATTTAAAAAATTTTTTAAATTAAAAATTTCAACAAAATATTTTTCTTGTACTCTGCCGATAAGGGAATACAAGAGTTGCTATTTATTTTTCTGGCCTTGGCAACAGTAAGTGGCAACACTTACCATCTGACGTTTCTTCTGGTAACTTGACGTCGTTGAACATACCCTTCTTCAGAACATTTTGCCATTTAAGCGCGATTTGTGTTGGTTAAAGTAACTTAAAAAAAACTAGTCTCAGACAAAAAAATGGAGTTAAATTCTAACCATTTTCGTGCCATTATTTTTTATGACTTTCGACGTGGATTATCAAGACAAGAATGTGTCGATAAACTTAATTCTTTATATGGCGATAAAGCACCATCCTACAGCACTATAAAAAGCTGGTACAACGAATTCAATCGTAGTCGACGTTCGGTACAGGATGAATTCCGGGAAGGTCGTCCAAAATCAGTTACTAAGAAAGAAAACACCGATTCTGTATGTGAAATGATAAAAAAAGATCGTCATGTGACATGCCGTGATATTGAGGCAACTTTGGGTATTAGTATGACAAGATATAATATCAATAAGATATTGTATTTGTCCGTAAAAATTATTTGTTCGCGTTGAATCCCACAAAATCTGACAAACTATCGAAAAGAGGCTCCTGTCGAATGTGGAAGGCAATGCAAAAAAAAAAAAAAATTCCCGGAATTAAAAAAAAAAGAATTATATGATCAACGATGATCAACAACTGAATAAACTGAAAAATACCATTCGAAACGCTTCTTTTAGAGTTACTTAAATCGGATTGGAAAGAGTGCATCCAAAATTCGTTCCAATGCATGCAAAAGTGTATAAATCCAATTTCGGTCATATATATTTGTTTTTTCATAATTAGGCCAGAAATATAAATATCAACCCTCGTATTCTGAAAAATTTATGTCTCTTAAATATTTTCCTTAATTTGAAAATGAGCCTAAAAAATTATTAAATGCATGCATAAAAACTTTATCAAATCCTTCATATAATGAATATAAAGCACCGTTTTCTCTTCCTTTCCATATATAGATCCCTTGAACGACACACCGACGCTGCCGGAACTTAGTTTTGATGATTTACTTGACGAATCACCGGTGAAGACCATAAATGACAATCTAGCTGATCCATTGGATTTGAATCACGAGAAATCATCTTGGGAAGATGAAACCTTAAACACCCCCGGACCCAAGAAGGCACGCACCGTGGTTCTGGCCAAAAAAGAAGAACCAACATCAACAAAACAGCATAGAGTTGTAAAACCTGCAACAGAAACAACATCACATGATATGCTTACAGAGCCAAGTGGAATCATCAATACTACAACTCCGGGGCGAGATCCTTTGCAGTGGTCATCAACATCCGCCAAAGTAATATCAAACAGTGGAGCGGAAGCAAATGTAATACAAACAAAAACAATAACAACTACTCCAACACCCATGCAAACGCTTTTGAATAGCAAAAATATATTGCCAAAAACTACACCAACAACAAATCCGCTAATTAAAATTGCACCAAAAACGAATATTTCCGCGGTCGCGAGCGCAAGCACAGCAATTGGTAACAGCAAAACGGCGCTTAAGACAGCAAATGGACAGATATATTATTTGCAAAAATCCACTGGTGGCATGTCTACTGTACGTTTGGCAACAGCACCTAAGTCGGCGACATCAACTAACTCTGCAGCCAATGGAGCAACAAATACAGCTGCGGCCTCTGCTGTTGCTGGTAACAAAACGGTTGCAATACAAGTTTTACGCTCTGCCGATGGCACATTGATACCGCTCAAGTCGACAACAAACTCATCAGCAGCAATAGCGACAACAAAAGGTGCGCTAACAGTATCGCCCCATATGACGACACAATTATCAGGAAAGAAAATTATTACCAATAGTGGAAATAAAATCGTTATAAAAGCAACGCCAAAAACATCCACAACAACAGCAACGCCAACAACATTAGCTGATAATTCTAAATTACAAAAAAATTTACCCAATGCAACAGCAGGGGCAGCGGTGACAACAGCTAACGGCGCTAGTACAACTGCGACAACAACAAAAACGACAACACCAGCAACAAGTAACGCTGGCAAGATTCTAGTACAAAGCACCAATGGCAAAAAGATTGTTGTCTCCAATCAACAACTCATCAAATTATCACCAAAACCAACAACACCAACGTCAATATCAGCAGATGGTGGACAAATGCAGACAATTCAATTAACAGGCAAGTCTGGTGTTCAATACGTGCGAGTCTTGCCCAGCTCAAAAATAACAACATCAGCTGCAGCAACGGCCAATACAATTACAACTGCTGCTAGTGCCAGTGCAACGGCTGCAACTGGTTCAGCAACAACATCGTTTAAAATTTTAAATTCGGCTCCACAGAAATTTACCGTTGTGCGCACGACCGCCGGAACAACAAAAATGATGATGACACAAGCACCGAAAAATTATTCGCCTATAACCTCAAAAGTGGTAAGTAGTGTTAAAGAAAAAATTTGCTAACAATTTACTAAGCACTCCCAAAACTCCTAACTTACTAATCTTGTTTTTTTTTTTATATTTGAAGCAAAAAACCATTGTGACTGTGCCGACTTTGCGTAAAATAAGCGACATCAATAGCAGTCCAAATATAACCACATCAACAGCTATCAGCCAGAGCAGCTACTTGCAAGGCAGCTCCACCACGTCGGGTATTTGTAAAGTTAGCCTGGTGCAAAAGCATAAAATCTCCGAAATCAATGCTAAACTTCAGAGCATGACGAGCGGCAGCAGCGGCGGTGATGAACCTGAAACTAAGAAAACTGCCACAGGCAGTCGCATTGTTGTCATGTCACGCTCCATGTTGCGCACAAATAACAGTGGCAATATGCCAATACCTCAGCAGCGAACAAGCGTTAGTGTGACTGGCAGTATATCCCAGTTTACAACAGGCAGCGCCAGCACTACTTCTTCCTCCCCGAAGAAACTTTATAGTGTTTTAAAAACTGGTGTTGGTGTTGGTGTTGCTGTTGACACAAGCGACGACAATGCAGACACGCCGCCACCTCATCCTGTGGAATTAAAAACAAATGCCGAGCTCAAGTCGTTGATTATCTGTGGCCAAGCGCAGGCCTTAATGGCGCAGCAGCAACAACATAAAGCGCAGCAAATGCTGCAAAAACAGCGTCTCATCCACCAGCAGCAACAACTGCAACAGCAAATGCAGCGCCAACGTCAGCAACGTCAACAACAGCAACAGCAACTCAATGAAAAACAGACAAAACAAGCACAACTGATGCTCAAGCAACAACAGTTGAAGCAGCAGTTTCATCAGCAACAACAACTGCAGCAAATTAACAGCAAAATGTTGTCCTCCAACACTAACGTCGTTAAAGTTAAACAGGAACCACTTGATCCGAGTGACGTTAATGAAGAAAATGTCGGCACCGTGGTGCGTCGCAAGCATTGTAACTGTACCAAGTCGCAATGTTTGAAGCTTTATTGTGATTGCTTTGCTAACGGCGAGTTTTGTCAGAACTGCAATTGCAAGGATTGCTTTAACAATCTGCAATACGAAGATGAACGACAGAAGGCCATCAGAAATTGCTTGGAACGCAACCCGAGCGCTTTTAAGTGAGTAGATATAATTTTTCTAAATCGTTTAATATGATTTTAAAGACCTTAAAGTGGTAGTTTTTGTAAATTGAGGGTTAACCTTGAAACTCTTAAAATGGGGTCAATAGTTCAGGAAATGGCTTTGAAGAAAATATCAACAGAAAAGAAGAGGTGTTTAAGTATTTTTCCAAGTTGAATGATTGGGGTTTTGACGAGTTTTTGTTTATCGTAAATTATTGACAGTGTTTCTTTTAAATTGTAAGCTATAACTGGGTTCAAAATTGGAAGCTCTAACCTTTGATACTTCTAATTTTGAAGTACTGATTGTACTTCAGTGGTCGAGTGGTGGACCACTCGATGGCAATTCGAGACAAGGTTCAAATCCCAGCTGACACAGACATTTTTTCAATTGAATATAATTTTATCTTTTTATAAAAAGTTTTGTAAATATGCTTAAAATTTATTTCAGCTAGTTGCTTCAAGATTTTAATTACAACAAACAAGGCAATTTTTTTTTAATGTAATGAATCTACGGCCGCCACAAAAAAATTTTGGTAGGTTTTATTGAATATAGTTTCAAGATGTCGATTTCATTATTTTGAAAAACCTTAGATAGGGTTATTTTTTCTTTTATTTCAAAATGAAATTGGCTTTATAAGAAAGATAATTTTATACCACTCCAATTGCTGTCAGGAATTTAAATCCTGGAATTCCTGAACTTAACTACGATTTTCAAAATAAATTTGTACCAACTTCCAAGTTTTGTTTTGATGTTAGTCTATTCATTATAAAATTGTAAACCAAACTGAACACAAATTATAAAGTCTGACCACCGTAGGACAATTTAATCCTAATCAAAAAATGGAAACTATAAAATTGACACCCTTTTTAATCAATGTAAACCATAACTTAACCAAGAAAACGATTCCGATTTAATCGACAGAATTGAGTACAATTAACATTGCCAAGAAATTTTCAGAAATAAGAACAGTTGAATCTGCGTATTCATTATATACACATCGCATAACTAGCGACGCCCGGCGCGCGTTTTTGCACCCAGCATCTATATGAGAACATAATGAGTATATTTAAAACTCTTCTTAGACCCATAGTTTTACACCACTGTCGTTTTCCACTGCTCATTACAGTTTCCCAGTAGCAGGACATCACCAAAAAGTAAATCCATTCTGAGTTTCAATGTAAGTACTCTAACTTTTCCTTGCTAAGCTATTCGATCTAAAAAAATTGGCTTGTATGGGCGGAGCCACACCCCCTTGTTTCATGTTCGTTCCAGTTTTCTACAAAAGGACATCACCAAGTGGTAACTCCATTCTAAGTTTTATTTTTTTGCGACATTTCGATCTAAAGCTATTGGATATCAAAAATTTGACTTTTATGGGCGGAGCCACACATCCTTGATCAGTACCCGTCCCAGTTTTTTTAGTAGATGGACATTACCAAGTGGCAATTCCATACTGAGTTTCATTGGAAATCATTTCTCATACTAACCAATTACACAAAAAAAAATTTCATTAAAATCGGTCGAGCCGTTTCGGAGTAGTGCAACCACAAATCCATGATACGAGATATTCTAATTAAAAAAGTATTTTTTAAACTATTCCACATAATGTCCATCTATTCAATTTCAAGGTTATAATTCAAATATACAGCTGTTGCGACAGCATGCTATGGCTGCACGATTTAATTTCAAATTTGAATACTATTCAGCCAATCAGCGTCGAGCTCAAATTTTTTATGTAATGGTTTTGCAACCAGCCTACTATGTATATTTCTTAAGCTGCTTTTCAAATTTTGTTAAGAAAATTTAAATTCTCCATTGAAAACTTGTTGTGTCATACTAAGCAAACATCGAGTACGTTTTGATTAAATTTGAATTTTAGAAAGCATGAATTATTCAAATGCGTTCAATATTTATCACTCGAATATTCTTGCGTTTCACCTTTAGCAGTCGTTTGCTTTGAAATTTTGATTTTTTCTTTTAGTTTTACTGAAAATTATATAAAAAGTTTTCTTATTAAAAAAAAAAAAACTTAATTTTTATCTAGACCAAAAATAACAACAGCACAGGATCATAGCGACATGCGTCTACACAATAAAGGCTGCAACTGCAAGCGTTCGGGTTGTTTGAAAAACTACTGCGAATGCTATGAGGCAAAAATTCCATGCTCATCCAATTGCAAATGCTTTGGTAAGTTGTATAGTTCTAAACACAAAATGCACAAAATGAAACTTGTATATTTATCACTCAACAGGTTGTCGCAATATTGAAGATCGTCCAGATCTCGATATGGATCCAATCGACTCGAAGATTTTAGCTTCATTGTCCAATGCAACTGGCAGTAGCGCAACTGGTAGTGGTGGCGGTGCGATGTTGGCAGCTGGACAAAAGCGCACTTACGAAAAAATGGATAGAAATGCCAAACAATTGCTTAAGGACAACAACAAGGCATTGTCCAATATCGGTAGCAGTAACAGTGAAATTGCTTCAAGTTGTGGCCAGGCAGCTGGAGCAGTAGAAAAACAACAATGCAATTTTATTACCCAAGAAGTGATTGATGCGACCATACAATGCATGATATCACAGGCGGATGAGTGCGAGAAGAACGGCTTGCCTGCCTATCAAACCGAAAAGATGGTCATGGAAGAATTGGGTCGCTGCTTGGTGGAAATTATTGATTTTTCCATACGCAACACCGATTCCAGCTACACGCAGGATTAAACAACCGTCGAATAAAAAAAAAATATTCTTTGTATAGGAAATCTTCACTAAGTTGTTAAAATTTCCGCTTCACCTAGTTTTAAACTATAACTTTCTTCTTAAACATCTATCAAATACCAATTAATTCGTAACTCTAATAAATGTTTGTATATGATAAATATATAACGCAACTACGTTTTAATGTAAATAACGTTTGTAAATGAAATAAAAACCTAACTAGTCCTTTAAGTTTCAACAAATACCCAATCTAATAGATGATAAAACAACGTTGACAGTCACGCATGCTCAGCATAAGAAAACATTGACTCCTGCATTTTTCCTATAAGTTTACATTTAATAAAAAAAATTGTCTATTTTTAATTAAAGCGTATTTTATTCAAATTTCGCTGCATTTTATTTAAGTTGATGAACTAATTTTTGTTAAGATCTGTTTAATTAAAGATTTCAATTTTATTTAGTTACAAAAATGCTTTCTTATGATTCAAACGTATGTATTTAGTATGTATATCTATTTATGTAAGCTGGAATTAACATAAAATAAAGATTAAATATAATAAAAAAGTGTTTAAATCAAAATCTTGTTGAACTATTTCGAACATACAAAACAACAACCAAAAAATTTTGGATGTAATTACATTTTATTTTTGGTTAGAAATTATTATTTATATTAATATTTTGTGTCAATTGATTGTCCTTCAGCCGATTCGTTCAATTTTAGTTCTTTAAGTCTAAAGGCCCAGATGTGAAATTCGGGAAATGCACAATTGAATTATTAATGTTGACTTGCTGGAAAAAACTGTTAGTGTCATTGTGTTCAGCGTTTTCAAATTAAACAGCAACAATTTTCAGACTTCTCGTACTTTCTTTGCTGTAATTACTCTACTAAAAATATATACAAATTTATTTATTTTGATGTGATTATCTATTTCCAAAAATCCGGAGCACCCAAGTTTACCAAAAATATATGTTTTCTTCGCGAAAAATTGTTAAAATAATATGAATTTTACAATTTTCACTGAGCCGGAATGCCAAAAAAATGTTCGTGCAATTTGACTCATCTTAATGTAAAAAAACGGCCGAACTTTTTGAACATTAAGGGAAGGGGGCAAAATATGAATCACACAATTCTTAATGATTAAAAAAAATTCTGAATGGAGCCTTAACTCATGTTGATAAGTTTAATGCAAACAAGACCCAGTGTTGAACGGTGTGGATCTCGTTAAATCGCTCGCGCTTGACATTCTGGACATACGATACAATCTTATGTTCGTTGGAATGATCATATTTTCGATGCTTAGAAAGAAGCGGCCAAGCGCCTAGGTTACAAAATACATTTCACTCGAGCTAATCTTTCCATGATCTACACTCCATGCATCCGGTCGAAAATAGAGTACGATTTGCACATTTGGTCAAGGGCTTCAAGATCCAATTGAGAGCTTCTGTACCGAATTCAGCGTCATGCGGTATATTTGATAAGGGATGGAAACATCAGCCCAATTTTGACTAAGAATTCGCCGAGAGTTTTCTCCCTTTCCTGCAATTTTAAACGAACTTCGAAATTGGGATACTTTTCTCCAGGAAAAAAATAAGTATTATCAATGCCAATAAAAAAGAGAATGTGATGACATTTATTGGGAATTATTCTGCCAAAAAATTGCAATGGAGCTCTGTGCAAATATGTAAGTATTTAATCTTTTCCATAGAAAATTAAGTAGTTATTTTTATTTAATGTTGTTATAATTATTATTATGACATGATCCTTACTTTTAGGTCAAAAACAACAAATAAACAGCAGATTAAGCTTTTTTTTATTGCAATGCAAACACAAACACGGTTTTTATAAAGGCAGCAAGGAGGAACTGGACAGGGTTTTGGTGCAATTTGGAGGCAGAGTTGAATTCAGCAGGGCCACTATCAAAAAATGTTTTCGAATGGAAGATGGTAAGAATGATGAAGTTCGTTCTTGAGAACAAGCATTAAAAGTGTAAAACATTTGCAGGTATGGCCCGATCAGAAGAAGTATGTGCGGCACAAGGCGTCCCAAAATCTTAAAACCAACAATAGAACTGTTGGAGGACCCAATATGGAGCAAAAGTTTTAGACCACAGAAGAGGTCTTTTGAAATTCCTTTTCAAACCTATAAAATTTAAAATAATTATTAATAAATAAACAAATAAAATAGCAAATTATTGTACTTACAAAGCTTCAGGCAGCTCAAGTAAAATTTTGTTTCAGTTTGCTTAAAATGATTTGCATTTAACAATCAAAATAGCTGACTTCGAAATTTCTCTTCCCCTTATTATTCTTCTCCCTGTCTGTTTAGCATACGAGGACTTTATTCTCGAGAAAAATTAATTCCCCGCGAAATTAACTCCCCGGGTATATTCAGAGTCGGGATGTATACCTTTGGGCATCGACGCAATGTTGGGTGCCAAAGCCTACTTACCTACTATTATATACCTAGGTACAACCATGGGAAGTATTCAAGGAATGTACAAAACCTGATGCCACCAACTAGAGTATTTCCTAGTAATCGTTCAGCCCTCTAATAGAACATCCGATTACAGAGTTCTTCGGATATAGTTCTTTGGAGATAGTTCTTCGGTAGCAATGTAAGAATATGGAATAATCTCTCTATAAGCGTGTTCCCCAATAGCGTCGAACTTTGTAGGAAGAAAACAAATTTTCACCGATGCTACTCCATTTTTATACCCCCACGTTTAAAAAACGTAAATGGGGGTATATTAATTTTGTCACTCCGTTTGTAACGCCCATAAGGAGGCGTGGTAGGTATAGAAAAGTATATATATTCTTGATCAGCATCACCACCCGAGTTGATTTAGCCATGTCCGTCTGTCTGTCCGTCTGTGATCACGATTACATCCGTAATTTAAAAGCTATCATCACGAAATTGAATATTTAAGCTTTTATCTAAAAAATAAAGGTCAAGTTCGATAAAGAGCCAAATCGGATGAAAACCACGCCTACCTCCCATACAAAGTGACTTTATCAAAACGGTAAAATCTCTTAGAATTCCACAAAAATTAATATATGGACTTGCAATTTTGTATATGAGTTTTGATATTTAAAATACACTCTAAGAAGTTCACAAAAATCGGATGAAAACCATGCCTACCTCCCATACATAGTGACTTTATCAAAAAGGTAAAATCTCTCTAAAATCCACAAAAATTAATATATGGACTTGACATTTCGCATTTGCACTTTGATATATATCTAACGTGTACTATGTGTATGAAATTCAACCAAATTGAGTGAAAACCACGCCCACCTCCCATACAAACTGACTTTATCAAAAAACTAAAGCGAATATTTTCTGTTAAAACTATAACGAAAACGTTTTTACAGATAAAATTTATTGATTGCTTAAGTCTTTGAATATACTTTGGTTCGAGCGTGGGGGTATTTTAACTTCGGCCCAGTCGAAGATCATTTCTTACTAGTTCTTTATTGTTATTTTGTATAGTTGCGAAGCTTCCAACTGTTTCAAATACTCTTTCATTTGTATAGGCATGGCCACATGAACACATGGAGTGAATCTTACATTGAAAGCGGGAACCGGAGTAAGTTTGTTGCACATGCCGCACAAGAAACCAGAGAATTCCTGAAAATCAACGGAAAGAAAACTTAGGCAGCCTCGGTAGTCGAGTGTTACCGCACTAGACTGCCATCCTGAAGCTTCCCGGTCCGAATACCTTCAGACCATAGTCCTTCACTCTCACCTTTCTCAATTTCTTTCTTTATTTTTAATGAACTTAAATTAAAAATCCATCAATACTACGACATAATGATTGATAGAGGCATAACCCTTGCTTCAGATATAAATTCACATGTTTAACGGGTTTTCTCCACGCTTAGAACATCCTACGCATGTATCACTTGATAAACTCTTCTTTCCTACTAATCTTTTTAATCTAACTATTCCATTTTTATGAGAGAGAAGTCAAATGTTGGCGCATCCCACTTACAGTTCTGTAATACATTAGAATCAACGACAAAAACCTTGTAAAATTAGTTTTTTCAGGATTTTGGTATATTTGGTAAATCCTTGTGAGACAACTTTATAGATTTATATGATTTTTTTGACTAATATTTTGATGAATACACAAAAAGGGTCAGAGGACAAAAATTAAGTTAAATCGGAAAAGAAATACCAACCTTGTTTCTGTTTTCTGAAATAATAAGAGCAATAATTTTTTGTTCTTTTTTGTAGCTCGTTTATTCACCAACAACTTTAACTGTTATGTCATCATTACAATAAATACCATGATTCACGTGTATTGCGAAACCGGTTACATATAAATATAATTATAATAAATACATTGTTAATACATTTCTTAAGTTTTTGGTCTTGGTTGTCATATCTTTTCGATATAGTTTTTTTTTTGTGTTTTTTTATTTTTTAGTGTAGTTTCTCCCATAATAATAGGTGTGTATTAGCAATAGCAAATTTATTTAATGCATACAATTTTCATAAGTAGTTGAGTTGCTATAATCACTTAATTTTAATATTTAAAACATATATTAAATTAAATATTTATTTGTTATAAATGTATATTGTTATACAGCTATTTTTCTTTTTTTAATTTTTTCTATAATTTATATTATTATGTAAAACAATTACTTATTTTGACTATAACGCTCTTGCACACTATAAGGTTTATTTATAGTAAGTTCTAAACGTTTTGTTTTGTGATTAGTACATGGCATAGAAAGTTTACATGTTGTTTTTGTAGCTAATATTATTAAACTTAATTTTAATATAATATTGGTTTTATTATAGTTATTAATTTTATATATATATATATATATCTTGGTCACAAAGAGTTTCTAGTAAATATTTTGTCAAAGCTATAATTTAAAAAAATTGTTTGTTAAAGACATTATTTAATATTTTACTTTAAAGTTATGGGCATTTTATAATAAGTTGAGATACACAAAGCATGTGTGTATGTTTTTATAGCAAGTTACAATTAACAACATGCAGTTTTTAGAAAGCCTTTTACTAAATATTTTAATTATTAGATTTAAGTGCATATTTAGACAGTTATATAAAGAATATTATGGCAAATTTAAACATTTGGTATAATTTGTTTGACCCCATACCAGCTGTTTTTCGAAATTAGTATTATGTGCAATTAAAATACTATATAAAGTAGAATATATATAAATATATATATGTATGATTAAATGTGCTTGTAGTATACATAACTGTTAAGTTATAATAGTAAGTTCAATAGTTTATAGTAAATATATTTAATGTTATAAATGTGCATGTATGTATTTAGCTATATTGTCTAACTCACACAATAATACTCAAATATGGAAAATTGTAGCATTCCGTTGGTTATTTATAGTATTTTATGGGAAATCATAGAATAAATCATGATAATGTTTAATTTTTAAAGTTTTTTTAATGTTTATTGAGGTTGTGGTTATTTTATAGCATAGTGACAGTGACAATTCAATGAAAATGTCATGATGCTGCATTAAAATTAACTCAAAACGTATGCATACCCTGTACAATGCTTTTGTTCAAATATAGGTATTTTTAAACTATAACTAGTTCAAGCCATTTTGTGTATTTTAAATTTTATAGCATGTTTTGAAGTTTGCAACAGTGTTATGTTGATTGCATTTGGCAATTCTTTAGCATTAGTTTAAAGCATATATTTGTTTATTAAAGAGTTTTGATATTTAAAGTGCCAAATTGTAGTTTTTTATAGCAAAAAGATTTTAGTTTGAAAGAATCTCTAATTTTAACTTAGATTATCAGCAAGTATTGCAGCAATTTCTATATTTACAAATTATTATCACCTCAAATACTTGCGAACTACTGTGTTTTTTAAGATTAAATAGAAATATTTTCAATACCTATACCTTCTATATTTGTTTTTTTTTTAAGGTTAACCAAGGAAAATATAAGCTCTAAACTTATCTTTCTTATTATTGCATGTTATACGTTTTGCTAATTTGTTCAATATACAATTTTCTATTTATCATATTATTAAATTTTTAACATTTTTTAAAAGTTTATAGTTGCTTTTTTGATAAATGCGCGAATAAATTGTTTGTCTTTTGAGCAAATTTGCTTCGAAACTGTTTTTGAGACAGTTTGAAAAAATAGCGGGTTTTACGTTTTATCTCTTTAGGCAACTGACTTTTACAACGCCTGGAAAAATTTGCAGCCATTCAAATTTCTCGCGTTTATCACCCTAGCGTCAAGTTGCTATAATTTAATCAATAATCAAATAAATCAATTTTAAATCATAGACAATTTATTTGCACATTTTATACAAAACTCTTGCTTAATACTTTATTTATAATTTTCTCTATGTTATTTGGTCTGTTTTAAGCTTTAAATTATACTTTTGCAACTACTGTGCATGCATGTAAAATGTAACTACTTCCTACTAGTTCCCTTTTAAATGCCAGATTCTTGTGTTTGGTTTTCTATATTTTTACAGTTTTTTTTAACCACTTTGGACAGTTTTTCAACTGCTTATTCTATGTATTAAGGAATTAATATCTATATTTTTGTGGAATGTTTGATAACATAACATGTTATACCTACAAACCACAATTAGTAGAGTCCATGTTAACTCACTGTATAAACTCTAGCAGAATATCACTCAGAAAATTCGGAGAAAATTTCACACTTATCCTTGATCAAAATGTGGAATCTGACAATCTATTTGATTGTTTAAGTAACCATGAAGAAATAATTTTTTTCCACCAAACACTTTTTCAAGATTTACACCAACTAGTTTGAAAACCTTGTGTCAAACCTGTCAAATTAAACCAACAAAAGAACTCTATGTATGCATCACTCTGACAATAGCACTTATCCCATGCCAGTGAATTAAAATTACTTTAAAATCTTCTTCGTATAATCCTTCCGTGACATAGCTAGAAATGCGAGAAACCACGCCAATGGATTAGAATTGCTTTAAAAACTTATTCGAATAATCAGATGTCGACCAGTGTCGCCAGATGAAATTACCACCAGAATTCTCTTTTTCTCACACTTAATACCCACAAATTACCACACTCGCAAAATACCTCAAAATACCATAAAATACCTCAAATTACCATAAAATACCACAATACCTCAAATTACCACAAAATACCACAAAATCCCTCAAATTTTCTTTTGAGGTATTTTGAGGTATTGTGGTATTTTGTGCTAATTTGAGGTATTCTATGGTATTTTGAACTATTTTGTGGTAATTTGAGGTATTTGTTTTCCCACGCGTAGTTAATATCTCACATGTGGTATTTTTTTTCCCACGCGAGAGATTTTTACCACAAAATACCATGGGAATTCCCACATCCCACACTCGTTGAAAAATACCATAAGCACTATTTCTCGTGCTTTTCTGGCAACATAGGGCATAGCTAGAAATGTGAGAAACTTACTTAATTGGTTAAAATTACTAAAATGACTACCTTAAATTACTTAGTTTTCTATTCCGTTGCGAAAAGGAATCGGTAAAAATCTTTCGGTCAATTTTTAAAAACCTTATCAAACAAATTCCATTTAAGACTTAACCAATAAGCCTAACATTTTTAAACACGGAAGTACTTAAGTCTCGATAATGAAATTAAATAGTTTTAAGATAAGAATACTCGAGAGGACAGTTGCACCAAGAATATACTCTCTTAGCTCTCACTCTGCCCATATTAAAAAATTACCCTAATTTTTTTATAAAATTATTAAAAAAAAAAAAAAACTTTTTAACATATTCTCATAATAAGCCAAATCTTTCTGAAAGGAGGAAATAAAACAAGAAAGAGAAACCTATGAAGTGAAATGATAGTGTTTCTCTAATTCCTGAAAATATAATAGATTCTTCTGATGGAGAAATATTCTCTTAATAAGCCTCTTAATCCTTTTCGGCCCAATGTGGCAAAGATTTTCATATTTTTTCGTCAAAGTATTTAACATGGCAATAAAATTTAAGAGGGTAACATTTAATTATAGGCCTCTTAACCCGTTTCGGCCCAATGTGGCATAGATTTTACCTCTTTTCGTCAAAGTATTTGAAAAAGTAAGGCTTTGAAATAAAATTTAAGAGAATAAAATTTATTTCTCTTTCCGATTCCGTGACCACTTTCAATCTTCGAATGCACTATTTTTCAAATTGACTATTTTATTAAAAAAAAGGACCAATATTTTGGATTTTTTTTCAAATTCCTTAAATTATTTTTGGGAAAAAATTATTGAGTGTGGCAAAAACGGTTTATTCGGTGGAATACGTATAAGTACTTCAAGATCCTGTAGCAAAAATTTCCGAATTCAACATAGCGGCCCCAAAATATCCATCTTTTCACTGGAATTGTGGACTTTTTTTGCAATCAAGTCTAAACTATTACATAAAATCAATTATTTGGTCAGAAATTGTTCACTCTAGGCTTTTCGAGATCGCTGATTTAGAATCTATGGTTAGAATTGCCCTATTGTAAAAACCATGATAGAAAATCTAAGATGGCGGACCAAAAATGGGCAAAAACTTCGTTTTTCCGGGCGGATATGTTTACACAGTGGTTTTCGGAGTCTCTGATTACGAGTGTTGAATTCTGAAATTTTTGATACACACTCGTATACCAGCGAACAAATATTTGTTTTTTGCCACGCTCAATAATGTATTCTCCAAAAAACACCTTAAAGAGTTTGAATTAAATACCATATAGGTATTTTAGCATAAAATGTTGCCTATTTTTTGTTAATAAAGCCACCATTTTGTAAAATAGCTAGTTCATTCGAATCTCGAAAGTGGTTACGGAGTTGGGAAGAGAAATCTCAAAAAATAGGATACATGTCTTTAAATTTTTTTCCAAGATTTACCAAGACGTTAAAAAAGGTGAGAAAATATACCACTTTGGGCCGAAACAGGTTCAGAAGCCGCAGTGTAAGAGCTGGGTAAGCTCGACGTACCCTAAATCAATCTATCTTTGTCTAGGAGAGGCCTGTACAAAGATTACCTACATCTCATATCAATGAGTATTGCTAATAACATGCGGACTAGTTCTTAGTAGAATTGTTTTAACTAGTCCATACTTTACAAAGAGCTAAATAATAAGCAAATTTTGGAAATATACAATGTATCCAAAACTGCTAAAAATATTTTGTAAGAAATTATGACTAGGATCAATTTCAAAGAGTACTTTTTTATAGAGGACTTGAATGAATTTTAATAAAATCATATCTCATTCTATTCAATTCTATTGATATCTGAATAATTCATCAAAGATAATAATTTTCACTATTTCCTTCGTTCTTGGAGGTACACGATAAAAATGATTTTAATTTTCTTCCCAAAAATAGTTTTTATTTTTAGCTTTGAACCAAAGATTTCAGGTAGAATTTTAACCCTTAGCCTAATTATGGATTTTCCATAAAACATAAAATGATAAAAAATGTTCGAGATGGAAACTTAAATGTATGTTGTTATATTTTATCCCGCGAAATATAGTTTGCGACTATAAATCCTCACGTTACGAACATGATGAATATAAAAAAAATATAAAAGTTTAAAACTTTGAAGTATTAGAACCCAAATTAACTCTTATGTAAAATGTTGAAACACTTTTTAATTTACTTTTTGCCCATCTGCCAAAATGACATAAAGAAAGGAAAGGGAAAGAGAATTCTGGCAAAATATGGCAAATTAAAATTTCCTACCAAGACCTTATTCATCAAATTTATGATATCTGTAAGGACTCCAGCCAGACCCGTAGACAAGGGGGGTTTTAACCCTAATGGGGGGACCCTTATGGTCCAAAAAATATAAAAAAATAATATATTAGTATTAATACAACTTTGTCAATTTGCGAATACTTGCTAACAGTGCAAACTGCAAGTGTAAACAGCAACAGCGAAAACATCAACTCGCTTAAGTTATCGAAAAAAGTTCGATACATTCAATTGAACTTTGTCCACCACCAGCAATTTAAGAATTTATTGCGTTAACAGGTGTTAAGTGAAAGTGGTGAAATTTTGATTGAGTTTCGTTAGATAAGTTTAAGAGTTTCTATTGTTAATTTTACTGTGTCAAAACTACAAAATTGAGCCTACTGAATTGGCTGCAGAAACCAGAAGTAAAAAAGGCTAGAACGGTGGAAAGTAAGTGCTTGATTTAAATGATTTTTTTTCCTTTATCAATGCGTGAATGTGTTAAAAAGTTGCCGAATATTTCTGAATGTTTGAAAGCTGTGTTTTTTTTTTAGTAGCGTGTTTGCATTGATTGAATATTAATGAATTAACTTTTTGTTTGATGCGGAACCGACAAATCTGTATATTTCATCTGTATGGCAGAATACAAAAAAGGTTTAAAGTGTTTTTTTTCAAGTTTGTCGCTTTATTGTGAAAAATTTGTTACAAATTCATTTTTCAAAGTATTGTCCATCGCTAGCCACTGATTTTTCCGATCTTTCTGGTAATTATATAAAAAATACCTTTTCATTTATCGATGTCAAAAACTATCGATATTTTTTTTAATCCAAACCACCCCCTTAGGTAAATTTTGACTACGGGCCTGACTTCAACTGACTATTTTTTAAAAATTCGACCTCCAGTTTAATGGGCTATTCATATTTGTCCAACAACTACTACATTTTCATAGGTTATACTTCAAAACTTTAACGTTATGAACTTTTCCAAATGAGAGATCTCTAAGAAATGATGGTATGAAAAATTCTCTTGGTATTGGCGTAAATTTTCTTAAAACTTTTTAGCCCATTTATGTCTCATTTACTTCTTTTGGACTCTCGAAAATAATGTGTTTTCCTATGGAGATCATCCACAATGATGTTGAAAAAAAGCCTCTAAGTCAAATATATGGCCCGTAAAGAATTTAAAATATTGTCATTACCTTCGGAATTTTGCGTAATTATCTTTCAAAATATGCAGAAATGTATTTTTATTTTTGACTTCATATCTTTTCACTCAAAAAATACCTGTTACGATAGAGTAGAAAAATGAAAATCTATTCGAAAGTCCATTTTTTTGCATTATTAAAAATTCCTACATTTTGATAATAAAACTTCCAGACCCATATATCTTTCGGCTCAATGGGTTGGCTCATCAAAAGTTGGCACAAATTGTAAGATGTTTTTTTATAATAGTTTAAAAAAAATATTACCCGAAATTTTTGGTATAAACTAACGCTTGACAGCTTCAACATTGAATCGATGATCAATACAGGTGGTATTTAAGTTCTTGTAACAATTTTTCTCAAATTAATTTAAATATATTTTATTAACACTTAAATTCGATTCCAGACTCTGTACTTTTTTTATGTTCCATGCTTAAAATATCAGACTCTTGAATTTTGTTAATTTTCCATAATTTAACGTTTGTTACTCGGGGGTTCCTTTAAGATTCAAGACTGCAGAATTTTGTTCCTACTGAGTTCTACTAACTTCCGAGCATTGCGGTTTATGTTCTCTCAATTCTACTGAGTTTATACAGTGACTGCTGTAAGCAACAGGTTTATGTAAAGAACTCTTTTTAAATATTTACAATTTATCTCACCAGAGATCTTGAGAATTTCTTATAGCTAGAATTACCATGCAGCCTAGGGTTGCCAACAATTTGCTACTCATTTTCTTATGTGACGTTATACGTATATTTTAACATTTTAAGCTTTTAAGTACCTATTGAAAGCTTTTTTTTACAAATTTCATTTTTATTAGGCAATATCTGCCTAATCTGTTTAAAAGCTTAAATTTTTATTAATACATACATAAGTAATTTTTGCGTATAATTATGCTAAATATTTTTTCTACAAAATTGATTTGCTTAAAGAAGGTGTTCGATGCTCGCCCCGCAAAACAAGCAACTGAGACAAACTGCTCAAATTAATTTCTGATTTTTAAACGAATTTAATGGTTTTAAGGAAGAAAATGGATTGCTATTTAAGATTATTTTTAAAAAAGATTTGCGTTTTCTGTTTTATTTACAAAATTGAAATAGAAAAAATTTAAACTTGGCTCTTTGCCAAACGTTAAACGAATTCTGAGGATTTACTGCGGATTTCAAAAACTTTCACAATTGTAAGAAAAATTGTAAATAGTGGTTTCAAAGTTGATTATTGCTTTACCAAAGTTTAGTACTAATTAATTTTATATTTCAATGCAAATGTTTCTTAAACCATAAAGACTTCGGGGTTAACCTCACTATAAAAAATAACTTCAAACATATGTATCATTAACTTTTTAGTTAGGTAGTCATGCTTTAATTTTTGGCAATATTTCCGAAAATTTTTTCTTTAAAATCAAACTTATGTATTCTTGTGGTTTTCGCAGATTTTTCATTAGGTCTGTATCTACATTTTATCTTGAAAAGACTGTTTTGATTTTATATATTAGTCTCTGTCGCCAATTTTTTGACAGTTCTTATAATGCATTTTTTCTTATTAAAACACTATTGTGCTCATAGAGCTTTATCTCCTTTTTTTCTTATGAAATCTCAAAGTTAAAAACCTTAAACCGTACTGGTTTTTTTTTTTTTTTGGGTAAGTAAAATAACAAATTTTTGAGGATGTGATTAAATCGACATGGCAACTTCTATTTCTTCCTTATAACCATTACCTTTAGTTAATTTGCCTGAATTATTGAGCATTGATTTCTTTGTTGTTGTATGGGTTTTTGCACCGTACCGTAAGCTATTTCATACAAATCTGTAACATGATTTAATGTGAAAATATATATCTCTCTCTTTATCTCTTAAAAATAACTAATTAAAAGAATAAATAAATTACTTACACTAGTTTCCAAACAAGAAGACCGATTGAAATGACCCAATTTTTAAGGTATTAAGATCTTCTCAGCTAAAAAAATCACAAAAATTTATAAATTTTGAATTGGATTTTGAATTTAATTATCATTATTTTAAAGTCGAAATGCGTGCGACCTTTAAACCAAAAGATACTTGATGCAATTTTTGAGTTTAGAAGATCCCAAATATATAAAAATGGTCCCATTATTGGTACTTTGCCTAAGAACTAGTGTAATTTTTTAATTAATTATAAATTGGCTTGACCTATTTTCTTTCCATTCATAGTTAATTTATGACTAAATTGATTCGAATAGTTTTTGTTTTAATTTTTCGTTTCAGGTACCTAAACGGGTACAAAATTTTTACAAGTTTGTTTTGAAAAATAAGCCATAAATAATTTTTCATTGCTTTTTGAGAATTTCTTCAGCAAGAAAAGTTTACAAAATTAAAAAAATTTACATATTTGTATCTTTAAATTAGCAATGAGTTTTAATCGTCGCAAAAACATATGTAAGTAGTCGAGTTTTTTTATAAAGGTAACCACCAGCTTTAGTGTAGCTGTCATTGGATATGTAATCTGTAAAAATATTACAAAAAATAAATTCAATATTGAGCGAATTTTCATACTTCAGATACTTTGGGCGATTTTCATCAACAACAACCACTTAAAGCTCTCAGTCGACGACAAAATTCCGATCCCTTTGAACGCGATCCATTCAAAATTCAATCGTATAACTTTCGTTACGCAGATAGACCCACATTCCCGCTACAGAACCTTGGTAACCGCAGCAATCCGCAGAATAGTCCTACAACCGTCAAACGTTTTGAAACATTCTACTACAATTATGACTTCGCTCCTACTCGCCATGACAAAGAAAATAATTCAACAAACAAATTTCACGAATTTCGGCGACGTAAATTTCTCTACGATCATCAGCAAGCTGCGCCAGTCCAGCACCCAGCATACATCCAGCAACATCAGCAAACGTACCCGAACACGCACCAACTACTTTCGCAACAGACTAGGACGAGCATGTTCCGACCAACAACAACCGCAGCATGTGGAGTCCCCAGCACCAGCGCCGCATACGGTGCAAGCACCAGTCGACAAAACATGTCGGGATTTCGCACGTTACATGCTACTCATGCCGCATCTAACAACGACAGCGTCGGCCAGCAACAGCAGCCACAACAACCAGTCCGTACCACAGTTGACGCCTCCAGCAGCAAAATATCGCTGGCTGGATGCGGCTCATCGGACGGATTGCGGCGACTCTATAACGACGTGCAAGTCAACAACAGCAACAGCAACAACGTCAGCAACATCAGCAGCTTCGCCGCATCTTGCCCCAGACTTTCCACGTCTCAGCACAATCGAAGACCATTGCAAACACTGCATGTTCCTGCCAAACATGTTTTGAACACCCGCGGTAGCGCTGAAGTGGAGAGAAAGCCGAGCACCTGCTCCGGCTGTCACATTAACATCAACATTAAGGGTCTCGACGAAACGCAGCTGGGTGAAAATGTGACCATCAACATTGAGGCACAACCACAACAACAGCAACTGCAACAAAAACAGCAACAGCAACCAAAACAGCAAGAACAACAACAGCAACAACAACAACATCAACAGCAAGAACACCAACACCAGCAGCAAAAACAACAGCAGCAGGTGGAGCGCTTTCAACAACTTAAGCAGCAGGAGCTGACCAATAATTTAACCACAAACAACATCAAGCCGTTGAAACAAATGCAAAAGCCGTTGAATATCACACGCTCTGGTTCCTCCAACAGCTTTGTCGTGGACAAGCATATCTCCAAGAATTCTCTAATTGGTAATTCCAATCGTCAAGCTAAACGTCCCGTGCCTGCAGCCGCAAAGGATTTTAAGCCGATATCGCCGTTTGTGGTGCCACATCGGCCGACATTAGAACGCGTGCCCAGCATTGTGCCATTGAATCTTGAGAAAAATATGCGCGACTGCTTTGTCAAGGAGAACGATAATGTTCAAGCTGCCGCCATCAGTGAAGTGCATCGGGCTGCGGAGCGTCCGCTAAATCAGATGCGTTTTGCACGCAACACATACAATGCGGCGCTCAACGATTTGAAGACTTTGAATAACTACGAAAAGCTGCTAAAGGCAAGATCTGCTGGTCTAGCATCGACAACAACACCGACGCCGGTGTCCTTGCCAAACAGATCAATGCCCATGAAACCGGAGCATAAGTTGCAGAATATTCCAACTGCAGCGAACCGTAAGTACGAAGTTATCATGGCGCAAAATTGTGAACCACCACGACGCAGTAAGCGTCTCGATAGTTTATCGCGGTTGTCGCTGCGCAGTCCGACGGAGAAATGTAGCTATTCGCGAAGCTTGATAACACCCTGTCGCTCATCGGAAACGCAGTTCTCAAATGCACGTATGAATCCGCAACATTATCAGAGTCGACGCAGTCTGTCGCCGGTCAGTGTGAACATCAATGTTTACGCTGACAAATTGAAGCTGCTGCGCGTTTAGCGGTTAGTTGAAGTGAGGCAATTAAGATATAACAGAAGAAGATAGAAAGCTGGGAAAGTAGTCGGAGAAGTGACAAAAACTGAGAGGCAGCAACAAAAGCTCCTTACAGCTTAAGGCAATTTTATTGTGAGCTTATCGCTTGAGCTTTAAGTTTTCCAAATTGTGTTTACAATTGGTGATTTTTATGTATTTATTTTTATTTATTTTATAAATAATTCTTCATTATTAGTTGTAAGCACAACATTGTAAAGCTTAAAAGCTTATAAAGCTTAAAAGCTTATAAAGCTTTAAAATTGCCAGTCGCTGTTGCCTGCTCCTAAAGCTCTTTAGTACGATTTTAAAAATTTCAACTGTATAGCTCTATTCACAGCTTATTTGAATATAAAGCCTTTAAAATTTCTGACATTTTAAACTCAAATAAGCTTTTGACTGAAGCTTCCAGCAAACTAAAAAAAAATTATATATTATATGATAGCAGTCAAAAGAATTCCTATATTTTTCTGAATAAAATATAACTAGATATTCATTTAATTAATTTACAAATTCCATATTTTTTATAAATTTTGTAATTATCGATTTTTAAACGAACAAATAAAAAAAAACATCAAACTACAACATATTTAATGATCACATTAAATCATCTCAATTTGAGTGAAGATAGGCGTCGGCAGCCTTCTTTGTTGGGAGTAAGAATATGAATTCTTTAGATTTTGTTTTTTAAAATAAGAGTTGAAAACGAAATCTATAAAAATTAAATAATAAATAAAATATATGTTAAAGCTCTCGGTGTTATCGCTATAGAATAGTGCAAGTAAACGATAAGTCAAGATTTTTGCTAAACAGATTTATTTAAAATTTAATAAAATTGCCAATAGCTTATGGAACGAAAATTATCGATTTATCGATTAAAAATTTTAATTGCGAGTTTCAAAGCAATTTATTGTTCTATTATTTACTTTATAAACAGCTGATGAATTGATAAATACGTTTGGTTTTAAAAGAATTTGTTATCGATAAATTCGATAACTCGATATTATATATTGGTAAATTAGTGAAAAATTTAATACCTAAAAATTTTAGATAGTTCTTTACCTCTCGAAAAGTTGTCCCATAAACTTTGTTTCGATCAATTTGATAAATCGATATAAAAATCGTATTCCTTTACTGCGTGAAAAGTTCGATGAATAAGTGAAGAACTAAATCGCTTTCAATTCAAGTCAGTTCTTGATCCTACAAAAAGTTCTCTCAAGAAAATTGTTTCGATCAATTTGATCAATCGATAATCGATATGAAAATCGTATTGCTTTACTACTTTCAAGAGTACTTTCAAGAAATTTCGGTAAATATCCGATATTTAAACGCTCTTGTTATATTATTCAGTGATATATCATAAATTAAAATCTAAACAAGCGATCAATGATCAATGTTTGAACAAGTGATCAATGTTTGATCAATGTATAACAATTATCGATATTGTGAGAAACGATTATTACTACTAAACATGTTATATCGAAAGCTTAGTTAAAAATTATCAATTCAAAGTCTCTTATCTATACGTCGTGAAAGTTCTATTAAAAAATTTTATAAATTAATCGTAATTTCGATATGTGATAGCTAACAAATGTTAACAATCGACGATTTCAATAAATTTGTTTACGCGTTTTATAATAATTATTTATTTGATAAACACGTAAAAATTGGTACCTCGAAAAATTATTAAGTTTTCTCTTTAAGCGGCGCAAGCTCTCATAAAATGTTTGCTTATTTAATATTATCTTGTAATAATCGATAATTTTTGAAAATTGATTATAAAACAACAAAGTTAAAAGTCGATTATTCAGAAATTCGAGAATTTTGCAAAATTTTTTGACCAATTACGATATGCAGACAAGATCGTTTACAAGTCATGCCTTAGTTAAATTCACAATCTTTTTTCGATATCGCACTATTTAAAAATATATAAATAATCGAATAAGCAAAAGGTATTCTATCGATAAGGATTTTTTTTATAAGAATTTAAAAATTGTGTTTTTTGAAGTCGATAGTGGTCAGGTTGATTTGACAGCACATTCATAGGCGAGGCTTAAATTTATAATTTTCTCCCTAAATCGATCAATCTCTGGCGATAGAAGTTGAAATGGTGCAGAGCGACTGGTTGGGAGGTTTTTCCACAGCATTATTTTTGTAATTACGTGAAAAATAATAAATCGATAAATAATAGATAAATTAAAAATTGGTTATTTACTGAAAGATAATCGATTACATAGAAACTTACTCATAAAAAACTGATAATTCCAGTAATTTTCATCTATATCGGCGATAAACTTGAAGGAAATTTCAAAAATTGAATAATGTTTAAATCGTTTTTATCATCGAAGGTTTTTCGATAAAATCAATAAATCTCTGACAATAGTATCGAAATAATACGGAGCGACTTATTAGGAGATTTTTAACATAGCGTGTTTTTTTTGTGATTTTGCAAAAATAACTCGATAAGTAGTCGATAAATGTAAAGTTGATAAGTAGCTGAGAGACAATAGATAACCTAATAACTATTACTGTTGAATATAGAAAATATCAGTCATATTCTTCCAAATCGGCGATAAATTTAAAGGAAATGACAAGAATTTAAATGGATAAAAATTCGTGAAAATCGAGAATTTTAAGGTTATAGGCTTATTTAAAGGTTTATATAGCTTATATTTGCAAGGTTTTAAATTTTAAATGATAATTGAAGAATCGATTTACTATCGATTGTTAAGAATTTTGTATGCTTCCTGCAAATTGAGACGAGTTCTCCCTAATGCCTGCGAAAAAGCTCTTCGTTAGTTGTCTTTTTCATTAGCCTCCTTTTAAGTACTAGCAGACACATTTAAAAATCGATATATAGAAATATCGATAAATAAAAACACTGATAAATATAAGTCTTAACGCCGGCTTTACAGTAAAAATCGATTAATTTTATATTAAATATAATATATTTATGTTAATCAAAGTGGATTTTGTTAAACATTTTTGCAATTGTTAAAGTATAAATCGACTGCTAGCTGATTAAAAATCGAATCGAAAAGCACAGCGATTAATCGAGAGCTCGAACTTTCTCTTTAACAGAATATTTTCATTGAATATTACATTTCTATTATCAATTGAAAACTTATTTTTAAAAGTAATCAATCATGCATAAACGTCGTATAAGAAATTCGAATTACTTCAGATGGATTCATTGTACTATTTGTACCATCCGAAGTTATCTAAAATTTTCAAGTGTACAAGCTTTTGAACTTTTTTTCAAATTGCGTGAATCCTGTTGTTTATCGAAGTTAATCGATGAAAAAAATAATGGTAGTTTTATAGTAAAAAACTAATTTATCGATTAACGTAGCACTATCAAATAAGCGATTTAAAGTGAAATAAAATGAAAAAAAAAAAAAATACTTTTTTACTTAAATACTTTCGTTTATGAAATTTTAATTAAAAATTTCTTTCTCTTCTAACGTATAAATAATAATATAAAAAAATTAAATGTACATTAACGAATTTTATGAAATGATAATATTTTAAAATAAATAAAATTGAGTTATAAAATTGTGGCATATTTTAATAAGTTTATTTCTTTTATAATTCTTAAAAAACATATTTTTTAAGAATTATATTGTGAGCTTAATGCCAAATAATTCTTGAAGCAACAGGTTGCTACAACAACAAAGTTCTTTGCAGAACTTAAACCAAGCTGACTAGACCATGGTTTCGTCGGACGCTACTCCGACTCATCAGTAGTCTCAGTGGTTCTAGCAGTCCACTAACTTTGACAAGCTAATAGGCGCAAGATCAATAAAACCAAAGAGGAATTATAGAAGCGCTATACTTTGTCAAAGCAATGTTTTTCTACTCTTGACCACTGAGACTACTGATGAGTCGGAGTAGCGTCCGACGAAACCATGGTCTAGTCAGCTTGGTTTAAGTTCTGCAAAGAACTTTGTTGTTGTAGCAACCTGTTGCTTCATGAATTATTTGGCATTAAGCTCACAATATAATTCTTAAAAAATATGTTTTTTAAAATTATAAAAGAAATAAAAATAAATAAAATTGTTTTTTTTTTTTGTTTTTCTGGTATTTATTACCCGTTTTACGAACATTAAGCATAAATAGATTTTTCTATAAATTTGTAAAAAACATTAATTCTTCTGCAGTTCTTATCTTTTCTTTTTTTTTTTTTTGTTTTCTAGTTGTTTGGTGCATTGTTACCAAGTGATTTTTAACAACAACAATAGTCTTACTTAAACTTATGGACATTATTTAAAGTTTTTAACACATATAAATTACAAAAATATGGCTAAGAACAGAGTTGTTATTCACAAAATCTATGCTCTTTTTTATAAATAAAAAATCTTGACCTTATTTGCAATTTCAGCTCGTAGCTAGAACTTTTAAATGATGTCAAGACTTCAAGAAAACAAATCCTATGTTTGTAACCCTTCTGTCCTAAGCCATCTTTTCGATAAAAGTTTTCGATAAAATTCTTTAGTGCAATAATAACGCGTGCCTATTATTGTTTTCATTAAATTCTTTTCTTTTGCTTCAAGAGTTGTCTATATTTTCATCGAAATTATATCTAGAATTATAGAAATTTGTTGTTACCCACTTTTAACTGCTTTATGTGGTACTCGAGAATTTTCTCTGGGAAAACAATAAAATTACATATGATATTTCTGATATTTTTGGTTGCATAAATTTTTTTAGGTGTTTAGATTTTCTTGATTTTTTTTTTGTTTTGTTTTTAACCGATTGTGTTTGCTCTGGAATATTTACGTTTTTGCTGTTCCTATTCATCTTCTTCGTAATTTTGATATGTAACATAACGTACCGCCGATCGTTCTCCAATGATTAATGACTGTAATAAAATACGTAATATTTGTTAGTTTTCTAAATTATTGTTCAAATAAAATTTATCCATGCATCACAACAAAAACATTTTAGCAAAAAATAAAAAAATTTATTTGAGATTTTATTATTTTTTAAAAAAAGCATACAAACGCTATAAATTCCATACAATGAAAAAAAAATGTTTTAAAATTTATTGCAATTGTTATTAATTTGCCGAATTTTGTGTTTAAAAAATAGCTTGCAACAAATTTCGTCAAAGTAAGAGCAGATGTGTTTTAAACTTTTGAAAAAAAAAAGGCAAATTAGAAATGTTTTGAACACATTGTATTCAATTTTAAGCTAATGTTTTTTTTTCAGTGTAGTTATTACCCATAACTCAGGGGCAAGAAAACTTTTTGAGAAGTTTGTGCAAGATTTCTTGCCCTTATCCTTTTCAAAAATTGTACTAAATATTGTTTTAGGTGTGTCTTAATCTTTATCGATTTCATTCTCGTAGTCCTTTTTACAATCCTTGTCTGAATACGTGTCCTACTCCTTTTCCAATTCCATGCTCTAGTCGTAGTCCAAATCTTACTCCTACTCCTCATTTTATTCCTGGTCATAATCTTTGCCTTGATCCCTGCCCTCACCGTTTTTCTAATTCGTATCCCCATCGTTATTCAAATCCTTGTCCCAATACTTGTCTTTATTTAAATTTTAATTAAATTTTTTTTATTTTTATTTTTGTTTTTGCTTTTGCTATTACATTTGATATATTAAGTTTACGTTAAGGGGTTCCCTAAGAGGCCTCATGATGCTATTAATTATTTTTCTTAATTTTTTTAAAATTTACCATATCGTCAATAATCACGGGATAATGATTCCATGCAACATTTTTTTTTATTGTTGTTGTATGTTTACTGGCATTAAACAGTTAACTCCGTAGTGTCGTGGCTCCAAAGTTTTTTTTTCCATTTTCGTTATGAGGTCAAAGAACTGTTTTTTGCTGTTGTAACATAAATTAAAATTCAGTGAGTAATAATTACATGCAACAATATTACATTTTTGTTGCATAAACTGCTACCTACGCGACCTGACGACGTCATAATTTATTTTTTTTATTTTTGTCGTAAGGCCAAGTATAAATCCTTCATTTCTGTTTTATAATATTTACCGTGCCGAATATACTCACCGAATAATAATTCCATGCAATGCCGTTGCATGATTCATGCATTTTCGATTTTGTTACGTCGCTCTTAGTGGCCTCATAATAATAGCTCTTTATTTATTTATTTATCTATTTAACATTCCGGGAAATAAATCCTTATACTAAGGATTACAAGAATCTAATATTAACAGCATAAGTCATGAAATTTTTGTCTATTTCTGTTATGGGGACTTAAGACCTTAACTGGTATATAATAATTTTTGTCGTAGCACCTATACAAAGCGCATTATAATTCCATTTGTAACAAAGTTGCCGAGGCAACTTCATCCGCTTAGCGATGACGTCTTTAATTTTTTGAATATTTTTGTGATGAAGTTAACAAATTAACCTTTACTGTCGTGTCATTACTTTTATCTGGACACCTATACTCATTGAGTAACAATTTCATGCAACACCGATGCTTTTTAAAAGTAATTGAATACATTTTAAAATTTTGAAACGTCGCGGACTGTTATGGTCCGATTGGCACGGTATTTTTGTTGTTGCGTTGGCGAGCTTGTCTAGTAATTATCTATACATTTTCAGCCATATTGGTTGTTTACTTTTTCTCAGGTGTTACAGAATAACACGTGTTTTTGTACTTTTGATGATTTTCCATTTTTTATAAATAATGTCAAGTTTCCAATGTTTCAAATACTTTCATAAAGTCTAAGGGGAAAGAGTATTTTTGAATCATCTCAGTGACAGAACCTTTAATAAAATAACCTTTAAAAATTATAAAGGGCCTTAAGCACAAAAGTAAAGATCGTGCATTAAAAGAAATTTAAGATTGAAAATATTTTTCCTTAAAGTCGTTGACGACAGCGACAATTGACTTGGAGTCTTTGCGATTTTTAACACTAAACCAGTACCACAAACCAGATATGAGCTCAACAATATTTCGACATGATGGCTTTCAAAGATATATTGTGTGCATTTAGAAGATTTCTACTATTTTTTCATACTTCGAAGTCGAGAAACATAAAAGTTTTAGATGTTGAAATATTTACAAGACATAAAATTTTTTTTAAAAATTAAAAAAAAAAAAAAAAAAATAAATTAAAAAAAAAATTGAAAAAAAATATTTTAAGAAATTTCGGCTCCCAACTGAAAATATATTTGTACAACTTAAAACTTGTTCCAAAGCGTTGTAACTTAAAAAAGTAAGTCCTTAAAACGAAATAAAAACACAACAAATAAAAAGTACGAATAAAATCTTACAAAATAAATTTATTAAAGCAATTAACTTATCTATACAACGAGAACAATAAAAGAAAAATAAAACAAATAAAAACCTAAGCTAAGACAACACTTAAAGCCGTTCACTTTCATAGCCAGGATTAGCCGTTCCACCAGCATGCATAATGGCAGGAGAAGAAGGAATAATGTCCAGAGAATCTTGGCCAACAGCAGCTGGTGGCGCTGTGCCATTAGCCTCATCGAGAGTACCAACCTTTTTCTCTTCCCTTGTGGGCGGATTCTTGAGAAATGTCAACAGAGGAGCATAGATGAAACACAGCACAGCAATACCGACTAACATCCATTCGAAACCAATAGTTTTGACCAGCGTACCGCTGAGGGCAGGACCCACCGCAAAGCCCACACAGAAAGCAACGTCACCAAGAGCATAGACGCTGCCATAGACCGCTGAATGGCGTATATCAACAAGATAGCCCAGTTCAGGCATCATGGACGAGTCAACCATGCCGATAGCAAAACCCAGGCCGGCATTTGGAATGATCAGATGATTGATGGAAGTTGCCATGGGTACCTACAAAGAGATTAATCAAATAATAAATGCACTCAAAACATTACAGTTGACGCCACCTACCATTATCAGACAAGCGCCAATAATAACTAGACCCAAACAAGCCGCAAACCAGCGCCCAATCTTGTGACCCAGCGGACCAAACAGATTCGTGCCAATCAGATAACTAATAGAGGCCGGCAGAAATGCAACACCTTGTTCCCAACGCGAAGCGCCCATGTTGTCAACCATCCAGAGCGGTAGCGAAGGCTCCAACATAGCAATGCCCATGTTGGCAAATGTAATGGCGCCTGAAAGAATATCAAGAGTAATTTTAAGAGAAACATAGCAGACCAAAAACTTAACCTACCCGCTGCAATGAGAATGTAGGGATCGCTGATCAAAGCCTTCAATGAAGGCGGTTCTGTATCAGCGCGTTGTATCGAAGGCTGTAACATAAATAGCTGCAAGAGGCCATCGGCCAGAGCCAAGGCGGAGAGAATTAAAAATGGCGACGACTTTCCGACAAACTCGTACATAATGCCACCAAAGGGAGGTCCAATTAGCACGCCCAAAGCCAAACCTCCCAAAGCTATGCCCATAGCATTACCGCGATCCTTATCATCGGTATAGCGATCTGCCAACATGCCCATGCCCGAAACGGAAGAACAAGAAGAACCAATTCCCTGTAGAGCACGCGCAATAAAGAGCACGCTGTAAGAGCGTCCAAAGGCGAAGACTAGAAAAAAAAACGAATTCAACTTATTAGAAGCTATACTCCACTAAATTCTTCTTTTTTAACTTACTTATTGTGGATACGAACATGATAACGAAACCGGCAAACATCGGGATACTGTAACCAATTCTGGAAAGTAATAAAATTGTTGATGACAAGGTTGAAAAAATTTGCTAAAAAATATAAAAAAAAAACAAGGAACAGGTATGTTTATGAAAAAAGAACTTCTGCTCTAAAAACAAAATGGTCTCTTTGTCTTTGCCGCACACAGCACAACTTACTCACCTATGCGTTAGTGGTCCCACAATAGGATTCACCAGCAGCTGCACAAAAGCCTTCGAGGCGAACATCAGACCAACTTCAACCGTTTCGCCAACCAATTCATTGTGACGTTCCACCATTTCACGATACAGCGTTTCATTTTCTTAATTGTGTTAAAATTGAGTTAAATTTTGATGTTAGTTGGTAAATGGAAAGAAAGAAAAATAAGAACATTTTCATAACTTCCACTAAATGGATGCTGGCATGCGCCAGCAAAATATTTAATATACCTTCAGCACTGATCGTTGACACCTCAACGGTAGGCACTATTTCACCATTCTGTAGACCTGGACATTGCGTTGGTGGCGGTGGTGTTACAGAGCTGAGGGGTGTACGTGGAAAGCTATCAAGCGGTGCATCAGGATGACGTATATCGTACAGGAACTCCGGAACTATAGGAACTGTAAATAATTCAAATAAAAAACAAAAATGTATAATTGTATTAAGGGCTGGGAAAAAGGAAAAAAAAAGATGAATCACAAAATGTAGGCCTTAAAGATTTTGTTGAGTATTTCTTAATTAAAAGTACTACAACGAGCAGGTAATTGTTTTGGAAGTGGTCCAAATGTGCTTTTTGAGGTTATCGTTAGTCATAGTACGAGTAAAAGAAAAAAAGCACAATTTAATAGACGGATGGGCATTTCGGACGGGTGCCACATTCGCCGTGGTCGAACGCTTTAACATGCGTTGACCATTCGATGAACATTTACGAACCGAAAATGGTTCGAATTGGTTCGAATCCTACCTGACACAGCAAATTTTTTCAATTGAATTCAATTTTTTTGATCGTACGTGACCTCTTTGCAATGGGAAACAGCGGAGAGTATATAAATACCTTCCAAAGCTTCAAAGAGAGCATGTACATTCGATTTATTGATCATTTGAGTACAAACATTGTTATTGAATGTTTAACAATTTGATCATAACAAGCTCGTTCAAATGCCTTTGCCCAATATAGTCCTTATTTCTTGAAAAGATAATACTTTTAATGTATTTATGAACACTTGGCATCTGATATGTCAACAGTATGTCAAAAGTACCTGAAAAACTCGATAAAATTTTTAAAAGCTTTTACTTTTAGGGCTTCAGGAGAAAAGATATTCATTAAAGTCCTACTGTGAAAGAAATTGGAAAGGTTACGGATGCTGTAGTATGTGAAAGTGTGGCTGAAGAATCAAATTTGTCAATTCCCCAATGTTTTGTCGATTGCCCTGTTTTATGGCGCATTTTGGTGTATTTTTTATTAAATCCTTCATGGGTATAAAGTCCAGCTCACGTAACAATTGACAGTTGAACGATGATTTCTCTCTCGGTCGGTATGTAAACAAAGAAAATGGTCGCATTTAGGACTCAGAAAATTCTAAAATAATTGAAGAGAAGTCGTTACACCCATACAAAGTGACTGTGTGGTGTGTATTATGTGCTTGAGTAGTCATTGGTGCGTATTTTGTTATTTTTCGAAAATGCTATAGGTGTGACAGTTAACGTCAATGCGGAGCGCTATGGTCATATGATAACATCCTTTTTATCGTGTGTGATTGAAGATTTTGGCTTGAATGATATATGGTTCCAATAAGACGGTGCGACAAGCAACACAACACGACCCATTTAAGCAGTATTTCGCGAAAAGTTTCCGGGCTCCGTTATTTTACTTTTCGCTGATGGCAGTTGACCATCGTAATCATACGATCTGACGCCATTGGATTTTTTGATATGGCCATGCGAAAGTTTGTGTTTATGTGGATAAACCTTAAACTTAAGAGTACTTTTACAGAAAGAGTCAGCTATCGTCAAGTTTCAAGAGGATAGACTGTTGCAATCGAATTTGAGGCGGCCATTTAAAAGATATAGTATTTCACACATAATTTCAAGGTTAAGGGTGTTCCAATAGTAGGTGTGGTACTTTGTAATCGATTAAAATCCGCATTATCGACCCTTGTCCGCCATATTTTGTGTCATTGTCATTGTGACAGTATAGGATTTCACATATGGATCGCTACACGAAAGAACAACGCATTGAAATCGTCGAATTTTGGATCTTAAATTCCACGTCAATAGTGCAAACGCTACAATCAATTCACCAAAAATGGGGTCGTAATCACCACATTAGTGAAACACTGTGCGCAACATTGTGAATAAATTTTATCAAACTGGATCCGTACTTGACGTTCCAAAGCCAACCAGAGTGCGGACATCACGCAATGCTGAGAATATTGCTGCCGTAAGTGGAAGTGTCGTCGGGTCCACAGAAATCTCTATTCGCCATCGTTCGCAACAATTGGCCATCTCCGTGACCTCCATGCATCGAATTTTGCGCTTGGACTTGAAGTTATACGCATATAAAGTCCAATTGACGCAGCAGCTGTTGCCTCGTGATCATGCACAACAACTTAAATTTGGATTGGGCCCTGCAAATGATTGCTTCAAATGATCTTTTCGGACGAGGCTCATTTCCACCTCGGCGGCTATGTTAACAAACAAAACTGCCATATCTGGGGCTCGGAAAATCCACAAGTGATCGTGAAGAAGCCAATATATCGACCGCGAGTCCTGTTTGATGCGGTTTATGGGTCGGAGGTATCATCGGGCCGTTTTTTTTTTCAAATATGAGGACGGAAACATCGAAAATGTCAATTCTGAGCGGTAATACACTATGTTGCAAGACTATTTTGTACCGGAGGTTTAGGCTCAGGATCTGGAAAATATGTGGTTTCAACAGTACGGCGCTACACCACACAAAACTCACTTCAATTTGGACTTTTTGCATCCAAAATTCCCGAACCATGTAATTTCTCGTCGTGGTGATGTGAATTGGCAGCCCAGATCATGCCATTTGACGCCGTTAGACTTTTTTCTGAGGGGTTACACAAAGGATAAAGTGAATATGAATGATCCGAAGACGATTCCAGACTTGAAAATCAATATTACATCGGTGATTCGGACCATTCCGCAGGACATACTGCAAAATGTAATCGAAAATATGACCGAAAGAGTGAGATATCTACGAAATAGTCGCGGTGAATATATCCGCAAAATAATTTTTTACATATAATCCTATTGTGTGATCTTTTGAATGAATTGAGTTTTGTTGGACAAAAAAATCAGCAGTTGCTTAGTAATGCTATTTTAACTAAGATTTTTGTTATTATTATGTTAAAATTAACCGGTTTTTTTAGGATAGTGTACTTTAGAATATTAAATTTGTTTTACAAAATAAAAAATGGAAGAATAAACAACAACCGAAACCGCTATAACCATCCAGCAACATTAACCTATATCCCGCCTTGATTTCAATATTTCCGCCAGCCGGAGTTTTGCACGCAATACTTGCCAATGGTTAGTAAAAAAAAAGAAGTTGTAAATAACTATGTGTGTTTGTAGGAGCAATACAAGAATGTGCATAAACGAACAACATTCTGAGTACTTCGAACAGACAGACATAAGTTCAACAAGGGAGGAAGTTGTTAAAGGCTTTTGAAAATTCAATTTATTAGAACGCTGCTGCAGCAGTTATAACGAGTACTTGCTGCAAGTGGAAATTGCTGCAAGGTAATAATTGCACCGCAGCAGGAGTTATGGGCCTCATACTTTGTTGCCTGCCCAGGCAATTGTCTGTCTTACTGTCCGTCCGTCAATACAATTAGTTACCACATTTCATGCTTGTGGTCGGTGTTCGGTAAATCGTTTACTTTTAGGCTAACGCTACACAAATAAATGCAGTTAAAATAGTAGTTAAGATGTTAGTTAAGATAGTAGTTAAAAAAGTAGTAAAATTGAAAAAGGAAATGGAGTAGCTTGATACTGCGAACTACGAGGTTGTCTCAAGCTCTAATTGCATTGCATTTAAGTATATTCTGAAGTGTACTAAAAGCATTCAGAAATAGGTAGCAGCAGTTAGCAGCAGCTCTTAGCATTTGCTACCTTTCAGGTACATTCAAAAGCGGCTCCAGTAAAGTTTAAACTAACACTTTAGAGCTATTAACTGTTAGAAAAAAATAGCTCAAGTTAAAAAAAGGATTCTAATGGATTGACTAACTCTAATGGATAACTTATTGAAAGTATCTTATTCATTGTCGTTGTGGCAGTTCAGAGCTGTTGATGCAAGTTAAAGAATTTATTTTAATGCATTTGCTACGAAAGCGCATTGCAGATAAATGCAATGTAAATGATGGCGTTCTTCTAAGTTGTTTAAGTTCGCAAGAATAAATGTTGATTTTCTATCGATTTAACCGGTCATGCCCAGCAACTCCGTTTGGAAATTATATGAAGCCACACGCGACTATATATCAAAAAAATCAATCAATGGAAAAGTATTAGATATAAAAAACATAAAAAAAGAGTTCAGATTCGGTCAACTTGACGCTTAGGTATACCTTACACATAAGAGGACACATTTTCCGAAAAATTGTTTATGAAATGTTTATTTTTCATCGGTATGAAGTTATCTCAAAGTCTATTGAATTTTAAGCTCAACCTCAAAAAATTTCAATTCGTCATACAAAGATTTCTGGCAATAGTGAATATCTAATATTTCGGCTAAAATTATGCCTTTGGTCTTTTTAAAGACCAAATTTAAAAGAAAATCAAGGAACTTTATAACAATGAAGACTTGCTTTGCTTTTTCTCACGAACTATGTTTTTTCAGTTGGTTAGTTTTCCTTGTAAGCCGATATGAATAAAGATGAAAAAGAATAAAAAGTTTTTATAAAACCTTTTTGTTGTTCGTAGTATATTTTTTTAAAGTTTGCTTGAATTGCATGACACCCCAAATGATACAGATTACTTCCGATGAAATTCAAGTTAAAATTAATAATGTTTCCTCCTGGTAGGTCTTTTACATAAAAGTCGTTTTGTCGGTAGGACATTTAAGGACTTGCTGTAAAAAATCAAATAAGATTTCTAAATGGGTTCTATTCCATTAGGTTTTCTATACTATTTTCTATACCTACAGACTTATTCTAGGAGATTTTTTTTTGGAACAAAATATTCCTGTAGGAAAAAATAATCAGTCTTCAATATTCATCCCATATTTTTTTTTGATAGAAAAATGGAATAAATGCTTTTTGAATCTGTCAAAATGTCGGATCATCAATTCAACCACAACCAAATATATCTATCGTAAGAGTTCAGAAAGAATAGTTTTGAGAAAAATACATTTAAAGTCCCGAAACAGTTTCCTAAAGTCGAACATTTTGTTACCATCCCTTAATTGTTACCATAATCATTATAGTATTATCTGAACAATGCCACTTGAGCGCATCATCTCATTTTAAAAAGTAATGAGACCAGGGACACATGTTACTGGGTCATTTTACGCACATTTACCGCATTTGTGACCTAATTGTTATCACTAGTTACTTTGTGACCAAATTGTTTATAAACGGTAAACTTCCGGTAAATTTTTGGACACATTTTTTGAAAATGAATAGGTAGCATCACAAATAATTCTATACCCATTCTCATTGTCAAAATTATCAAAATTATTTTAAGAGACTGTTTCTGTGATGTTAAATAACACATTTACGGGAAAATTTTTTAAAATTATGGAAGCTAATGCCACCTTCTCTTCAAAAACGGCAGATGAGAAATCTGAACAGAAGAAGTTTTGAAGAAAAACTCTAAAGAACCGTAACGGAGTTTTTACTTTTTTGAGGAATACTACTTATTTATTAGTTCTTAGGTCAAGGCAATAGGTCAATATACTTAGAACAAAAGTATATTTAAAGTATTTATTTTATGTGTGTCTAATTATTGAAAATTGTTTCTAATTATAAATTAAATTAGTTTCGGAGTGAAGTTTACTACTAAAGAGCGAATATTTTTTTTTGATATCTTCTTTAGAACTCTACACATATCTTTGTTAGTATTCAAGATTGGTAGGGAAAAATTTAATTTTTGTTGAAAATTTGGACTATTATATTACTTAAAATTTCATTAAAAATCTAACTAAATCTTTGCAATGCTATTTCGTCCTCTAAAATAAGATGTAAAATCATCAAGATACAATGGGTAAAAATTTCTACTATCCTTATACTATCAATTAAAGTTTAGTAAGAGATATACCAACAGCCACTTTTTCTGTCAAATCTAAGAGCACACGAGTTATCAACCAAGATGATAACTCGTCGATACGATGATAACTCGTGTTCTATGATATGAAATATTAAAAATACTGAGGAAATTTTTCATGAAATAGTCTTTTTTTAAAAAAAAGGAATTTCTTAAGAAATTTTCTACGGACAGCATTCAAAAATTATTCTGATCAGAGAAAGATTCCTTGCTGCTCTTTGGTATTTAAAAGTCGAGTACTTACTTATGTGAAATGAGCTTCGAAATTGTAAATATTATGAAAAAATAGACAAGAAATTTTTGTCTACATTCCGCGACATAAGCTACTTAAAAGATGTACTCGTAAAAGTCTCTCAGGAATTCCCTAAATCGTTTAAATCATAGTCACGCGCATTTCCTCTCTACCGAAAGGTAAGTACATAAAATACTTCGCGTGCATGGGACACTTAAACCACAATAACAACAAAACCAAGGCGGAGTTCGTAGTCAGGTTAACGCTTCATTACAATGCGAGAAAAAAAGAGGTTACACCAGACATGAACGTAATAAACAAAGCACTGTGAACGAAATCGGCTTAAGTTGATATACTTTAAAATTTTTTGTAAATGGTTTTTTTGTATATATACTATATTTATGTTTTGGGTTTTTTATAAATTTTTATTGGGTTTTTCTATATTAGTTTTATTAAGAAAGAATTTCATAAGCAAAATTGTCAA
The DNA here is from genome assembly GCA_943735915.1 of Pherbina coryleti. Classification (NCBI taxonomy): domain Eukaryota; kingdom Metazoa; phylum Arthropoda; class Insecta; order Diptera; family Sciomyzidae; genus Pherbina; species Pherbina coryleti. The sequence continues at coordinate 169,417,239 of OX030950.1, read as the reverse complement.
ATACTAAAAAGTTTGTAAGTCTAGAATAATAATAGTTAAAATATACTATCGAAGTGTTCTACTTGGATCTTCAATAAGTCTTAGGTCTTATTAAAAAAACAAAAAAAAAAATAAATTAGTCGTTTTGCCTTGAGTTCGATTAAGACAGTAAAGCAGAGTTTTAGAGTCGATTCATAACCATGGATGAAACATGGGTACATCACTTCACACCTGAGGCGAAGGAATAGTCAAAACAATCAACAAAACTGAAACTGAAACTGAAATCGGCTCCAAAGAAGGCGAAGGCAATTCCAACTGTAGGCAAGGTCATGGCGTCAGTTTTTTTGGGATGCTCGTAGTATAATTTTTATTGATTATCAACGGCGAGTATTGTGCGAGCTTATTGCACCGTTTGAGTGATGATGTCAAGAAAAAATTGCCAATGGTTATTTTGAGGAGCTCGACGGTTCTCACTTTAAATAGGGTATTGAACTATTGAACATAGAATAGCATAGAGGATTGGTCGATAGAGCTATTGCGCATATCGAAGCATAGAGGATAGGGTGATCACTAGAGTGTCCCTTATTTTGCGATTTTTGGAAATGTTAAGGGGCTGAAAGGTTTTTTTATGCGTTTTTATTTTCTAAGAACGAAACTAAAAAAATTTTTTTTTACGACAACGTTTACCCGTGCCAATCGGGCCCGAAAGTTTCGAAAAAGGCCCATATTAGACCATATTTGCACAAATTAAAACAAAAAATCTTTTCTCTGCTTTTTATAAATGTTTTACATTTTTTTGGAACAGATACATAAGAAATATGATATCTACAAAGTTTTTTTATGGTGGGCGTGGTTACCGCCCCTGCTGCGTCGAAATTTCTCCCGCAGCCTTTTCCCACTTTTTCATGAAATTAGTGCAATTTAGGTATTAATATCAACAATAAATAAATACATTTTTATTGTGCTAAAAGTATGATTAGATTTCATGAAATTCACATTATGTACTTACAAAAATTAACAATAAATTAAAAAACTAGTATTTTACCCTGCGGCGGGCGCGCAACAAGCTAATACCTACAAGCAGTATTATTGCGGCTTTTCAACCGAAAACATAGTTTTTTTTTTATAAATAAAAAAAATTAAAAACCAAAAATGTATGCCCCCTGAAGGGTTAAATTTTAATAAGAAATACAAATTAATTATAAGTTTTTTTTTAAGAGTATGTATTTATTTTTTTTTTGATAGTTCGAGTATATTTTTCGAGTATTTTGGGGCACAAAAAGTAGGTTTGTAGCTGCGCTTCTGATTTTGTAAGCTCCAGAAATTCTTGAGCAAGTTGTACCCCACGCTCCGCAACATCATTTACAACACAAAGATCTTTAAAATAATTTTTTACTCTCTGGTATTCTTCATCTTTTTCCTATTCGTCAGGATCATATTTTAAAAAATTGCATGTCAAACTAAACCTACGAAATAGATTTGTTGTTGGACAAGATGCAAAACAATCTAAATCTTTTTTTGTCTATTCATTTTAGAAATTTGGGTTTGCGATTGGATGATTACATGGAAACTTCTCTCCTTGCAATGCTGTCGCCATACTGCGTTTTCTCTCAATAGAAACTGCATCATCGAAAAAAGCGAGTGCTACAAGTTCTTCGCCAAGGTATCAAAGATGCCTTCCAAATTTTTGACTTGCAGCAATGGATATTTTTTGTTAATTGTCTTGTATGCGACCAAATCTTTTAAAAAAGACGGATCCTGATTTGGAGCTTTTATGCTATTAGTAGCTTCAAACCAGATTTTGATGTATAGTAGAACTACAAATATACAGACTTGACGGATTCCGATAATAATGAATAGCATAAAAGCTCCAAATAAGGATCTGTCTTTTTTAACTAATTTGTATTTCTTATTATAATTTAACCCTCCAGGTGCATACATTTTTGGTTTTTGATATTTTTTATTTATAAAAAAAAACTATGATTTCGGTTGAAAAGCCGCATTAAGACTGCTTGTAGGTATTAGCTTGTTGCGCGCGCCCGCCGCAGGTTAAAATACTAGTTTTTTAATTTATTGTTAATTTTTGTAAGTACATAATGTGAATTTAATGAAATCTAATCATACTTTTAGCACAATAAAAATGTATTTATTTATTGTTGATATTAATACCTAAATTGCACTAATTTCATGAAAAAGTGGGAAAAGGCTGCGGGAGAAATTTCGACGCAGCAGGGGCGGTAACCACGCCCACCATAAAAAAACTTTGTAGATATTATATTTCTTATGTATCTGTTCCAAAAAAATGTAAAACATTTATAAAAAGCAGAGAAAAGATTTTTTTTTTAATTTGTGCAAATATGGTCTAATATGGGCCTTTTTCGAAACTTTCGGGCCCGATTGGCACGGGTAAACGTTGTCGTAAAAAAAAAATTTTTTTAGTTTCGTTCTTAGAAAATAAAAACGCATAAAAAAACCTTTCAGCCCCTTGACATTTCCAAAAATCGCAAAATAAGGGACACTCTAGTGATCACAGGTGAGGATATCGCTGGGCAAATTATATTAAACTAAAAGGAGACTCCAAAGAGAAATAAACCAGGGACCGTAACTGTTATGACTTTTTTAAAAAAAGTCAATAAATAACAGTTAAAATTTGACTTATAATTTTTCGGTCACAAATAACAGTTAAAATTTGGCTTTTATTTTTCCGATCAAAAATAACAGTTAAAATTTGACTTTTATTTTTTCAGTCACAAATAACAGTTAAAATTTGACTTATATTTTTTCGGTCACAAATAACAGTTAAAATTTGACTTATATTTTTTGGTCAAAAATAAAAGTTAAAATATGACTTTTATTTTTTCGGTCAAAAATAACAGTTAAAATTTGACTTTTATTTTTTCGGTCAAAAATAAAAGTTAAAATATGACTTTTATTTTTTCGGTCAAAAATAAAAGTTTAAATATGACTTTGTTTTATCGGTCAGAAATATAAGTTAAAATTTGACTTTTATTTTTTTGGTCAAAAATATAAGTTAAAATTTGACTTTTATTTTTTAGTTTTAAGTTTTATTTTTTATTTTATTTTTTTCTATTAAAAATAAAGGTACACAATTTGACAGTGAGATCCTATATTAATTACTTGCTTACCCGGCACACGTTGTTTTGCAGCCTAAATTTATTTGTCGTGCTCTTTTTGGATTTTCGCGATTTTTCGCTTATTTGAAAATGATTTTTATTAATATTTAATTATTATACTGTGCAACACAACTTTCTCAACAAAACGATGAAAGTTCCTTTTCTTCACTTGAAGACGAAAACTAGATGGGGAAAACATTTTCGGCGTCCTTGTTTATAGTTATTAGTTATAAATAGTATATAATAGTATATATTTGGCCCACCCTGTATAAGTATTTTACATATTTCATTGAGCAAGGATAAGGTATAGAACAACAAGTAACTCGGGTATGATTTGAGTATCCGATTTCAGTCCGTTACTCATTTCAGTTCACAACAATGACAGGGAACACAAGGTGCAGTGATAAGCCAAACAAAGGCAGATAAGAGTAGAGTGAATAGAATTTATACTTTTGTTATATTTTTCCACCTTTTAACCGAAAAAATAAAAGTCAAATTTTAACTTATATTTTTGACCAAAAAAATAAAAGTCAAATTTTAACTGTTATTTTTGACCGAAAAAGTAAAAGTCATTATTTGACTTTTATTTTTGACTGAAAAAATATAAGTGAAATTTTAACTGTTATTCTTGACCGAAAAAATAAAAGTCAAATTTTAACTGTTACTTTTGACCGAAAAAATAAAAGTCAAATTTTAACTGTTATTTTTGACCGAAAAAATAAAAGTCAAATTTCAACTTGTATTTTTGACCAAAAAAAAAATCGGTCAAAAATAACTGTTATTTTTTTACTTTTTTTAAAAAAGTCAAATAAATAAAAATTTTTTAAGATTATTATTCCTTAGTTAACAAGCATCGCTATACTTTATTCAAATATCGAAAACACACATCTTTTCCGCTTGACTTTTTGAATCGAAATTTCGAAAATAACAGTTATTTTCGGTCCCTGAAATAAACACATTTTTTCCCAAATTTTTTGTGTTTTGTTTGTACTTCTGGATACAAGCACAATCTGGATTTATACTTTGGATTCCTTAAGTACTTATGTTAAAAAAAAAATCATTGAAAACCATTTGAATTCTTTAATACACCCAATTTTCGCATATTGATCTGGAAACCAAATACCAAAAAGTTCCCGGAATTTATTCAGGAAATTAAAACTACAAGATTATACATCAAACTCGATATTGTCTCCTTTAAAGTACTCCCTATCGACTGCAACGCAACTTATGCCAGCGCTTGATCCAATCCTCGAAACATTTTTTATATTCGTTTTGCAGTATGACCATCAGAGTCATCTTCGATTTTTCCATGATCTCATCTTGGGGGCTGAAACGCGTTCCGCGGAGCGTTTTCTCGAGTTGACCGAATAGGAAAAAGCCGCAGGGAGCCAAATCAGGTGAATTTGGTGTCGTTTTTAATCAAAAATTCACGAATAACGATGGCATTGTGCGACGATACGTTATAGTGGTGCAAGATCCATGAGTTTTTTGCCCACAAATCCGGTCTTTTTTGGCGAATTGCTTTACGCATAGGTCTCATAACGCCCAAATAATACTCCTTGTTGACTGTTTGGTCTTGTGGAAGGAATTCATGATACACAACACCCTTATAATCCATGAAAACTGTGAGCATCGCCTTCTTTTTCGACTGAGAACGATGTGGTTTTTTCGGTCGCGGCTCATTCGGTGCATGCGATTCACTCGCTTGATGTCTGGATTGCGTGTCATCATGTCTTGGCCTTGGGAACATGTCTTTTGCGACATCAACGCGGTCCCTTTTTTTTCATGAAATTCAGGTCTTTCAACACCAGCTTTACAGCGACACGTCTGAGGCCCAAATCATTAACCGAAATGTCTCAAACGGATCTAAAAGCAAACTCCTCTACCATCTCTCTAATGGTTAATTTGCGGTCTACGGTCATCCATTATTTGATTTTGTTTATGTTTTCGTCGGTTTTTAATGTCGATGGCCTACCACTACGTTCATCATCGTTCACGGACTCACGACCACTTCTGAAACGTTCGTACCACTGATAAAAAATTAATACAAACTCGTCGTTGCGAATTCAATTCCATTTTTAAAATTGCACAAAATCGAAAACACGCACAATCGCAGATGTACTTAATACTGAGTCAGTTTTACAAATGTCAAGCTAGCAAGCATAGAATGTCAATGATGTGGCCACCTAAAAAAAAGAGAACTCAAATCGGGTGACTCCGAGAACTTTTTGATCAAGGTGGTATTTCAATTCAAATGATTTAATAACATTCTTCAGACGCTCATGACGCTTAATAACTTTATCGTAAAATTGATCTTTAAAAATAAAGACTCGTACTGTTGTCATCCAAGCTCAAAGCAACAAATTTTCAATCAAAAGGTAAAAAATTTTCAAGGAAATCATTAGTAAACAAATTATCACAAATTGATGCAAACATGCTGGGAATTTCACAAAACCTTCAGGGAAAAATATTACAAAACCTTTAAAATCTCGACGGGTCATAGCCCCAAGGGACCTAATCCCTAATTTAAAATTTGGGATTACGTCCCTTTTTCTTGAGGACATAATTCCAAAAATTGGATTTCAGAAAGGTCATGAATCCAAAAAAAAGGCCATTCCAAAATAAATTTGGGGTTATGTGCTCTTAGTTGGCG